>JAAGEH010000165.1:4459081-4588499 GCA_011751065.1 Lasiurus cinereus
TCTCTCTCTCTCTCTCTCTCTCTCTCTCTCTCTCTCTCTCTCTCAATGATTTCCCGACAGAGCTTATAAAATTAAAATGTTTTATTAAAAATAGAATCAGGGGCACATTTGCATTCACAGCTGATACCCAACCGCTACACATTTTAGCGATTCCCAAGATCACCTTAACCATAAAGACGCTTTTCTTACATCGTCAAACACAACTCTCCACGGTCTAAGCCCAAGGGTTTGGAAGAGGTTTCCTTGTCACGATCTCTCCCAAGTGGAGAAGAGGCAGGGAGGGCGGGTGCCTGGAGCTGCCTCATCTAGAGGGGCTCAGAGCAGAGAAGCTTGGTGGGTGCCGTTCCCTTCTCTCCCTTTCCATCCCGGACACGGGGATCCGAGCGGCCTCGGCGGAGGGACGGTGCACGGCCCGAGGTGCGGGCGGGAAGGGACCCGCACGGAGCCGGGCAGGTGGCTGACCCGCAGGACCCCGCCCGCGGCAGCCGGAGCGCGCGGGTCCGCCCCGATCCCAGCGTGCACCGCGCCCGCCCCCTCCCCGCGGCCCGCCCCTCCCCCCCGCGGCCCGCCTCCCTCGGCTCGGCCCCCTCCCTGCCGGCTCCGGGAGGCGGGGACGCGGCGTCGGCGGCGGCTGCTCCCGTCCACTGCCTCTCACTCACTGGGGAGCCTGGCGGTGGCGGCACCTTCGGAGGCAGAGCAGCAGCCGCGAGCCCGCCGGCCAGCGAGTGGGGGGCGAGCAGACCGAGGCGGAGCCGCCGACGGAGAGCGCAGCCAGCGGCCGGGTCGCACGGGTTCCACCATGAGCTGGGGCACGGAGCTGTGGGTGAGCGAGGGGGCGCGCGGCCCCGGCCCGAGGGCGCGGGCGGGCGGGCGGGCGCCGCGGACCGTCGGCGGCCGGAGCCCAGCGGGCGGCCCCGCCCCCGGCGCTGGAGTTGGGGGGTCGCTCCCCTTTGTGTGCAGCCCTCTCGGCCGGGCTCGGAGGGGCTGCCGGTCCGCGCTCCCCCGCCCCCGGAGCCCCCGCCGCCCGGTGGGCCGGGCAGCGCCCTGGACGGCGGGGCAGCGGCCCGGGCTCCCGCTGCCCTCCTCTCCCGCGCCCTCGCCCGCCTCCGCCTCCACTTTCCGGGCGCCTGGCCGCGCGCTCAGCCTTTGTATCTCGCCGCCTGGGGGCGGGGGAGGGGGCCCCTCTTCCCGGAGGGGCGCTGGTCGGGGGGGGGCGGGGGGCCCGCGCTGCTGCCCCTCGCCCGGGCGGGGGACCCGGGGCGGGGGCGTCGCCGGGCCGGGCCGCGCGGGGAGCCGCCCGCCGCCCGCGCCCAGGTGGGGAGACGCGCGGCTTTGTTCGGAGCCCGGCCTCCGGCCCGCAGGCCCGGCCCGCAGCCCCGCGCCCTCGGCCGTCGGCGGGCTGCGGGCCCCGGGGCCACCGCGCCGGCTACCTGCGGCCGCGGGGCCGGCCGGTGGGGTCGGAATTACCCGGAGTGGCGGCCGGGGAAGCCGGCTGTTCCCCAAGGAGCGTGCGCGTCCCGAGGGCTTGACTTCCCCTCACCTTGTTCTGTGTTCTTGCAGGTCTTCCCTCCTTTTTTCTTTTTCTTTTTCCCCCACCTCGTTCTTCCTCGCCTTTCCCGGGCGCTGTGACCTCCAGACAATGCCCGTGCCCGGCCGGGGTGCGAGTGGACCGTCCGAGCTGGCGGGTGCCGCCGCGACGCCCCGCGGGGGGCGGAGGTGTGGAGGCCGCGATTGCTCAGGTGCGGCGGGGACCGCGGCCCGGGAGCCGCCCGCCCAGCCACGCCCCTGCCGCCCCACCTGGGCATGTTTTCCGTGCCTTTTGTTAGCCAGGATCTCGTGCAATCACTGCCGAGAAAGAACTTTTTAGTGTCCGTACGTGCATGTAGGATTGGAATGAGGGCAGATTGGTAAACTGAAGGGACAGATGTTTTATATTATTATACTTTACATTTTGTAGATTAGGAACCTTAGACCTGGAAAAGACTTTAGAAGCATCTGGTTGAACACCTGCTGAGCTGAGCCCTGGAAGCTCCCGTTAACGTGGAGGATAAGTGCTCAGTCTGTAAACACCGCCCGAGAGAAAACACCGCAGGAGCCTCTCCGTTTCGTTTCTTAGCATTAATTTTTCTGATACGTACTGGGGAGACTTGTAGGCTAAAGGAATTACCTTTGCTTTGGTTAGATTCTCAGGTGTTACTAGTCGTTTCCCTTTGGTGTTGTACATTCTATAACTGATGGTGGTGTGTGGTTTGATACCTTCGATAGTATAGGATGGCATCAATAACAGGACATGGGTATAGTTTTATTTTCCATTTTTTGTAATTAGAAAATGCTTTTATTTTTATATAATTGAATGACCAAGTTTCAGGTTTTTAAAAGTACACAAAGGAAAACAGTGGAGGGATATCATGTAGACTTATCTCTTAATTTGTTTGAAAATGTATCACATTTATAGAAAAACAGTTTTAAGGAGACAGAATGTAATATTTTAGTGAACAATAAAATGCAATTTTAAACTTTTTTTTTAGCCCTTGTCAGTGTGGCTAAGTTGGTTAAAGTGTTTTCCCTTACACCATAAAGGGGGTGGCTTTGATTCCCAGTAAGGGCACTTACTTAATCAAGATTGTGGGTTCGATCCCCCCTGTAGGTTATCTGTCTGTCTGTCTTGTCTCCCACTCCCCTCTTCTTTCCTCTCCATCTCTCTAAAAAATAAAGTTAAAACATTTTTAAAATTTAAGAATATACATTCAGAAGCAATTACAGACCCCTCCCCCCACTTTCTCCTATCATTTAGTTATTTTCAGCATTTTAATATCAATCTGAAAAGGTAAACTGTAGAAGAGATGGGAATTTCTGTTCTAGTATCTTCTTTGAAAATTTAAAAAATATTTAAAATTTTTCTCTTAAAATTTAATCTCCATGTTTAAAATTTTTTAGTGGTTTGAGGATTTGAGGGAAACATTCATTAGGAACTAAATACTGTAATGTGGAATCAACTAATATCAACTGGATGCTTAAACCTTCCATAAATAGAAGTTGGTGTAGAGGACTATTGGGACCAGAAGAGACCTTAGAAAAATATGACTAGACTTCCTGTTTTTATTGTTTTCAGTTTTGAAAAAAGGATATTGTGCTTCCAGTGGATTGTAACAAACAACTATACTGTGCTCTTGCCATTGAGGGATTTGAGGTTGGGAAATTTCTCTTGAAATTTGAAATTTAAAAACCAGTTTTCATGTTTAGGATTGCATTACTGTCAGGAAGGTTTAATTGTTGAGAGACCTTGTTACAAAAAATAATATGTAGTTATGCACTCAAACTTTTCTTTCTTTTAAATATATATTTTTATTGATTTCAGAGAGGAATGGAGAGGGAGAGAAAGAGAAACATCAAAGATGAGAAAGAATCTTCGATTGGCTACCTCGTACACCCCTCCTCCCGCCCCCCCTCTCAATGGGCATTGAGTCTGCATTTCAGGCATGTGCCCTGATAGGAATTGAACTGTGACCTCCTGGTTCATAGGTCTATAACCACTGAGCAACACCAACTGGGCTAAGTTTCTTATATTCATTGTAGTTGTAGTGCTGTCTTAATGCTTCTTAAATCTTATGTTAAAATTGAGAATAAAGTAGTAAATTAAAATGAAAAACAAAACAAAAAAGTAATACATTAGCCACTCTAATATCTATTCTGTGGGACAGAACCAATATTATAGGTAGGCCAAGTGGATTGAGGCAGAACTAATAGTGATAGGTCACGTGGGTTGTGTCAGACTTTTGATGTGTAGTTGTGAAGGGATATCAATGAATTGATAAAAAATTTGAGCTCTGTTTTAAAGAATTTCTGGTGTTCTGAATGAGTCCTTAAGGTGGACACTGTTCTGGGGTTATAGCAAACAAAGAGTGGGCAGTGTCTTTCTTTCTTCAAGATGTATCATCTTAAGCATTGTTTATTGTGTTGATTTCTTTATTATCACAGGAAGAATGATGGAATTAAAAATAATCCAAATCTGTATTAATGATTCCACAAAGCACAGATGTTGTAATTATTAGCTCTGTTTACAAATATGAAAATTAGAAATTGGAGAAGTCCTGTGTTTAGTCAGAAAGTTTACTTAGTAAGAAATGGCTTTTTAGTTGTTTTTGGAAGCCAGTTAAAGTTCAACAACAAAAAAAGTCCATGTACAGTTATGAGTGTATATATAGATAAGAAAAAATGTGGCAGAACACATCGTATTCATATTATGAATTTTTTGAAAATTTGCCCCCTAAGGGAAAGGAGGTGACTATCCTGGAAATTAGAGGGTAGGTTTAAAATTAAATATCTAACTTAATATATAGGGGCTGAATATATATATATATAGATATATATATCTACATATCTATATCTATATCTATAGATATAGATATATATATATATATATATCTATATATATATATATATATAAATATAATTTTATGCCTTAGTTTCCTGGTCTGAGATTTTTGGCTCTTAGTTTTAAGAGTATGTCATTTAAATACCATAACTATTTTTGTTGTATTGTTAGGGAAGTATATTTAAGAACGCTCATGACTTTTCGGAAGAAATTGAAAATGTAGATTGGATTGTAGATTCAGAGGATTATTTAAATAATACCCCAGTATTAACCCTTAAATTATTTCTTATCTTTATCCTCATAGCACTTTATATAGCACTTGTATTTTAACACTTATATTGTAAGTGTACTAGACTTTTGAGGTTTTTAAAAAAATACCTATTTTTATTGATTTCAGAGAGGAAGAGAGAGAGAAATATCAATGATGAGAAAGAAACATCATTGATTGGCTGCCTCCTGCATGCCCCACACTGGGGATTGAGCCTGCATGGGGAATCAAACCATGACTTCCTTGGTCATAGGTTGACGTTCAGCCACTGAGCCACACCAGCCGGGATAGACTTTTGAGTTTTTGAGTGAAAGCACAGTTAATTTTCTTTGTTTTCACTGGCTAAAACAATGCTTGTAGGACAAGTGTGCATGTTTGCCCAATTGAATTAACAGCTCCTTGCATTACCCACAATATTGGTTGCTGATTAAAAGTACATCCTGGAAGAAGTCTTTGTGGTACCAAAGCTTTGCAGGTGATAATATAATAGGTGGTCTATATAACAGTTCATGAAGGTCTGAAAGCAGAATGATAAAGCTAAGTTTTAGTACTTGGGTTAAAAACTGTTTGAAGAAGGATGAACTGACCTAAAAGTAGTTATTGTGAATGTATCTCACTGATACTTTGGGGATTTGTCTGCCAAAAGAACTGGTGGTGGAATGTTAGGCCATATTAATAGATTTGTCTAGAATAAAGGAATTGGGTAGACTTCAGGCAGGAGAGCCCGAGCAATTGTTAGACCACGTCTGTAATATTGACTTAATTTTACTTCAAAACTTTTAGAATGCACTTATCTAAAGGAGGTGGACAAATCTTTATCAATGTGAACTATATTGCTTTGAGATATATATTTTTAAATATATTTTATTGATTTTTTTTATTTTTTTTTTACAGAGAGGAAGGGAGAGAGATAGAGTTAGAGACATCCATGAGAGAGAAACATCGATCAGCTGCCTCCTGCACACTCCCTTCTGGGGATGTGCTCGTAACCAAGATACATGCCCTTGATGGGATTTGAACCTGGGACCCTTCAGTCTACAGGCCAACGCTCTATCCACTGAACCAAACTGGTTAGCGCTGTATTGCTTTTTTAAAGACTATGAAACTGCCGTTTAATTTAAAAAATAAAAGTTTTGTGTTTTTATAGATTAGCATTGTGCAATGCATGGTGAGATTTATGAAGGCTTATAATAGCCCTAGAGTTATTTTGAGATGATATTACTCTTTTAACTCCAAATTCTTCACTTCATTGATATCACTGTGCAGAATGTCTGTTAACCAGTCCCTATCAACCCTCTTCTTCCAGACACTCTGGATGCTACTTTTCTATGGGACTACCACCTTATATTATTGTTACTTCTTACACATTCAAATCTTTGGAAAATGGTCATGGTATACATTCCTTTTGTTAGTAGAAATTGCCATGTTCAACATTACAAATGTATTACAGATGTTGTTATTTATTAAGGAGGATGAGAGTTTCAAGAAACCTTTTTATGACACCATTCTCTTCTGACTATAATAAGGTGGGAGCTGGAGAGCTGCCACTAACCCTTATCTCATCTGCTTTGCTACTTCCATAAAACTCTCATTTCCATTTCCCTACCCTGCCTTTATCTTAAAACATTTACTCTTTTTCCTTCCCCCAGTCTATAAAATGTGGGTTTGTCTGGAAATGTAAAACCTACTCTACCTACTTTTTCCTATATATTAACTCATGTTTGCAGGCAGAACACAGGACAAGAGAATAGTAATAGTTTATAAATATGAGCATCTTCTATGTGTACCTACAAGTGGTACCTTATTTATTTATTTATTTTTAATATATTTTATTGATTTTTTTTACAGAGAGGAAAGGATAGGGATAGAGAGTTAGAAACATCTATGAGAGAGAGACATCGATCAGCTGCCTTCTGCACGCCCCCTACTGGGAATGTGCCCGCAACCAAGGTACATGCCCTTGACCAGAATCGAACCTGGGACCTTTCAGTCCGCAGGCTGATGTTCTATCCACTGAGCCAAACTGGTTTTGGCAAATACCATATATATATATATTATTGATTTTTTTACAGAGAGGAAGGGGAAGGGATAGAAGGTTAGAAACATCGATGGGAGACATTGATCAGCCGCCTCCTGCACGCCCCCTACTGGGACGGGAATGGAGCCTGGGACCTTTCAGTCCCCAGGCTGACACTCTATCTACTGAGCCAAACCAATTTTTAATAATTTTTTATTTTTCCATGCATTTTTAGAGAGAATAGAGGGGAGAGGCAGAAAGAAACATAAATTGATTGCCTCAAGCCTGCAACTGAGGTATATGCTCTTGACCAGAATTGAACCTGGAACCATTCATTCTGTGGGCTAACGCTCTATCCACTGAGCCAAACTGGCTGGGACTGGTGTCTTATTTAATAATCTATAGTCCTTACACATTTTTGGCCCAATAGCAAAAATGAAAAATTCTATTTTTGGGGAAATACTCATTTCTTACTCATCCCTAGTAAGAAAAGGTTATATAAAAGTTTTGTTTTCTAGAAAGCAAAAACATTCTACATATTAGTTCAGGCTATGTACAGTATATCAGACACATCAGAAAGATACTTGGAATAGGGAGGGTTTGTATATGGAAATTTCTGAGAAGTTCCTAGAGGGCAGAGATCATGTCTTACTCATTGCTTATTCATTGTTTGAATAATTGCTGTATTCTCAGCTCAGCACACTGCATGGCATAGAGCCTAACACTACCAGGATTTTTAATAAATGTTTGCTTACTGATTAAGTATAGTGGTTAGGTTTGGCTTGAATTTGAGTGTAGGATGCCTGGAAGAAAGTAGTGATGGAGTGTACAATGGGACCTGGCTAAGAGGTTCATCTGGGGGAATGCTTTATTCAAAATCATAAAGTGTATGTGTGACAGGAGATAGAGAGAAAGAGAAAAAGGAGACAGGGAGAATAGTTATGCATATAATGAATTCAGAGAGAAAGAGAATGCATAGTTATTCATTAGCATATAATGAACTCAACTTTTATACCTTTAAAAATCCACAGAAGGGAATCTTTGTTAAGCATAAGGGATTATCTCTTCTGAATCCTTTGGTAGTGGTAGGTGGAATCTCTGGGTTTTAGGAGATGAAAGTTGTATTGATTTGATTACTTCTGCAAGAATATTAGAAGTATGTTGGTTCCTTTAATATATGTTATTCGTTCTGAAATCATTTTTATTTTTTAACATGTTATTCCTGCAATTTGTTTTATACAATTCCCCCCCTTTGCCTCTTATCTATGACTTAATTTTTTATATCAGTTTATTTTCAGTGTTTTTTCCTGAGGTTGAGAGGTGCTCATTGTGAAAATGCCGTTTTGATACCCCCAGTGTTGCTTTAATTACTAGTATTATTGGCTGATTTATGGACTGAGTTTCTCACAGAATAAAAATAGGTTAGGATATTTTGAGATACCACTTTTTAATTGATGACAGAATGATTGATGCTTTAAAATTGCAAAAAGAATTGTGCTTAAAAGAATCTGTTGGGGTTACAGTTATTTTTAATATTGTTTCTGTGCTTTTCAGCATTTCTTTCCTACAATAAGTTTTGTTAGATTACTTTCACAGGATTTTCACTCTGAACTATAATTTAAAAATATATATATATTTTATTGATTTTTTTTTTTTTTTTTTTTACAGAGAGGAAGGGAGAGAGAGTTAGAAACATCGATGAGAGAGAGACATCGATCAGCTGCCTCTTGCATACCCCCTACTGGGGATGTGCCTGCAACCAAGGTACATGCCCGTGACCGGAATCGAATCTGGGACCTTTCAGTTCACAGACTGGCACTCTATCCACTGAGCCAAACCAGTTTCAGCTGAACTATAATCTTTTTAAAATATATTTTTATTGATTGAAGAGAGGAAGGAAGAGAGAGAGATGGAAACATCTATATATATCTCTATGTATAAAAGCCTAAGTGACCGTTACGACAGAATGACCGGAATGACCAGTTGACCAGTGGCTATGACGAGCCCTGACCACCACGGGACAGATGCTCAATGCAGGAACTACCACTGGTGGTCAGTGTGCTCCCACAACCAACCTCCTGCGGCCCCTCTCCCCAGGCCCTGATTGGGGGGCCAGCTGGCCAACCTTCCAAGGTCCCTCCCTCTGGCTGGCCAGTCCCCCTGAGAAGGCCTTGATCACTGGCCAGGCCGAGGGACCCCACCCATTCATGAATTTGTGCACTGGGCTTCTAGTCAATGATGAAAGAATCATTGGTTGGCTGCCTCCTCCTACTGGGAATTGAGTCCAGAAGCTGGGCATGTACACTGAACAGAAATCAACAGATAACCTTCTGCTCAACCACTGAGCCACACTGACCAGACAGTCTTTCTTTTGAAGTCACATTTATCACAGTTCTTTGAAACCACCTCTTTGTAAGATGATATCTGACTACTTTTTGTAATATGGGATTCAGCATTTAGAATTTGTATGGAGTCCAAGAGAAGGAAGTCTAGAGTAATAATAGTTTTTGTAAAATGTTTCTATAGAATTCAAATGAGTCATTAATAATTGGGGCTTAGGAGCAATTCTTTTCTTAAGGTCTTGATAGAGAGCTTAATCAGAATTTAACAATACCTCATGATATATGTGAAATATAGTATGTGTTATGGTTTGAAAAAGCATAAATGTATAGGGTCAGATTTTTCCTTTTTTTTTTTTTTGAAATAAGAACAATCCTAGAAAATAAAGAGGTAATATGCAAATTGACTATCATTCCAACACACAAGATGGCTGCCCCCATGTGGTCAGAGATGGTTGCCATAAGATGGCCAGCAGGGGAGGACAATTGGGGGGCACCAGGCCTGCAGGGGAGGGCAGTAAGGGGTGACCTAGCCAGCAGAGGAGAGCAGTTGGGGGTCACCAGGCCAGCAGGGGAGGATAGTGTGGGGGGGACTAGGCCTGCAGGGGAGGACAGTTGTGGGGGACCAGGCCTGCAGGAGAGGGCAGTTGGGGGAACCAGGCCTGTAGGGGAGGGTAGTTGGGAGCAACCAGGCTGGCAGGGGATGGCTGATGGGGGGGACCAGGCCTGTAGGGGAAGGCAGTTAGGGGCAACCAGGCCTGCAGGGGGGGGGAGAGCAGTTACGGGTGACCAGGTGGGCATGGGAGGGCAGTTGGGGCAATCGGGCTGGCAGGGAGAGTGGCTAGGGGGTGATCAGGCTGGTAGGCAGAAGTGGTTAGGGGCATTCAGGAAGGCAAGCAGGCAAGCAGTTGGGAGCCAGCAGTCCTGGAT
Source organism: Lasiurus cinereus (assembly GCA_011751065.1). Lineage (NCBI taxonomy): Eukaryota > Metazoa > Chordata > Mammalia > Chiroptera > Vespertilionidae > Lasiurus > Lasiurus cinereus. The sequence continues at coordinate 4,469,011 of JAAGEH010000165.1, forward strand.
TGTGAGATGTTCGACTGCCCATTTAGGCCCGATCCCATCTAAATGGGCAGTTGGACATCCTTCGAGAGGTCCCAGATAGGGAGAGGGTGCAGGCTGGGCTGAAGAACAATCCCCTCCCACCCCCGCAGGAATTTCATGCACCAGGCCTCTAGTTAAAAATATTGATTTTAGAGAGAGGAAAGGGAGTGGGTGGAGAAAAACCAATTTGTTGTTCCATTTATTTATGCATTCATTGGTTGATTCTTGTATGTGCCCTGACTGGGAATCAAACCTGCAACCTTGACTGAGAATCTGGCCAGGGCAGATTTTCCTATTTTTGGCACTTCATTCTTTTTGTTGTTTCCAGAGAGTAAAAATCATCTGTTTGTTTCTGCTATATCCCTGCTGTTACCTAATTTGTAGAAAAGGAATCGGTATATTATAAGCACTGAAATGTTGGTTGAATGAGAGAATCAGTAGATTACTGTAACTATCATCAAATTATGTTTTGGGTACTAAGTTTTCCCCCCTTGGGCAGGTGTATTTCTAGTAGGTTTGAGATCTGTTCTATGATCTGGACATAAAACTAGTTGTATCATATTAAATTTATCTCAATTTATTTAGACCTAGCATTCCCATTTCCTTAAGTGCAAATGATCACTGATAAGGCCCTCTTGATTCTAAAAGTGAGAACAGTGAATGTTCTGTTATATGTTTTGAGTATTAATTGATGATTTTATGTAAGAATAATATAAATTGAGAATGAATTGGGGAAAACAAAAGATTGATTTCAGAGAATACATTGTTAAAGAGATTTTGACAAATGTTAATGATGGTTAGTTGAGATTTTTCTCTAGTATAAATGATAAAAATCAAGGTAATTGAAACCGCTGTGATACATAGCTTAAAGGTTTATTTTAAAAACTTTTTCAATGAGTACTTATTATTAGTTTAGCCATGACTCAGGATCCCAGGGTAGGATTGTATGTCCACTTTGGAGAAGTGTCTATTTAAGTCTCAAATATAGTTTTTATTTTTTTGTGTTTAGTTTTCTTATTCTTAAATAATACCTATAGCCTCCAGGGTGGTTCTCCCCTTTGTGAGTTTTGGTTCCTGTCTTTCATGTTAGAGACTTTCCTTACATACTTAGTGACTCCAGGACCCTGAAAAGATGTTTAACCAGGATTAAGGTCTACCTGCATAAAATTTTTAGTCCTTTTAAGGAATTTTGTGATATTTTTACCCTGAAATTGTTCAGATCCCCTACCTCTTTCCCAGTCCTGTTGTGAAAGGAGATGTACTATTCTTTCTGAGGTGTACTATAGTCTTCCTTTTAAAGTATTTTTTTGGAAGTCACATTTATCATGGCTGTTTATGGTGTTGGGAGATGCACTTGTATTTTTAAAAAACAGGTACTTAAAAAAATAATTTATTTGTCTTATATAACAAGAAATTTGGAAGTTGGCAATCACTGGCATGGGTTTATGAACTCATCACTAATAGGTTCGGCATCTGTGCAGCTGTTTTGGACTTTCCCTCAGGGTTGCCAGGTGGTGCAGCTCCAACCATTATATCTGTATTTACGGGACGGCGGTGGGGGTAGTAGGGGCGGTGGGGGAAGGGAGAGGAGAAGGGGAGAGGAACAACATCAGCTATATCTGTGTGTTTATTGCGAAGGATAAAGGTTTCCTAGACTCTCCACAACAAACTTCTCCTTAGGTCTCACTGTGCAAAATTGGGCACTTAGCCCCTTGCACAAAATCAGGATTCTATTAGAAAGGAAGAATGCATCCCAAAACATAGCATTTATGGTCTCTGTCCCCAATGAGTTAATGGTGGCTTTGTGGAAGATGCGGATATATCTTGGTATATGTGAATGATAGCATAGGAGTTAAGGAAAGGCCATAATATAAGGGACAGAGCAGATATTTTAGAGATGAGGCCTTTAGGGGTCTAACACAGTCTATCATCATTTCAAGAGGCCTGGTAGTGAGGGCTTATGTGTGTTAGCTGGAATCTGTGGGCTGCTTCTTGCTTGATACACTATACCATGCTGGTGTCACCTGTCAGAACAGATGAGAGTTTTGAGCAAGTGTCTAGTTGGACAGGATGAGGTAAAGTTGACCTGAGGCCAGACTGAGTGAAGACACTGCAGGGACTGATGAAAGGGTCCTAAAATAAGTCCAGAAGTTTATTTTGCAAGTGGAAAGATTTGCTGAATGTTGGAAACAATAAAGATAACCTATAATTACCCAAGTCTCTTAGTCACCTAAATATAACGAATACCAAGCTATAAAATTGCCTCCAGAGAGTTAAGAGCACTTACTTTTCTCTCCTCCCCCTCTTTAAATTGATACATTAGAATGGTTACAATTTATTATAATTTGTTACAATTAATGAACCAATAGTGATACATTATTATTAATGAAAGTCCACAGTTTACTTAGATGTCCATAGTTTTAAAAAATATGTTTTTATATATTTTTGAGAGAGAGGAAAGAGAACATTTATGAGAGAGATTGATCAGCTGCCTCCTGCATGCCCCATGTGAGGGATAGGGCCCATAAACTAAGCATGTACTCTGATGGGAATCGAACCAATGATCTCTTGGTACATGGGTCAGCGTTCAACCATTGTCCACAGTTGCCAGGCAAGATTTCCTTAGTTTTTTATCTAAGGTCGTTTTCTGTTCCACATTCCATTTATGTCTCTTTAGGCACATCTTGTCTGTGCCATTTTCTCTGACTTTCCTTGTGTTTGATGACCTTGAGAGTTTAGAAAAGTACTGGTCAGGTATATGACGCCCCTTTATTGGAATTTGTCTGATGTTTTTCTCATGATCAGACTGAAGTTAATGGTTTTTTGGGAAAAATATGTCATTTTCATCACATAATTTCAAAGGTACCATATTGTGATTTATCAGCAGACACTGATGTTGGTCATATGGCTGAAATAGTGTTTGTTATTCCTCTATAATATTATTTTAATCTAGTGATTTGAGAGACAGAGAGATATTGACTTGTTTCTTCCAGTCATATACCCATTGGTTGATTCTTATATGTGTCCTGACTGGGGATTGAACGTACAACTTTGGCGTATTGGGACTATACTCCGGTCAACTGAGCTACCTGGCCAGGCTGTCAAGTTATTTTTCCCACTCTATCTATACTGTATTCTCTAGAAGGAAGTCACTATGTGCAGCTCATATTTAGAAGTTAAGCTTCTCTCTTTTAGGATTGAGTATCTACATAATTTATTTGGAATCCTTCTGAATGGGATATTTGTCTCCCACATTTATTTATCCAATCATTTATTTATATCAATAAGGACTCAGGTATATTTATTTTATATTTTGATTTATAATCCATTACTATTTCATTTATTTTATTGCTAAGATGGTTTCAGCTTTACCCATTGGGAGCTTTTGTAGGTGGCTCCTGTGCTTGTAACATTATCTCCATAAAAATGATTTTTAAAAGTTCCTTACTTTTGGGGATAACAAGATGGTGCAGTCTCATCTTGCATGTTTCTTGCCTAAGTCTTAGAATCATCCATTTTTTTCAAAGAGCCTTGTTTCTTTATTGGAGATCTGGGTGCTAGGTGTGTTTGTGCTACTGGTGTTTAATTTTTTTAGTCCCTCTCAGTTGATAAAACAAATATATGTTTGTATACTAACCTACATATATACAAATATCTATGAATATTTCTATATGTAACCATTGTATCTATATTAAATTAAATCTGAGTTCTTACTGATGCTTTAAACTTTATTCCATTACCATTTGTATCCTTCTATTTTCCTTTTTATCTGAAAATTTCCACTCCTTTTAAAAAATACAGTAGGTCCTTGGGTTATGTTAGAGATACGTTCCTACATGATGTAATGCGATTTTTGCTGTAAATCGGAACCAACTTACATAAGCAGCTACGTTACTCAATGTGGAGCACATATACAGCAGTAATGAAGTGAAACACTAAAGAAAATTTAAAAGAAAGATAACAATTCCTGACTTTTACTTGTGGTAAATGAATAATAAAAAAATATAAAGCACATATGTACATACGTCGAAATGATAGAATTTTTTTTTTTATAAATGGAGATGGCAACTTAACCATGAAACTACCTAAGTTGAGTCTGATGTGACCTAAGGACTGCCTGTATATGTATTTTATTGACCTCAGAGAGGAAGGGAGAGGGGAGAGAGATAGAAACATCAATGATGAGAGAATCTTTGATTGGCTGCCTCCTGCACAATACCCAGTGGGGATGGAGCCTACAATCCGGCATGTGCCCTGACTGGGAATTGAATCGTGACCTCCTGGTTTATAAGTCAACGGTCAACCATTGAGCCTCACCGGCCGGGCAAAGTCTCATTCTTAATTCCTTTCAACTGATATCGAGTTGCTTACTTGTTCCTTTTAAGTATATATATATAGCAATATCAAAGTTATTAACTTACAGTCCCTGGGAACCAACATTATCAACTAGAGTACAGTACTTAATTGTAGCTCCTTTTTCTTTTAGTCTTACATAATCCTCATTTTCAAAGTTACTTAGGTCAGCAACATTTCCCTCATCCTCCTAAGTGAGGTTGTTCCATGCGTTTGTAATATAGTTATATTTTCTTAACATAATTTGTATTCTTTCTTGGGATCCTTTTACTTAATGATTTTTTAAAAAGTTGTATACCTTAAGGTTTATTCTTTGAGCTGTGAAGTTCTGTAGGTTTTAATATGTATAATGCCATGTGTCTACCATTCCAAGATCATATAGAATAGCTTCATTTCTTGAAAATCCTCTGTGGCCTGAAAGCAGAGTTTTAAAGATATATTTGTACATTGATGTCCATACCATTATTCACAGTAGCCAGAAGGTAGAAGTAACCTAGGAATTTGTCAACATATAAATGGATAATCAAAATGGTGTGTATTAGAAGGGAAATACTGACATGCTGTTAATATGGATGAACCTTGAAGACATTATGCTAAATTATGAAATTAAACCAGTCACAGAAAACAAATACTGGGTGATTCCATTTACAGAAGGTACCTAGAATAGTGAAATTTATAGAAAGTAGAATGGCACTTGCTGAGGACTAGAAGAATGGGGAATGAGTTACTGATGAATGGGTATAGAGTTTCAGTTTTGAAGATGAAAAGAATTCTGCTCATGGATGATGGTTGATGGATGTACAACAATATGAATGTACTTAATATCATTGAATTGTAAACTTAAAATGGTTGAGATGGTAAATTTTGTGTTGATGATTTTACTACAATAAAAAAAAAAATTTACTCCCTTTTGCCGATACCTGCTTATCTCTCACCACTCCAACCATTGATTTTTTTTTTTTCATTTACTTTTTAAAGAGCAGTTTTGAGGTTATTTTGAACAAAAAGGAAAACCCTTCCCTGAGGGGTATCACTATCCCCATTTTATTTTATTTTTTTATCTTTTAATAAATCTTTATTGTTCAGTTTATTACAGATATTCCTCTTTTTTACCTCCATAGCTCTCCTCTCCCTGATTCCCCATCCCACCACCCTATACCCTTACCTCCCACCACTGTCCTCATCCATAGGTGTAAGATTTTTGTCCAATCACTTCTAGCACTCCTCATACACCTTACCCCCCAAGAATTGTTAGTCCATTCCCTTTCTATGACCCTAACTCTATTATATTCACCAGTTTATTCTGTTCATTGGATTTTTTATTCACTTGATTTTTAGATTCACTTGTTGATAAGTATATATTTGTTACCACTTTGTTGTTCATAATTTTTTATCTTTACCTTTTGATTCTTCCTCTTCTTACAGAATACCCTTCAGCATTTCATATAATCCTGGTTTGGTGGTGATGAACTCCTTTAGCTTTTTCTTTTCTGTGAAGCTCTTTATTTGACCTTCAATTCTGAATGATAGCTTTGCTGGGTAGAGCATTCTTGGTTGTAGGTTCTTGCTATTCATCACTTTGAATATTCCTTCCATTCCCTTCTGGCCTGCATAGTTTCTGTTGAGAAATCAGCTGACAGTAGAATGGGTACTCCCTTATAGGTAACTAACTGTTTTTCTCTTGCTGCTTTCAAGATTCTCTCTTTTTCTTTTGCCCTTGGCATTTTAATTATGATGTGTCTTGCTGTGGTCCTCTTTGGATTCCTTTTGTTTAAGGTTTTCTGTGCTTCCTGGACTTGTAAGTCTATTTCTTTCACCAGGTGTGGGAAGTTTTCAGTCATTATTTCTTCAAATAGTTTTTCAGTATCTTGCTCTCTCTCTTCTTCTGGCACCCCCATAATTCTGATGTTGGCACTCTTGAAGTTGTCCCTGAGGCCCCTTACATTATTTTCACATTTTTGGACTCTTTTTTTCTTTTTGTTTTTCTGATTGGGTGTTTTTTGCTTCCTCATATTTTGGATTTTTGATTTTATTCTTGGGGCCCTCTAGTCTGCTGTTGGATTTCTGTATATTATTCTTTATTTCAGACAGTGTATGCTTAATTTCTGACTGGTCCTTTTCCATTTTTTTTTTTTTTGGCTTTCTTATTAAGATCCTTGAAAGTCTCACTAAGTTTCTTGGCGGTTTGTAAACGATTCTTAAGTAACCTTATAAATGTGGTTTTGAAGTCTATGTCCAGTAGTTTGCTTTCCTCCATTCCTTTCATTTGTGACATTTTTCTTTGTCTCCGCATTTTGGCTGCTTCCCGGTGTTGATGGAGTGGCTTTGTATGCTAGTTGTCCTTTAGGGCCTAGTAGCTCCACCTCCCCAATCACCTGAGGTGGACACTCTTGGTGCACCTCTTTGTGGGCTGGGTACACAGTCTTGTAGATTGCTATTGGTACACTGGGAGGAATTGATCTCCAAGCCAATTGACTGTGAAGATTGGCTGTATCTATTAATGGAAGAACTGCTGTGCTGGAGACACTCCTATGGGGCAGAACTTGCTTCAGTGGGGCTTTGGTGCTCACCAAGTCTGCCTCTTGAGTGTGTCACTTATGTATATGAGGAGTTGAAACCTGATGTCGTCTTACACTGACCGCTAGGTACACTGTTTCCTGGATCTCCAAGGAGGTGCAAGTCAGCTAATGTCTGACGCCACCCAGCAGGAGCTACAGAGAGATTTGCAGCTACTTGGAGTTCGGAAGTTTTGGAGCTGTCTGACCCAGTTTCAGTTTGTTAGGTTAAGCTGCTAGAGGGCAGGCCATTCATATGCAAATGTCGCCCCACAGCTGGGTGGGTTTGTAAATTGGGTGGGGTGGAGTCTCTGGGAAGCTCTACGGTTTGGCAAACAGTGATGGCTGCCAATCAGCCCTCTCTGCCACGTTTGGTTCAGTGTCTCGTGTCAGTCGCCCCAGCACAGTAAACAATGATTCCTGTGCGCACCTCTGGGAGAGAGTCACCCTCCCTTTCTAACCTGATGGCAGACAGTCCAGTTTCTGTCCCCAGAATCTTGCCAGAAACTGGAGTTCGGAGAGTTGGGAACTTGTAAGTCCATTCCAATTGAAAACAACAGCACACACCAGCCCGATTCGAGAGCGTCTCTGTACCTCTGCCTTTCTGAGCCTCTACATCCTACCAGGTCTTAATGCACTTTTTTCTTTCATTCTAGTTGCAGAACTTCCACTCCGCCAGCTTTCTCATGGTTCTGGGTGGGAAGGGGGGTGGGCAGTCGTTTTGTCTCTTAGTTGTAGTTTTGGTGTGTCTGCGAGAGACAGCACATATAGGTGGTATAGGTGTGTATACCTTATGCTGCCATCTTGGTTCTTCCCTAAAGAGCAGTTTTAAGTTCACAGTCAAATTGAGCAGAAGGTAGAGATTTCCCATTGTCTACATCCTACACCAGAGTTATAATTGATTAACCTACGTTGTTACATCATTATCACTCCAAGTCCATAATTTACATTAGAGTTCACTCTTGGCATTATACTTTTTATGAGTTTAGACAAATGTATAATGACATATAGTTACCATTACAATATCGTACAAAGTATTTTTTCACTGCCCTAAATGTCCTCTGTGTTCTACCTACTCATTCTTCCTTCCTTCCTTCCTAACCCTGACCACTGGTCTTTTTTCTGTGACTTTTTATTGCCCTAAAAAAATAGCCAGTCACACTCTATTTCCCTTTCTCCTCCAACACCAGCTTTAGGAAACCGCTAGTTTTTCTTAAAATATGTGCTTATTCTGAACATTTCATATAAATGGAATCATATAGTATGCGTGACTGGTATTTTTCTTTTTCTTTTTTGGTACAGTGAACTTTATTGATGGTGCAGGACAAGGTAGGACTCCCTAAGCCCCTCCCCTTATTTAGCCAATCTGGCATGGACACTGGCGGTCAGGAGATTCTCAGTGTGTTGGAGAATTGATTTGGGGCAAGGATTCCCCAGCAGCGGAGGGCCTCTCTTCCTCTCACTGGGGCTGGTGGTCCAGGGGGGGTCTTACTCCTTGGAGAGCATGTGGACCATAAAGTCCAGCACCCTGTTACTGTAGCCAAATTCATTGTCATATTAGGAAATGAGCTTGACAAAGTGGTCATTGAGGGCAGTGCCAGCCTCAGCATTGAAGACAGAGGAGTGGGTGTCACTGTTAAAATCACAGAAGATTACTTAGTTCTCACTATAGCCCAAGATACATTTGAGGAGGCTTTCTGATAACCTGTTACCTTCTTTTTAAAAAAATATATATTTTATTGATTTTCTTATAGAGAGGAAGGAAAAGATATAGAGAGTTAGAAACATCAATGAGAAAGAAACATCGATCAGCTGCCTCCTGCACACCTATTGCGGATGTGCCCACAACCAAAGGTACATGCTCTTGACTGGAATCGAACCCAGAACCCTCCAGTACACAGGCTGATGCTCTATCCACTGAGCCAAACCTGTTTCAGCACCTGCTACCTTCTTGATGTCATCATATTTGGCAACTTTCTTCAGGTGGCAGGTCAGATCCGCAACCAACACATTGCTCATGGTGACATGGAGAACCATGCCAGTGAGTTTCCATTCAACTCAGGGATGACCTTGCTCACAGCCTTGGCAGCGCCAGTAGAAGCAGGGTTGATGTTCTGGGCAGCCCCTCAGTCATCATGCCATAGTATCCCAGAGGGGCCATCCATGATCTGCTGGGTGGCGGTGATGGCATGGACTGTGGCCATGAGCCCCTCTACAATGCCAAGGTTGTCATGGATGACCTTGGCCAGGAGGCGACAAGCAGTTGATGTTACAGGAAGCATTCATTGCTGACAGTCTTGAGTCAGTTGTCATACTTTTTAAGGTTCACACCCATCACAAACATGGGGGCATCTGCAGAATGGGCAGAGATGATGACCCTCTTGGATCCCCACTTCAAGTAAGTTCCAGCCTTCTCCATGGTAGTGAAGACAGCAGTGGACTTCACAACATGCTTAGCACCAGCATCTCCCATTTGATATTTGTGGGATCTTGCTTTAGGACTTTATATTGAGGACAATCTTCCCATTCTCAGCCTCAGTTGTGCCTTTGAACTTGCCATGTGTAGAATCATACTGGAACATGTAGATCATGTAGTTGAGGTCAATGAAGAGGTCATCGATGGTGACAATATCCATTTTGCCATAGTTAAAAGCAGCCCTGGTGACCAGGCACTCAATAGGGCCATATCTATTTACTCTGACCTTCACCATCCTGTCTCAGAGTTATGGCTGGCCCTGTGCAGGAAGACGTGGCTGTCTGTTGAACAGGAGGAGCAGAGAGCTGTGATTGGCATTTTTCCTTCTTTTTAAAAAATCCTTATCTGAGGAAATTTTTTCCACTGCTTTTTAGAGAGAGAGGAAGAGGGGAGGAATAGAGAGAGAGAGAGAGGAGAGAGAGAGACAGAGAGAGCGAGAGCGAGAGAGAGAGAGAGAGAGAGAGAGAGAGAGACCGATTGACTGCCTCCCACATGAGCCAGGGATCGAACTTGCAACCCTAGTACATGTCCTTGACTGGGAATTGAACTCATGCCCCTTCAGTGCTTGGGCTGATGCTCTAACCACTTAACACGCCAGCCAGGGCTGGCAATTTTCAATTAGCATAACGTTTTTCAAGATTCATCCATGTTGTAGCATAGAGTATATCAATAATTCTCTTTTTGTACTGAATAATGCTTCCTTTTATGCATATACTGCATTTTATTAACTCATTCATCAGTTGATGGACATTTGGGTTTCTGCTGTTGACTATTGTGAATAATACTGCTGTGAACATTTGTGGATAAGTTTTTGTGTGGACATATGTTTTTATTTCTCTTGGGCATATACTTAAGAGTGTAATTGCTGGGTCATGTGGTAACTATATTTAACTGTTTGAGAAACTCCCAGACTGTTCTGCATTTTATATACCCACCAGCAGTATATGGTTCTGATTTCTTTACATCCTTTCCAGAACTTGGTATCCTCTGACTTTGATTATAACCATCATAGTGGTTATAAAAAGGTACTTCATTGTGTGTGTGTGTTTTTTTTTTTTTGGTTTGTTTTTTTGTTAATCCTCACCCCAGGATATTTTTCCATTGAATTTTAGAGAGAGTGGAAGGGAGGGGATAGACAGAGAAACATTGATATGAGAGATACATTGATTGTTTGCCTTCCACATGAGCTCTAATCAGGGCTGGAGATCAAGCCTGCAACCGATGTACATGTCTTGAAAGGAATCGACCTCAGGACCCTTCAGTCGAGGGCTGACGCTCTATCCACTGACCCAAACTGGCTAGCGCTGATGGCAGCGCTTTTCATTATCTAGATAGAAGACTTTCTTATGTTGATAAAATATTTCAGAAGGCCAGGAGAGTTGAGGTTTAGGCGATATTTAAAAATAATGAAAGCCTTCTGCATAATTGATTTATAACCTTTTGAATTCTAAATTTTAGTGCAGAATTTAGTTAATGGTTGTAATGAAGATATTTTGGTTCTTCAGTTTTATTCTAAGAATAATAATAGCAATATTTTTTAGTGATGCACGATTACAAATGTTTCGGTTGTACTTATTGACTCATTTATAGATAGAATGTTCGTTATGTTAATAGAAGTTCCATTTTTTTCCCCTCTTAGTTGTTTGACTTTATTATCCAGATTGAGAACCTAGTTCTTTTTTTATCTATCCTAATTGTTACTTTGTTAAGTAAAATGTTGATCATCCCTACATTCAACTTCTGATAGTCCAGAGGTTATTGATTTATTTTGTAGATATTTTTAAATCTTCACTGAGACTATGTTTATTGATTTTAGAGAGAGGGAGAAACATTGATCAGTTACTTCCCATTCCCAACTGGACTGGGGATTGAACCCACAATATAGGTATGTGTATGGGACGACGCTCCAACCACTGGGCCACCCGACTAGGGCTATTTTGTAGATTTTTATACCCTTTAATTGAACAACAACAGTAACTCCTCTCTTATTTCAGTTAGCTTTTGGTCATTTGGCCAGCAATTTGGTTTGCAGATTCTGATTCATTAAGTGCTGGGGCTGTTGGGTGGTCAGCCGTTTGGAATTTTATAAGATTTCTTTGGTGACTGTGGCTAACACTGGCTGAGAAACGTTAATTGGCAATCCTCAAATCTGGATGATAATTAGAATCATCTCAGGAATTAAAAAGCAGTAAGAACAAAACAAATTCTCCCAAGCCTACTCTAACCTCTTGAGTGAGGCTCTTTCTGGGAATGAGGCCCAGGAATTTGTATTTTTGAAAAATACCCACAGATGATTCTGATAATACCAAAGTTTGAGAATCATTGCTTTCATGTTCTAAAATCTATACTTAGGTTAAATCAGGACATTAGAAAATGCCTTGTACTTAGAGTGTATCATATCCTTTTTCTATTCCCATTGAATTGCTTTTAGTATACTACTAGGAATAATCTAATGCTCGCTGGATACTTACTATATTTGAGTCAGGGTATCTCACTTTGGAGGGCTCAGAAAGGTTGTATCTTGTTCGAAACTATACTTTGTAGTAGGTGGTAGAATTAGGATATATATATATCCAAGTCTTTCTGTATTCAGAGCCTTCATTCTTACTGTGGATATTAGACTACCTTTATTGAATTGCTTTTGTTGAGAACCTAGTCCTCAGAGTATGTGCAGAAGTTTTATTTTATTTTTATTTTTATTTTTTTTTAAATATATTTTATTGATTTTTCACAGAGAGGGAGAGGGATAGAGTTAGAAACATCGATGAGAGAGAGACATCAATCAGCCGCCTCCTGCACACCCCCCACAGGGGATGTGCCCGCAACCAGGATACATGCCCTTGACCGGAATCGAACCTGGGACCCCTCAGTCCGCAGGCCGACGCTCTCTCCACTGAGCCAAACCGGTCTCGGCAGCAGAAGTTTTATTTTTGAAGGTCCTCACAAGTGGTCAATTTACCATGAGGACTTTGTTCTCTATGAGGCTCCTGGGAGAACTTTCTCTTAAGTTTTTTTATGGTGTAGAAACTGTTATGATTACAGTATTTGCATTTTCTAGCTTGAACTTGCTGTTAATAAATTTACATCAGATTTCTGGTAAACTGTTAGCAAGTATTTCATATTTTTTTCTGCATTTTGTTTATAGATTCATTCTTGGTATTTTATTTTCATCTCTTTTTTTCCTCATCTCTTTAAAATTATTTTATCTTACTGTGTTATGTCATTTTAAACAAAAGTCTTAAAAGTAAGTTAACAAGTAATTTTGAGGCATTTTATATAATTCTGGACAAATATCTTTTTGAAAGAGTTGAATTTGCAAAAGAGAGGAACTTAGAATTTGGAATGTGTCTGTATGGCACTTTTGTAGATGTTATTTTATTTTCATGCCAATTCAATGAAATAAGTGGTGATAATCCTATTTTACAGAAGATGAAACTAATAAGAAAAGTTAACTTTAGTCACACAAAGCTAAATTTGAACCCAGGTTTTTGTGACTTCAAATCCTCCTCCTCCTCTTTTTTTTTTTTTTTTTTAAGTACCTGTAGTGGTATCTGATTTACCCAACCATTTCTAAACCCTTCATTGGGGTCATTCATATATTCAGCAGATATTAGTGAATGACTTACTTTGTAGGAAGCACTATGTCTGGTGCTGCCTTGTAGAAATTGCCACACTTATCAGAATGTCTTGTTTTCAATTTTGTGCAGTGGACATTGGATTAGTCAGTGCCCTGGTAAGAAATAGCATATTCAAAAGGGTTAAATGGGGAAAGTTTAATAGTCAGGGTCCGTAATGTCCAAAATGACAAAGAGATGACGAAATGCCAGGCTGCGCACACAGCAGGCTCGGGTGGGTAAGGGCTGAATTGCTGACCTCTTGGAGAAAGAGAGAGGCGGGGCTGTTCCCCACTGGGGATTGAGCCCATAACCCAGGCATGTGCTCTGACCAGGAATCCCAACTGATGAGCTCTTGGTGCATGGGTCGACGTTCAGCCACTGAGCTACACCAGCTGGGTGGTAGTTAAACTTATTAAAGTGAGTAATTTTTCCATATTAATTCTGTATCTTACTACCCCACTGAATTACTCTTTTTTGGTATGTAGTAGTTTTTCAATCATTTTCTTGAATTTTCCAGGTACTGTGGGTATCAGATCTGCAAGTAGTGATACTCTGCCTTCTTTTTCTACAATGTTTATACCTCTACATTCTTTTTCTTGTTTAATTGTGTTAATATGTTAGTACATTAAAACATCACGTGACATATCAGATCAAACACCAATGTTGTAATACTAATGCACAAATAGTATGTAATTTACTCAGGGTTCACTTAAAGCATTTATTTATTTCTTAGTAGACTATAAGTCTACTAATACCTGGCCTTGTCATTTAGTAGCTCTTAAACCTTGAACTTTACTTTTCATGTTTGTAAAATAGTTATTAATACCTACCATCAGGTAAGACAAAATGAGATAATATATAAAAAACTCAACACAATACCTGGCACAGATGATAGTTGTTATTTATTCATTTAATTCAGTAAATGACTGAGTGTTGAGCTAAGCACTAAGGATATAATGTGAGCAAAAAACAGGCATGATAGAAAGGAGCTCTATTAATCAAATAGTCACACAAAGGAATGAAAGACACGAGCAAAGTTCTTTAAGATGATAACCTAAAAACCTAACCCACCACTAGGTTCAGGGCAGGTTTCCCTGTGGAAAGGATATTAACAGAGATCTAAAAAAGGATTAGGAGTTAATAGGCAACAGGTGTGTGTGAGAGGTCAGAAGAGTGAATTTGGGGTATAGCATGTGCAAAGGCCTTCAAACATCAGGGTGTGAGGTCCTTTTTCAAATGGCAGAATCCAAAATCAAACAAAAACCCGCCAGTATGAATGAAAACAAATACAGATAAAGACATTTTGGTTGATGAGTCACGTTCTTATTTGCAGAGCACTTACTTTATTAGTTCATTTAAATCCTTACACCCACTTAAGATATACATATTAACATCTCCACTTTATAGATGAGGAAACTGAGGTGGAGAGGTTAAGTGTCTTGTCCAAGGTGATATAGCTGATAAATGGCAGTCTAGATTTAAACCCTAGCAGCCTGGCTCTAGAATTAACAATTGTACCGTATTGCCCAGCATGATCATTTGCATTTTGAAAAGCTCACTCCAACTACAGTGTGAAAAACAGATTAGAGGTCAGGTAGACAGGAGGTGCATATATAGAAGACTAGAGGCCTGGTGCATGGATTCATGCACCTGTGAGGTCCCTTGGCCTGTCCTGTGAGAGGGCATAGGCCAGGCCGAGGGACCCCATTGGTGCACGATTGGGACTGGGGAGGGATTGTGGAAGGCTCTAGGGCGTGTCCAGGCCTGATTGGCCCAGTCCCTATCGCAGACCCCAGCAACAAGCTGGTTTGAGCTTCTGCCCCCTGGTGGTCAGTGCATGTCATAGCGACTGGTCGAACGGTCAGATATAAGGTCGGACAATTAGCATATTAGGCTTTTATTATATAGGATGAGTGTATCCTTGGTGAATAAATGAAAAATGAATGAGTCTGAAACACGTGTAAATATGAGAATATGCTGTCTCACTACAAATTATTTATAAGCAACAACTGTTGAATTATTGGTTGGAATAAAAATTCTGAGGCAAATGTAAACCCATTTAACCTTTTTATGTTACCACCAACTAAGATTTTTATCTTAAATACATGATAGAAAAAGATGTTAATCTACAAAATAATAGCCTGCATATGTTCATTCTACAAACTTCGCTACGCACTTGATGCTATAAAGCTTTTCTAGCTCTTATCAGATTTTTAAATACTATTTAACACAAAAGTAAATCATAGTACAGAGCTATTATTTCTTCTCAGACATGGAAGTAGAGCAAAGGAAAAAATGCTCTAATCTAAATAGAAATAGAAGTGAATTTAAAGGAAGAGATCAGGCACTGTAAAATTGAGAATCATAGTCTTCCTGAGCAATAAAGGCAGATGGACAGAAAAGAAATACTTTGCTCTAATTTGAAAAATTCATATTTCTATTTCAGACATCTTACTGTAACCATATCCTACATTAGTGTATTTTGTGGTTAAAGCATTTTTACCCTAGAAAGCAAAAGATGTATTAAGATAACATGCTTTTAACATCCTACCTTTTGTTTCTATAATAAGATTAAATGTTTTTATAATTCTAAGTACCATTGATAGACACAGATAACCTAATTATTTAATTGTGAGAAACTTTATTATTATTATTATTTAGAAGTATTTTTATTGATTTCAAAGAGGAAGAGAATGGGAGAGACAGATAGAAATATCAATGATGAGAGAAAGTCATTGATCAGCTGCCTATTGCATGTCCCCTACTGCAGTTCGAGGCCGCAGCCTGGGCATGTGCCCTGACCTGAAACTGAACTGTGATCTCCTGGTTCACACGTCTGTGCTTAACCACTGACCCACACCGGTTGGGCGAAACTTTATTTTTGAAGATGTCTAGAACACTCACAAATTCAATTCGGTTCTAGAATAAGGAAACTGTATGAATTAAGAATTCTTTCAGTTAGGGGTAAGTGAGGAAGTAATAGTTGGGGATTATAAAATAGAATCTAAGGTGAATGTCAGGAGCTTTTCCTTCTCCCTCTAACTTCTGAACAATATCAGGTGAGGCTGAACAAGGCTTGTTTCCTCACTGGGTTGGAAGCTGTGATGGTTTAGAGCAGAACATTAGAACCTGAGTCTTGAGGAGGGCTTGTGTACAGAAGGGTGACCTGTAATATTAAGTCAGAGTCTGAGTGGGGTTAGGAATCTCCTTTTGAGGGGATGGCATGCTCAGTGTGGCATGTTAGAACATGTGTAGGATGAGGAGGATGACTATGTGGGAGGGTGGGGGCAGTGGCAGTAATAACCCGTGGTAATATATTGAATGCCCCAGTGGATTGATGAGAGCATTCATACAGGAGAGCAGCCAGATTCAGAATAGTGCAGCCCAGGTGCAGTGATGGGGAGAGGCATACAGATGGGCATAGTGGTATCTGCCCAATGCAGTGTGTCAGAGAAGCGGGTGGCAGCAGCAGTCTAAAAAGTCACTATAACTAAGTACAGCCAGGAAGACTGGGAGTAGCAGCAGCAGCAGCAGCAGTAATGGGGGATTGGTTGCATAGTGGGAATCATTTAAATGAGTAAGTAAATATGTTAAAGATAAAGGGAGCCAGTTTTTTCATTTTGGAGAAAGGAATACAAATATCAAAAGGTGGTGTTAGATTAGAATTTGAGATATTGGCGTGAACTGATGGATATGTGTGTGTGTGTGTGTGTGTGTGTGTGTGTGTGTGTGTGTGTGTGTATCTATATTACAAACAGGTAATAGGCATATTGACCATAATACCTGCTCTATGTGCCTGCTGTCAGGGTTATGTCGGTCCTGCCAGGGGCCTCGGGGCCTCCTGAATCCCCCACTGACTGAGGCTCAGGCATGTAGGGCTGTCCGAGGTGCCTTCGATGGTGGCTGCCCAGCCACTCAAGGCTGGCCCGAGGCTCAGATAACCAAGGCCGGCAGAGGCTTGAGCTGCTGGCAGTGGCAGCAGCAGAGGTGTGATGGGGGCGTTGCCTTTTCTTGATTGCTGGGTTACTTCCCACCTCTAAGGACTCCCTGACAGTGAAAGGGGGCTGGCCGGGCTGAGGGACACCCCGACTCCAGTGTGAATTTTCATGCACCAGGCCTCTAGTGTGTGTGTGTGTGTGTTTACCTACCTACCTACTTACCTGCCTATCAAGTATATGTGTGTATACATGTAATCTAGAGGGCCTTGGAGTAGTGGTCGCCAATAGCAGTGAGTGATCAAATTTTGGCTTCTAACAATTTTTCTCCATTAAAAGGAATCAGAATTACTTGAAGACAATAGCTGATTTTTAGGACAAGAAAATTATAAGATGAGCCTGAAATATCTTGTGTCAGAAAGTAAGGAAGTGCTCAAAGAATGATGAGGACATGTGAAGAACAGATACCAGCTTAATGGGGCTCCCACTGGCCAAATGTGGGGCAATTTGAGCATAAAAATATATAGTAATGATTATAAATGATAATCCATGGATGAAATAGGAACCCGTGAGTCCATACTGATATAAAAAAATAAATGACTAAATTGAAAGTTTGATGAGGAAGATATTTCAAAGCTTCTTAGTTAATCACAAAGGGGAAGTAGTAACTTTACACTGGAGAAGCCTGCCAGTTGCCACTTTAATCAAGCGATCAGTTAGCATCAGCAGTAATGGGACTACTTAAAGTTATGTGCCACCTGTTTGGATGCACAGAGAAGGACACCGAATCATTTCTTGTCAAAAAATTTTGGAAATCATACATCCTAATCCTGGGGAAAGATTAGACAGACAAATTGATGGTCACTCTGTAAAATAATTGGCTTGAAACCTGCAAGTGGGTTTAATCATAAAAGATAAGAAAAGGCAGGATATTTTACAGATTGAAGGAGACTAAAGAAACATGACAATAATTATATCATTCTAGACCTAGTCCTGTTGTTGTAAAGGACATTGTTGGACCAATTGAGAAAACTTGATTAGGGTCTGATAATTATGTTATTGTATCATGCTAATTTATTTATTTTTTGAAGTATTTTATTTTTTAATATATTGATTTTTTATAGAGAGGAAGGGAGAGGGATAGAGAGTTAGAAACATTGATGAGCTGCTTCCTGTACACCCCTTACTGGGGACGTGCCCGCAACCAAGGTACATGCCCTTGACTAGAATCGAACCTGGGATCCTTCTGTCCGCAGGCTGATGCTCTATCTATTAAGCCAAACCTGTTAGGGCTAAATTTTCTTATTTTGATGGTTATGTGTGTTTTTTTTTAATTTTTTAAAAATATATTTTATTGATTTTTTTTTTTTTACAGAGAGGAAGGGAGAGGGATAGAGAGTTAGAAACATCAATGAGAGAGAAACATCGATCAGCTGCCTTCTGCACACCTCCAGTTGGGGATGTGCCCGAAACCAAGGTACGTGCCCTTGACCAGAATCGAACCTGGGACCTTTCAGTCCACAGGCTGACGCCCTATCCATTGAACCAAACCGGTTTTGGCATTGATGGTTATGTTTTTGTTATGTAGGAGAATGTCTTTGTAGAAAATATACACTAGAGCATTTTGGGGTGAGGAACCCCCCATATATATTTAAATATATTTATTTCAGAGAGGACGGGAGGAGAGAAAGATCAACAATGAGAGGGAATCATTGATCGGCTGCCTCCTGCATACCTCTTACTGGGGATTGAGACTGCAACTTGAGCACGTGGCCTTGACTGGAATCGAATGCAGGGCACTTCAGTCCGCAAGCTGATGTTCTATCCACTGAGCCAAACTGGGTAGGGCGTGACTTTCTTGGTTTTTTTTTTTTTTTTTTGGCATCAATGATGTTACAGAATGATGTTTATGAATGAAAAAGATCTAGAGGAAAGGGAAAACTATTAACACAGGAGAAGGTATAGTTTAGACGTGTGTATATATGAAGGAATTGATCTTAGTAGCAGGGACCAATGGAACAGGGGATGCAGAAGGTTTAATGATGTGAAGATATGGCAGTTATTTATAGATGGCTTCAATTTTCCCTGTCAATAAAATCTAAATCAACAGCTAAGAATGAGGAAAAGGAAAGATGGAAGTAGCAAATAGTCATTATGAAGAGTGGGACAGTGAACGGACCAGGAAAACGTAATAGGATTGAAGGACAACCCTAAAAGCTCTCATGAGTTTGCACTCAAAAATTAAAAAATAAGACCCATCAGTATGGATGGCTATTTTTCTCTAACCATCTTCAGCTAATTGCATTATGGGCACATAGAGGAAGTAGACAACTGGAAATAACCAGGGTTGGGATTTTATTAGAAGTACAGCAAAATGAGAGAAGGACAAAGGAGTTGATCATGTTGGCAAAAAAGTGATATTATAGATTAAGTAGACTACACAGTACTGACCCTCTCAACTTTGATGTTATATTAGAAATGGGGACTTATCTCTTATTAGTTATTTTTCTTTCTAAGACTTTCATGAAAAGAAGTATCTGCTTTGGCTCCTCAGCGGTAACTAAGTAATCAGACTTCTTACAGAGTGCTAAATATACTAAGATTACTTTTATTCAGTACATTAAAGAATGCCAGAGAAACCAAAGAGTTTTTTCTTTTAAAAAACGGAGTAAATTTTAAAGATCTTTCTGTCTTTATTCAATGATTCTTCAACCAGGCAGCATCCAACCTAGCAGATAGAAAGGAGTTCCAGTGAGCTGTACAGTATGAGACTTCCATAGGCAGAAGGGAACAGGAACAAATAAGTTATGCTAGATAGAAAGCTGACTGGTTATTGCAAGGTCACTCTTTTTTAGGGGATGCCTAGGGTCTTTCAGGCATGTTATCTGACTAATGCTGGTCAGGCGATTCCTGATTGACGGTTTAAGGTTCCATTTCTGGTAGAGCCAAAAGTCTTGGTTTGGTGATATGGGGTTTAGCATAAGTGATTCCATTTTGGGCCTGTTGTCATGTTTATAAATAACATTTCCCCCCAATCCCCATAAGCTTTATCTGAGGCAGAAACATTAAATATTACCGGGATATATTACAGTTTTAAAACTGTTAAAATGCTCAGATTCTTTTCCCTCATACCAAAAAATGTTCATCATGGGGTCAAGAGTCTCTCTTAATTAGTTTTTCTTAACATTCAGTGCTCATTCCTGTTTCAGGTTTTGGGAGTTGTCATCTTTTTTAGCATGCTACCCGAATTTCATCACCCCCATTTTTCATCCTTTAAAGTTTAACTTAAAACACTCTTGGCTTCATCTTGATTATGTATGTGTCTTTTAAGTCTGTGAGGGCTAATAAAGGACACACCTGGCTTCTTTCACCTGTTCTTCCCACCCAGGTCAGTTCTTCAGAGCATTCCTGTTCTACATAGTTTTCAAATAGTTTCTGGGCTTCTAGTCTCTGAATTACTAATGTATTTTTCAGAAGAAGCACAGATCAGAGTTTCTTAACCTTGGCTGTATTAACATTTGGGCTGGAAAATTCTTTGTTGAAGCAGATAGGGAGCAGACCTATGCCTTGTAAGAGGCTTAGCAGCATCTAATATATAAACTGTATCTATAGTTTTAAGGAAGGACAATCATTCCTTCTTAAAAATTTATATCATAGATGATAACACAAAACTCCTTTTTATCTTCCTTTTAAAAATTTTTTATTGATTTTTTAGAGAAGGAAGGAAGGAGAGAGAAATATCAATGATGAGAGAGAATCATTGATCAGCTACTTCCTGCATACCTCCCCCAACTGCTTCCCCAACTGGGGATTGAGCCCACAACTGTGTGCCCTGGACCAGAAATGGAACTGTGACCTCCCGGTTCATAGGTTGATGCTCAACTCCTAAGCCACACTGGCCAGGCAACACAAAACTCCTTAGAAAAGTTAAAAATCAAAAGGTCCTCCAGTAAAGAGCAATCAAGGCCTTGCATTTTTGGCATATTTACTAAGAACGTTAGTATAGATGTTCAGGCCATGATAGCTTGCTTTTTCCACTATTAACCTCACCTGGTAGCATTTTTAAATTACAAATTGGGAAATAGGCCACCTTAAAAAAAATCTTTCAAACTTAAAACTAGAGGCCTGGTGCACAAATTCATGCATGGGTGGGATCTGGCTGGCCGATTGGGGCCAATCATGCTGGGCTGGTCAGGGTAAAGGGCCATGGGTGGTTGGTCAGCCGGCCCTGCCCTCTGGTTGAGCTCCCTGTCAAACTCCCAGTTGAGTGGATAATTTGCAGATTAGCCTTTTATTATGTAGGATAAGAACAGGGGACTTAAAAAATCATACACAATATTGTTCTCTTGATGACTGACAAAGAGATGTGTATTATTTACTTTTGTTTTGAATGTGTTTTTTTCCAGCAAAAAAAAAAGATTTCTGTGCTGAAATCATGAGTGTGACATTAAGTCTATTATTCTATCTTATGGTTAACTGTGTACATTTTCCTACATTTTTTAAAAATATATTTTACTGACTTTTTACAGGGAGGAAGGTGGAGGGATAGAGAGTTAGAAACATCAATGAGAGAGAAACATCTATCAGCTGCATCCTGCCCATTCCCCACTGGGGATGTGGCCGCAACTAAGGTACATGCCCTTGACTGGAATCGAACCTGGGACCCTTCAGTCCACAGTCCGATACTCTGTCACTGAGCCAAAATGGTCAGGGCCATTTCCCTAAATTTTAAAGTCTTTTCCAAGAGAAGAAAAATACAGTTTTAAAAATAGTTCTGAAGTAAAATTGACTTTTATTATGCATAAATACTGTGCCAAGCACTTTCTTAGCTTATTCTTACAGATATTTAAAGTCACAGGGTTTAGAATAAATCATATTCTCCAAACCTGTGCTATGAGAGTTAGTAACTCTAAGTAACAACACTCTATATGCCATGGTGGTCCCAGATAAAAACCTATATATTGCTTTAGTTTCTTACTGGTTATCTTGCCTGTTTAGAATCTTACTCCCCCTGGAGAACTGTGGCCTTACTACCTTCCTAGTTCCTATCAACACTTCAGATCCTGATATAACCACTGTTCTTAGTACACCTTATCCTTTGAGGTGAGATCTATTGTTCTTAGTACAACTGCAAATAAATAAGACATCTGAACCCCTAGCACAACTGTACTTGATTTCCTAAAAGCACTCTACTTAGAACTCTTTTTGTCCAGGTGGACTAGATTTAACATCACTGTTATCAAGAACTGCCTATATCATTTTTAAGTTTATATATACTATGAATCATTGTACCCAAACTCAACCTACATCAAAATTCCTGGACATCTAACCCCCGAGATTGATTCTATAGATCTGGAAGGAAGCCCAGGATTCATTATTTTTAAAGCTCTATCTAAGGAGCAGTGTTTGGAATCTTTGCTTTGGACTACTGATTCTCAGATGCAGGTCCCACAACAAATATTCCACTAATATTGCATAAAATAAATATGTGGTGGTTTTTAAAAAAATAAGATATGAATTATGGTAATTGAAAGAACTGTCTTATATTGTCTAAGATTTTTATCTTGGGGGATTGTATTAAATTGTTTTATAAAATGATGGTGAGTGGAGGCAGTAATTGATGTAATTTATTTTTTAAAATAAAGAGGTTAAAACAAACATAAGGTTGACATTTTTTTTTTTTGTCATTCTCCAAAATTTAATTTGAAATTGTACTGGTCTGTGAAATTCAAAAGTCCAAGAGCTCCTTGCCTTAGACTAGCCACTCAATGGCCAGGTCAAGTAACAAATCTGAGGGGCCAGTTTACTTGACTGTTCATTCTTCTTGCTTTCTACCGCAGATAGCTTCATACTATATCCTATGCTTTATAACTTGGACACTATTGCAGGGGCATTCAAGCTCCCCCAACTCATGTTAAAAAAAGTAATGTGTATAGGTTATTAATTTGTTAATAATAATGATGGCATTTAGATTATCAGTCAAAGGAATTTTTAGTAATTTTAAAAGCAGTAAAAAGCAATCAACTCTATTCATAGAAAAGTGAGAAAGTCAGTACTTTTCATAGGTTTGACTATTATCAAGAACTATATAGCATTATATCAGGGCTCAAATCCATCCTAAGATTTAGATAGTGCAACTTTCAGCTTTTATTTCAGCAATTTTATGAGAGAAATGTACTTTCAAGCAAGGTGGACACAAAAATTACACAGAATTTAGCCATTCAGAAATTCCTGGGAGTTCGAGATTTATATAGCTTTTCCAAAAATCTCAGAAATCCAATTGCTTATGGGAAGTTTAATTTTGACTCAGATTTTCTTTGATTCATACAGTCACACTGACAGGAAAGACATTTGATGATTCAGATATATCCTGAGATTTGCTTTCCAAAGACTGCCATTGCCATTGAATCATTTGTCAAAATTTGTAACACTTAAATCTTATTTTTCCTCCAAAGCACTGTAGTTTTTCAGTTATGATTTTACTGAACTCAGGACAATTCACAAGGAGAAATGAATAAACGCCTAGTAGCCACTTGCTTCATGCATTTGCCAACCTAAGTCTGAATACCTTTGACAAATCAATAGTAGCTTTTGTCTTTTTCTTGCAGTGTCAACTGGAAAGACTTCTAATTCTATACCTTTCAAATCTCTTAACCTCTGAGATCCTATTTCTCTGTATATAATAGGATTGTGGTTGAAGATTAAATGAGATAATGCATATAACGTTTCTCCATACTTTATATTTTCTTACTGATAACCTTGAGGGCCCTACAAGTTGGGTCTTTAATGGTCTAATTTTGAAACCTAACTTAAGGGAACAACTTATTAATTTCTTCAGCGTTTCCACATAATAAAATTTCCAGACTCTCTTTCCAGTTGGCACAAGTGGAAATAATGGTTAAAGGTAGAATTATGAAAAAAAAAATCATAATCCTTATCACTTCCTCCAATGTATGTATGATTTTATTAATCTTTTGTTACCATGGAAACTCTCCACATAAATGCTGTAATGGAAGTGCATAACCAATAAGCAGCTTGAAACTTCCCCTTTTGTAAGTGCCCCTCCATATTGTAGAATATATTTCATTTCTTTCTACTTTCTATGTTTTCATTGATTTTTTAAAGAGAGAAAGGAAGAGGGAGAGAGAAACATTGATCAGTTGCCTTCTGCAACCTGGGTATCAAACAGGCTGGGGCTCTTAATTTCATAAAAGCATTAGATATGCCTCAGAGGTCCATGTGTCTTGTTGTTGTTGTTGTTGTTATTTTGCT
This sequence comes from Lasiurus cinereus, assembly GCA_011751065.1. NCBI lineage: Eukaryota > Metazoa > Chordata > Mammalia > Chiroptera > Vespertilionidae > Lasiurus > Lasiurus cinereus. The sequence goes on from JAAGEH010000165.1 coordinate 4,493,237, forward strand.
AAAAATCTCAGACATTCTTTTGTTAGATACACTCCCTGGATATTTTAGTGAAGGTATACCACAAATCTAATGTTTATTACTACTATTGGCCTTATTAATACTCATTTGGTTTTAACATCATTAGAAAGGAACAGTATGAACACTTGAAATATTTAAGAATCTTTAAGAGGAAAAAGTAAGGAAACTAATGGCCCATTAATTGTGGAATGAAAGAACGGCAGTCAGAAATTTTTAACCAGTTTATTAAGTCAGACTTACAAACTTGTAATTATGTTCTTGTGCTAAGAGGAAGGCATAGTAAAAAATCAAGATAAACTGAGGTTTAAAACATTTTTCTTCTGAGCTGGGAATACATAAAAAATTAACAGACTAATGTCCACTTAAAATACTTTTTAAGCACCTTACTATATTTCCTTGCTAGCTATGAATAAATGGTCTAATTTGATGTAATTGTTAGTAATTCTCCTCAGTCCTTTTTTGAAATAGACAGGAAAATACATTGAAAGAAAGGGGAAATATTAGTCTATTTGTAAAATTTCAGTCTATTTCATTTGCATATAAATCTACCATAAAAACACATTGTTACACTGAAATATTTTTGTTTGCCTTATTTCCATCTCTTCTTAGCTGCTAAAATTCTTCCATGTATATGCTTTTCTCTTAGTATATCTTCTTATTATTCCAAATATATGATGTGTTAGGGTTTTTGGCCCGTGATGTGGGCTGTGAAAGTATATATATATATATACACACACACACACACATGCCTAAGCAACTGTCACAACCAAAACAACTGAACAGGCTGTGTTGGGCGACTAGGCCAGCAGGGGGGTTAGTGAGGGCTGACCAAATGCCTGAGTAGCAGGCTGTGTGGGGTGACCAGGCTGGTAGGGGAGGGCAGTGAGGGGCGACCAAATGACCCAACACGAAGTGACCAGGCCGGCAAGGGGTGCCCAGGGTGACCAGGCTAGCATGGAGGGGCAGTGAAGGGCGACCAGGCTGTTGGGGGTCTGTTGGGGGCAACCAGATTGGCAGGGGGGTCAGCAAGGGGTGATCAGGCCAGCAGGTCGTGGGGGGGGGGGAAGTTGGGGGTGACCAGGCAGCTGGGAGGGCAGTTGGGGGTGACCAGGCCAACAGAGGGGGCAGTTAGTGTGACCAGGCATGGCAGGGGTAGGGAGGAGGGTAGTTAGGGGTGATCAGGCAGGCAGTTGAGCAGATAGGAACCAGTGGTCCCAGATTGGAGAGGATGCAGGCTGGGTTTACCCCCGCCCCATGCACGAATTTCGTGCACTGGGCCTGTAGTTCACAACTAAAAGAAGAGATAGATGGAAAGAGGAAGTTTGCTTTATGTCCCTCAAAGGGAAAGGGCTAATTGGCATTGCTAATCAATACAAAGGCAAAGAACAAAAGCTGCCCCCCTTTTAAGCTTTGGCTGCTATTGCTAGGTGATAAGGAAGGGAGGAGGATTTTTTTTGGCTGAAATTGAAGAGACATCAGGGAGATTATCTTTGTTAGTTCTTCAGGAGACAATCCAGGCAGATGTCTTAGGGAGGTGTTAGGGTTTTTGGCCTGTGATGTGGCTGTGAAAGAATCCAAAAGTCTCTAAAACATGCTTATGGTAAAAGTTAAGAAGAATTCAAAAGAGTCTTGTTTGAAGAGGAGCGGGGGAAGGAACTTTCTACTAACTAGAGACTTCTTGGTGCAAATTATTCCTGAATTGTAAAAATAGCAGGATGGAGGAGTATGTATGCAAGAATGTAGCCTGGAGAGTAACTTATCTTCTCTTGCAGTTTGAACAGCCCTGTTAACAATCTTGGGGTTTAATTATCAGCTGCTTCTCATAAATTGTGGAAGGCCACAACAAAGAAAAAAGAAAGGCCCTTTTGCTATTTTAATATGACTTGCTTCACATTAGCAAACCATTATTTTTTAAAATTATTTTACTATAGACATTAAATGTCTAGGTAAGAATTTTTATAGGCTTCCTTTCATTTCATAGCTATAATACTTGTAAGTACATTTTCATGTATAGTATAAGATTTACTCCAGTGTTGTTTTAAGAGTAAAAAAGAATCAGTCTTAATGTGAAGTTCTTTGAAAAAGTCTGAAATTGTGTATTCATTCAGAATACTATGCATAGTAAATGGTATGTGAAAATGACAGCTAGTAGCAGCTATTCTATCTGCTCGCAAGGTAGTTGCTGAGGTTGCGAACCACATGTGGCTCTTTGGCCACTTGAGTGTACCTCAATCATATTGAGGATGTTTTTATTTTTAGCAAAGGCCAGTTTAGGAGTACCCTAATTAAGTTAATAACAATGTACCTACCTATATAGTTCAAGTTTAAAAATTTGACTCTCAAAAGAAATTTCAATCGTTGTACTGTTGATATTTGGCTCTGCTGACTAATGAGTTTGCCAATCACTGACAGACCAAATATGAAAGGACAGAGATAAAATGTAAGTTTAAAGTGTATTATTAATAGTGCCCTGTTTATGTTAATATACAAGATAATTCATTTACTTGACCGTTTCTCTTTTGCCCAGTGCATCCCACCAATACTATATTGCATACAAGAAAGAATAAAGAATAGCTAAGTCATGTACACATTGCTGAATATTTGTGCTTTGAATTCTAGAGACTCTTCTGATTAATATATAATACTTCTGTATGTCATATAAAAGTTTACTTTAATACCAACATTAATTCTAATTTCTTAACTCTAAATATTAAGGTTTTCCAAAAGTGCTTCTAAAAATGAACCACAAAAGTTCTGTCTGCGTCAGTTCTGCTTCTTCCAAAATATAATAGAGCATATACAGATATAGCTAAATTACCTCAGTATTTAAACCATAATTATATGCTAAGAATAGTATGAGCTCACTCTTTGGAGTTATTCCCATGAATACACCAACTAAGTATCTTTTCAGATTAGATTAGAACCAGGAAACCCATTTACTCTCTAAATAATAAGTACAGTCTGAGAGCATTACTTAACTAAGAGTACTGATTTGAAGGAGCAAAACAGGAAAAACTAAGACATCTGGATACTTGATTCAGCTCTGTTACTGTGGACAAATAACTTAATCTCTAGGCTTCAGTTTTCTCATCTGTGAATAGAGAAGCTAATCTTTGAAGTCCTTTCTAGCTATGAAGGCCTTTGATTAGATTTCATATTTAAAATTGTGATCATGGAGTTGATCAAGAGTCTAAAACACGGGAAAGGAAAACAGAGTAAAAAGAAAAATGAGCCCAGGAGGGTTAGAAAGTTAAGTAATCAAAGAGAGATTGAAAAACAATGCTTATTAACACTGTTCTAGGTAATTTTTATGTTAAAATGTGAATTTATATATGTAACATCTGTCTCTGTTCTCCATTCTCCTTTTTGCTACTTATGTTCTCTGTTCTCAAGACAAAGGATAAAAAAATGTCAGCTCCCGGAAAATGATACTGTGTTATTGGTATGAGGGCAGAGGAACAGTGCCAGGAAGTGGTGCAGGATAGTAGGTAGCAAGGACTACAAGGAAAGATGACTAGGAATTCTGAGCCAGGGCAAAAGAATATAGTATAAAGAAAACTAGACTTAAAGTAGTAGTCCTAGCTTTATCCTTACGTAACCTCTGAATGACCATGAGCTCAAGTTTGAGATTTGGGAAGCAGAGCAGTGCTGAATAGAGAGGCTAACATGAGACAAACATAAAAATCAGTAGGATCCCAAAATTACAAAGAACTGGGAAATGAGAGGGACAGGTGGGATGATGGGAACATCAATATGGATGCTATCATGAAATTGTAGAATTAAACAAGGAAGATGTTAGATAGCATACATAACGTATCTTATTTCACACAGCAGATATGTTCTGGTAGTATGCAAATTTATTCTAGATCAATAAAATCACTTTAATTGTTCGCAGAGCACATTATTTTAAAGGACTGCTACTGAGAACAATTATTCTTTAATTTTTTTGTTACATAGCATTTACATATTGACGTTGCTGTGAAGACATAACACCTGTATGTTGATCCAGGTTCAGATATATGAATCTCACCACTAAAAACTTAACTATCATTACTGTATTTAATATTATCCTGGGAGTACTAGCCAATAAAATTAAAGAGAAATTGTGTTTTATTTGATTAATAACTCTCCTTCCCACTATTACTCACATTGTATCCCAAGTGCCGAGCTCAACATGTATTTACTTGTTTAATTAAATGAATGAATAATAGCCACCAGTGTTAAGCATAGCGTTGAATATTTATTTAAATTTTATTTAATATTCTTTTTTTAGAGTTCAGTTTTACAGCTATGGAAACTGAAGCTCAGAGATCAAGAGCTAGTAAATGATACTGAGATAGATGGGAGATACAAAGAATTATAAATAGATACTAAGAGCTTATTGTCTACTTAAAGCTGAATAGATGCTTTAAGTGAACATGCTCTTCATGCATTGTTATTGCAGTGTTGATCTTTGATCTGCTGTACCATGTGCTATTTTAATGTATTGATATACTACTATTTTTATTAATATAATGCATTTATTTTGGAATCTAAAAGATCTGAATCATTTGCATCTTGAGATGTGCCCAGCTAGTTATATTATATTCTACATTAGAATTTCAAATTAAACAAAGTTCACTCTTCTGTAACTTCATAATTTCCAAGAGAAGGGAGAAAAACTGATAAAGCGTAGCTTTATAGCAAAAATAATTATAACTTAATTCATAGACTTTCTGAATAAGTAGAATATGAATATGAAAAGTACTAAAAATGATATAGGTCTCTATGTTGGAACCTGCATCTATCCAAGCTGAAACTAAAGGAGATAAAAGACCAAAACAAAAATGCTGGTTTGAACTAAAAGCTGTAGATAGATCACTATCAGTGAAAAAGATTTTAGTCTCTGTTAAGATTTCCTCCAAAGTTTGCAAGAGATGAGATTACCTGAAGGGTCAAGCACTAGAGGAAAACATGTGGTTCATTTGTAGTTATCTCCTAATTGAGAGAGTATTAGCATAGACCAGAGAATTTTTGCCTGAGAATATGCACAATTAAAAGATGCTATTAGGTCTTTCAGTGGACTATTACTTTTCAAGAAAAGATCAAATGAAACTTTACTTTTAGGTTTTGTAATTAAATGGTCATCAACTTAGTTTTATTATAGAATATTTTATTACATATGCTAGATTATGTATGTTCATATTTTATAAATTTATATTTGCCATCCAATATATCCAATTTTATAATATATTTCTAAATGCTTTAGTTTTACTGATCTTTAAATTTTTTTTGTTAATCCTCATCCGAGGATATTTTATTTTTTTTATTTAAAAACCTTTATTATTGAGAGTATTGCAGATGTCCCCCTTTTTCTCTCCATTGTCCCCCTACACCTGGTTCCCACCCCATTCCAGGCCTTTACCACCCTATTGTTATGTCCAAGGGTAATGCATATATGCATATAAGTTCTTTGGTTAATTCCCCCCCCTTCCCCCCGCAACCATCCCAAGATTTGTCAGTCTGCTTCATGTTTCCATGTTTCTGGTTCTATTTTATTCATTAGTTTATTTTGTTCATTAGATTCCTTGTTTGTTTATTTTGATTTTTAGATTCAGTTGATAAGTACGTATTTATTGCCATTTTATTGTTCATCTTTTTTATCTCTTATTTATTTTTTCTTTCTCTTCTTAAAGAATACTCTTCAACATTTCATGTAGTACTGGTTTGGTGGGAATAAACTCATTCAGGTTTTTCTTGTCTGTGAAGCTTTTTTTATCTGACCTATAATTTTAAGTGATAGCTTTGCTCAGTAGAGTGCTATTGGTTGTAGATCCTTGCTGTTCATCACTTTGAATATTTCTTGCCACTCCCTTCTGGCCTGCAAATTTTCTGTTGCGAAATCAGCTAACAGTCATATGGGCACTCCCTTGTAGGTAACTAGCTGTTTTTCTCTTGCTGCCTTTAAGATTCTCACTTGTCTTTAATCTTGGGCATTTTAATTATGATGTGTCTTGGTATGAACCTTTTGGGTTCCTCTTGTTTGAGACTCCTTGTGCTTCTTGAACTTATGTCTATTTCTTTCACCAGGTAGAGGAAGTTTTCTGTCATTATTTCTTCAGATAAGTTTTCAATATCTTGTTCTCTCTCTTCCCCTTCTGGCACCACATGATGCAAATATTGGTACGCTTGATGTTGTCCCAGAGACTCCTTATACTATCTTAAAATTTTTGGATTCTTTTTTGCTTTTCTGATTGGGTGAATTTTACTGCCTCATATTCCAAATTGCTGATTTTATTTTCAGCATCCTTTACTGTTGATTCCAATAAATTATTCATTTTAGTTAGTGTGTATTCTTCATTTCTGGTCCTTTTTCATGTTTTTGATGTTCTCACTAATTTCTTTGAAATTCTAACTAATATCCTTGAAATTCTCACTAAGTCCCTTGAAGCTCTCTGTTTAGTTTTATTAAGATCCTTGAGCAACCTTATAACCATTGTTTTTAACTCTGTCTAGTACTAGTGGTCGGCAAACTCATTAGTCAACAGAGCCAAATATCAACAGTACGATTGAAATTTCTTTTGAGAACCAAATATTTTAAACTTAAACCTCTTCTTTATTTATATATATATATATATATATATATATATATATATATATATATATATAAAATGATTTTTTACAGAGAGAAAGGGAGAAGGATAGAGAGTTAGAAACATCGATGGGAGAGAAACACTTCTTCTAATGCCACTTCAAACTACATAGACTCAGGCCGTGGTATTTTGTGGAAGAGCCACACTTACTGGGCCAAAGAGCTGCATGTGGCTTGCGAGCCGCGGTTTGTTGACCGCTGGTCTAGTAGTAGTTTGCTTGCTTTCATTTCATTTAGTTCTTTCTCTGAAGATTTCTTCCGTTTTTTTCATTTGTGACACGTTTCTTTTTTTCCACATTTGGCTGCTTTCATTTGTTTCTGTGTATTAGGTAGAGCTACTATATCTCCTGGAATAGAATGAGGATATGAGAGAGAGAAAGAGAGAGAAAGAGGAGGGGGTGGAGGAGGGAAAGAAAGAAGGGAATCAAACCCAGTGAGCCTTTGGTGCATGGGCTGATACTAACCACTGAGCACACTGGCCAGGGCAAGTTTTACTGATATTTTTAAAAAGTAGTTACAAATTTTGAATACTTTAAAACACTGTTACTGAAATTAACATTTCAACAGTAATTGAAGTAAATGCCAAAATAAATAATGGTACTAAAATTAGTATTTTAGCATTAAATGAAATAAATACAGAAAATAGTTTTGTAATAGAAACTGAGCATATTTATTCCATACACTTCTGTAGGTTTGATATATTTTGCAATAAAAAAAAGTTTAATTAATTAAAAAATGTACTGTATAAACTATGCTTTAAATTTGAGTATTTAGAGAAAAGAGAACTTTAATGAATAAAGTTGTTTTGGAAGTATATGGAATAAGTATTTTAAAAATTCGTCAACTTTTTAGAAATATTTTTTATCAAACTTTATACATGATCTGTTCTTAGAAATTTGTAGCAAAAAAACCCCCCAAACATCCTCAAGTATGACTTATGAAAGAACTACATAGTGAAATTATTTCAGAAATTAACCAGATTTTTTTTTTCGCTTAAAAAGGTGGCCACTTTTGAAAAGGAGAGTCTCTCTTTTGAACTTAGGGCATTTGCTAACAGCAAAAAGTTCATGCTCTTGCTTCCCATAGAGTTTTATCACTAGTTAGTAATATACATCTTGTTCAATGGAATTTGTGGATTTGTAACACAGGATTTCTGCATCGTAATGTATTATATAATTTGATTGACAAGGATAGACAGAATTGGACAATAACATACTTATTTTTAAAAATATGTATTTTTATTGATTTCAGAGAGGAAGTGAGAGGAAGAGAGAGATAGAAACATTAATGATGATGAGAGAGAATCATTGATTAGCTGCCTCCTGCATGCCCCACACCGGGACTTGAGCCCACAACTTGTGCCTGTTCCCTGATTGGAAATCAAACCATGATCTCCTGGTTCATGGGTTGCCGCTCAACCACTGAGCCCCACAGGCTGGGCAACATACTGATTTTTGATAGCCTCCTCTGTTACTTTTTAGAAAATGAACAGTATGGACTTAGGTGATGCTGTCCTTTTTGATCTTGGCTGATTTTAACAGAAGTGTTGAAAAATACTTTATTTTTCTTTCTGCTTTTAATTTGTAGTTTCTTTTTCCTGGAATGTCCTTCTTTCTTATAAGTAGGTATCTATATTCTACCTATCTTTTAGGACCCAATTTAAAATTTATCTGCTTACCCATAGCTGTCATACTCAATGGTGAAAGATTGAAAGCTTTTCTTTTAAGAGCAACATAAGGGTGCCTGCTCTTGCCACTTCTATTCAGCATAGAATTCAGCAAATTTTCTCTATCCAAATTCTCTCTATCTAGCCAGAGCAATTATGCAAGAAAAGAGATAAAAGATATCCAAATCTGAAAGTGTCTACTGAGCACAAAAGATTCAGGAGGCTTTGGCTGGAAATAAATGATAAAGATTTATTTAAGGGTTTTTGAATTTGCAAGTTGGGAAGGCAACTAGGCAATATCCTGAATGTTCCAAAGAAAAAAGAAAAGCTGAAAGTTTTTATAGTAAAAGTCACATTCTTGAGTAGAAATCAACACTGCATTCTTAGCCCTTGGATTGGTTCAAAATGGGAATCAGTCATGTCAGGTGGTCTGGGTGATGGGTGTCAGGTGATCTGGCTACATGAAGATTCTTTTTTAAGTTGTTCAAAGGATTATCAGAGGTTTATCTGTAGGATTTATATATTTGTGTATCTACAGGCACAACTGAAGAGTTAAAAAGTTTTAAGTTCCCAGGCTAGTTAAAGCAAGAATGAAATTGTTTTCTCTTGGCTCAGACTACTTAATTTTAATAATTTAGCAGCTTGACCGCAATGACTCAATTTTATTTCTTCAGTCTTTCCTCAAGTAGAAGTAAAATTATCTCTGTTTGCAGATCATGCAATCTTTTTTTTTTAAATATATTTTATTGATTTTTTACAGAGAGAAAGGAAGAGGGATAGAGAGTTAGAAACATCGATGAGAGAGAAACATCGATCAGCTGCCCCCTGCACACTCCATACTGAGAATGTGCCCACAACCAAGGTACATGCCCTTGACCGGAATCGAACCTGGGACCTTTCAGTCCGCAGGCCGACGCTCTATCCACTGAGCCAAACCGCTATCCACTGAGCCAAACCGGTCTCGGCAGATCATGCAATCTTAAGGTAAGAAACACACACAACTTAGAACTAATAAATTTAGTAAAACTGTAGGGTACAAAATCAGCATGCAAAAATCAATCTGAAAGGCAATTAAGAAAACGGTACCATTTATAATTATATCAAAATTAATAAAATATTTGAGTAAATGACCAAGAAGGTGAAAGACTTAACTATCATAAACTGCAAAGAAAAAGGACACAAGTAAATGGAAAGGACATCCATGTTCATGTATTGAAAAAGACTTAATATTGTTAAGATATTAACACTACCCAAAATGATCTACAGATTCAATGTAATTTAAAATCCCAATGAAATTTTTTGCAGAATAGAAAAAATCAGTTCTAAAATTCTTATGGTTTCCCAAGGGACACTGATTAGCAAAAATTATCTTGAAAAAAGAACAACATAGTTGGAGAACTCACTCTTTCTGATGTCAAACTTATTACAAAGTTATAGTATGGCGTACAACAGAAAGCCTAGAATAAAACCTCGCATATCTGATCAAATGATTTTGAACAAAGTATCAAGACCATTTAATGGAATCGTCTCAACTAATGGTGTTGGGAAAATTGGGTATTTACATGTAAAAGAATGAAGATGAACCTTTATCTTCAAAATGTACAAAAATTAACTTGAAATGAGCAAAGATCTAAATGTAATAGCTAAAATTATAAAACTCTTAGAAGAAAATATAAAGGAAAAGTTTCATGGCAGTGATTTTCTTATATTTGATACCAAAAGCATAGCCCACAATAGAAAATAAACTTTAAATAAATAAATTTAAACTTTTATGTATTAAAGTACACTATAATACTAGCATATTGAAAATGCAACCAACAGAATGGGAGAAAATATTTGCAAGTCATATATCTGAATAGGGAGTAGCATCCAGAATAAATAATTTCCACAACTCAACAAACAAGAAAAAAACAACCCATTAAGAAGGGGCAAGGGACTTGCATAGACATTTCTTCAAAGAAAATATACAAATGGCCAATAATACATGAAAAGATGTTCAAGGTTACTACTCATTACAGAAATGCAAATCAAAATGACATCATTGGGATGGCTGTAACAAAAACAGAAAGCAATAAGTGTTGACAAGGATGTGGAGAAATTGGAACCCTTGTGCATAGTTGGTGGGAATATAAAATGGTACAGACACTGCAAAAAAAAACAGTATGGAAGTTCCTCAAAAATTAACCATAGAATTATTATGTATGATCTGGCCACTTAACTTCTGATATATAAACAAAAGAATTCAAAGCAGAGTTTTGAAGAGAGATTTGTATATCTGTGTCCATAGCATTATTCACAATTAGAGGCCCAGTGCACGAAAATTTGTGCACTCTGCAGGGGTCCCTTAGCCCAGCCTATGCCCTCTTACAGTCTGGGACCCCTGAGGGGACGTCCGATTGATGGCTTCCTAGGAGATTGGGCCTCAGCTGGCAGTCAGACATCCTTCTGGCAACCTGGGAACCCTCAGGAATGTCTGACTAGTAGTGTAGGCCCATGGGGAATGGGCCTAAGCCATTAGTCCGACATCCTTAGCTCTGCTGTGGAAGTGGGGAAGGCTCCCGACACCACCACTGTGCTGGACAGCCAGGAGCCGGCTTCTGGTTGAGCGGCACTCCCCCTGTGGAAGCGCACTGACCACCAGGGGGCAGCTCCTGGTTGAGCATCTGTCCCCTGGAGGTCAGTGTGTGTTATAGCAACCGGTTGTTCCTAGTTGTTCAGCTGTTAGGATCAATTTGCATGTTATCCTTTATTATATAGAACTAGAGACCCGGTGCACAAAAATTCGTTCATGGTCGGGGGAGGGCTCAGCCCGGCCTGTCTCTCTCACAGTCCAGGAGCCCTCAGGGATGTCCTACCAATGGTCTGGCCTCCCTCTGCGGGAGGCAACTGGGCTAATCAGGGCAAGGCTCCACCCCCATCACCCCATGCTGCTGCCACTGCCAGCCGCTGTGTAGCCGCCACAGCTGCCTGTCCTTGACCCTTGCAGCTGCCATGGCTTTGTCTGGAAGGATGTCTGGAAGATGTCTGGTCTGTCTGGTCTAATTAGCATATTGCCCTTTTATTAGTATAGACTAGAGGCCCGGTGCATGAAATTTGTGCACAGGGAGGGGGAGTGGGGAGATGTCCTTCAGGCCAGCCTGCTCCCTCCAATCTGAGACCCCTTGAGGGATGTCCGACTGCCCGTTTAGGCCCGATCCAGGTAGGATCTGGATCGAGCCTAAACGGGCAGTCGGACATCCCTCTCACAATCTAGGACTGCTGGCTCCCAACTGCTCACCTGTCTGCCTTCCTGATTGCTCCTCACCGCTTCTGTCTGCCAGTCTGATCACTCCCTAACCACTCCCCTGCCAATCTGATTGATGCCTAACTGCTCCCCTGCCAGCCTCTTTGCCCCTAACTGCCCTTCCCTGTGGGCCTGGTCACCCCTAACTGCCCTCCCCTGCAGGCTTGATCACCCTCCCTTGCAGACCTGGTCCCTGCCAACTGCTCTCCCCTGATGGCCATCTTGTGGTGGTCATTTTGTGTCTACATAGGGGCAGGATCTTTGACCACATGGAGGCAGTCATCTTGTGTGTTGGTCAATCTGCATATTAGTCTTTTATTAGGTAGAATAGAGGCCTGGTGCACAGGTGGGGGTCAGCTGGTTTGCCCTGAAGGGTGTCCTGGATCAGGGTGGGTGTTCCCTTGGGGTATGGGATGGCCTGGGTGAGGGGCCTGTGTTGGTTTGCAAGCCGGCCACGCCCCCCAGCGACCCAAGCAGAGGCCCTGGTATCTGGGATTTACTTATCTTCTACAATTGAAACTTCGTAGCCTGGAGTGGAGCCAAACCTTCTGTTCACACAGCCATTGAAACTTTGTTGCCTTAAGCGGAGGCCTGAGCCCAACAGGGTGTGCGGAAAGCTTGGCTTCCTTTATTGCCAGGGCCAACCCAAGCCTCTCTCCTGCTCTCTCTGTGACTGTAGCCATTTTGGTTGGATTAATTTGCATATTCTCTGATTGGCTGGTGGGCATGTCTTGTGGGTGTATTGTAGGTATGGTCAATTTGCATATTATTCTTTTATTAGATAGGATAGTCAGGAGGTAAAAGCAACTTATGTCCATTGACAGGTGAATGAATAAGCACACTGGTACACACATACAATGGGGTACTATTCAGCCTTAAAAAGGAAGAAATTTCTGACAGATGCTATATGGAAGAATCTTGAGGACATTATGCTAGGTTAAACCAGTCACAAAAAGAAAATACTGTATGATTCCATTTATATATGAGGCACTCAGAGTAGTCATGTGCCACATAATGATGGAGCACATTTTAAAGGATTTCCCCATAAGATTATAATGGAGCTGATTTAAAAAAAAGTTTTTTTTTTCAGAAGAAGGGGGAAAGAAAGATAGAAATATCAGTGATGATTAAAAAAAAAAAGAAATATCAGTGATGAGAGAGATTAATTGATCTGCCTGTCTCCTGCATGCCCCCTATTGGGGATTGAGACCAAAATCCAGGTCTGTACTCTGACTGGGAATTGAACCATGACCTCCTCCTGGTTCATAGGTTGATGTTTAACCATTGATCCACATTGGCTGGGCTGAGTTGTCTATAGGAAGTAGGAAATTAATGTGGTTTAGGGGGGAATTTCTTGTTTTTCTCTTACTGTAGCAATATTTGTGGGGTTTGGAAATAGATTTCCTCTTAGAGCACCTCTATTTTGAGTGCACAGATTACATTCCAGTCAGCCACTGACCTGTTTCAGCACAGAGGAGCCCTGTCCCACCAGCACTACATATGCAGAAGGCACTAAAGCCTTCCAGTTCTAGCATGATGGTCTTCAGAGTACACTGCTATAAACTTCGTTGAGGACCTAAGATCCTGTACAAGGGCACAGGTCCCCAGGAGCCACCTTAACAAGTATTAAGGGCCACACTGCCACTTCAGTAAAAGCTTTCCCTGATAGTGTGGAGCCTGTCTCTGTGCTTAGAATGATATGAAGCATAGATAACTTTTATTTTTTCCCATCGCTTTAAAAATTCCAGATAGGATCAATGGCACCAAAAACAACTTTCCAAAGTCAAAATATTGAGTTCCCATTTCTATATCTTCTTCATGTTAAACACCCATCCCTTTTTAAAATGAATACACATAAGTTCCTTAATCTGACCATTGCTCCAAAATGCAGTAGCCAAAACCACACTGTCATGACAATCCTCTATATTCCTTTATGTCTCCATCTTGATTTCTTATTCCTACTGATCCTCAGGTCAACTTTCCCTCCCTCCTTTGATAGTCACTATTACAGTGTGATCTAAACTTTGCACAGTTAGTTTCTCAGTGATATTTCCATTCACTACAGCCCACATCCTTATTCATGGAGCAGTGTTGACAGCTTCATTGTTTCTGAGCCTATTGGAGGGAAGGAGGGACAAGACTTTTGAAACAGTGTTTATAAAGTAACTAGAGGCCCTGTGCATGAATTTGTGCACAAGTGAGGTCCCTTGGCCTGATATGTGGGATTGGACTGAAACTGGCTCTCTGACATCTCCCAAGGGGTCCTGGATTGTGAGAGGGCACAGACCAGGCTGAGGGATGCACAATTGAGGCTGGGGAGGGATGTGGGAGGTTTGGCCAGCTGGGGAGGGGCAGCGGAAGGGCTCCAGGGTGTTTCTGGCCCATCTTGCTCAGTCCTGATGGCTAGACCCCAGCAGCAAGCTCACCTACTGGTCAGAACATCTTCCTCCTGGTGGTCAGTACACATCATAATGAGCAGTTGAGTGGCTTAGCATATCATTAGCATATTGTGCTTTGATTGGTTGAATGACCGACCAGATGACTGGACACTTAACATATTAGACTTTTATTAGATAGGATGTGCTAGGCCTTCACATTTGCTCACCACTCATACTTACCCAGAGTAACTCTCAATTCTGTGGGCTCCATTCATGGTAAGTACCCTAAACACATGTACCATTTTTTATCTTTCACACTATATTTTTGTACAGTTTGACTTTAAGATATGTTTAGATACATAATGCTTATTATTGTGTTACAATTGCTGGAAGTATTCAGTATAGTAACTGCTGTATAGGTTTGTAGCCTGTGAGCAATAGGCTGTACCATAGAGCTTAGGCTACATCATTTAAATTTGTGTAAGTGCACTCTATGATGTTTGCACAGTGATGAAGTCGCCTAATGACACACTTCTCAGAATGTATCTCTAGCTTTAAACAGTACATAATTATAATAAAAATTACAGACAGAAAGTAGAATGGTGTTTGCCAGGGGCTGAAGGGAGGAGAGCACCAGGAGTTATTTTATAATGGGTACAAAGCTTCAATTTTACAAGATGAAAAGAATTATGGAGATGGATAGTTGTTATGGTTACATAGCAGTGTGAATGTACTTGTTACTGAACTGTACTCTTGAAAATGATTAAGATGGTAAATTTTATGCTATGACTTTCTCCTAAGTCATAGCATAAAATTTACAACTTAAAAAATGACATTGTAAGGATTAGTAAAACCTCTACAGGTTAAAATTTTTTTTTTAAATATATTTTATTGATTTCTTACAGAGAGGAAGCGAGAGGGATAGAGAATTAGAAACATTGATGAGAGAGAGACATCGATCAGCCGCCTTCTGCACACCCCCTACTGGGGGTGTGCCCACAGCCAGGATACATGCCCTTGACCGGACTCGAACCTGGGACCTCAGTCTGCAGGCCGACGCTCTATCCATTGAGCCAAACTGGTTTCGGCTAAAAATTTTTCAAAAAAGGAAAAAAATCATGGGCATCTGTTGACCTAACTAATCAACTTCAGTAAATCCGTGTTTAGAAATATCTTTGTTTTATTGTAGCTTCATATTTGGAATTATATGTCCATTTAATTTCTACTTTACAAAAGATCACATGACTTTGAATAATAGCAAATTTAATTTTTTGATTTTAGAGTTTTAATGAATTAAAGGATAACTTTACACACCTACCCTTGACTTCATATTCTTTTTTTAGTACATTCATTAAAACCCTGCCATAGTGTGACAAGTGAGATCCAAAAATTTTAATAACACAAAACAGTGTAAGGTTTGTGAAAATGTTATTGAGTTTGTTGTACTATCAGAAAAAAGCACAAAACTAGAGATGGTGAAGAATTGTACCTAAGTGACACTTAACTAAAGAGAGATGGTCCCAATGATCTTGTTTGTGTTGTTTCATTTCCTGTCTTACTTTCTGAAGGACTTTTAGCTTGTTGCTGTTTTGAGAACAAGAGCAGGGTAGAGGACCAGAAGCAGTTACATTGTATTCAAATTTGTATATCCTCCCTCTTGCTTTATTCAGTGAAATTATGTTAGCCTTACTAGAAACACGGTATAAAAAGTAACCCTTTGATTTGCAGAGATGGGGTTTTGTTCCCAAAGATTTAAGTTAAATTTGTTGCATTTAAAGAAATTTCAGGTGTGCTAATTTGGGTTCTGTGAGTAATAGCCACCCAAGTGGGATTAAACCAAGAACTCATTAGAGGTAATACCTAATACCTGGCTGGGAGAGGAAACGGAGAGGGAGCCGGAGGCAGAAAAAGCTATAAGACCACAAACCAAATCTGACCTTGATAGAGGAATAGAGGGAGGAAGGAATAGGAGTATCTTAGGTTGCAGGGAAATTTTAAGGAAAGTTTGGCAAGGCTTTTGGGGAGACCTTGAGCCAAATTCACTTGTCAGAAGAGTCCTTGGATTCCCTGAACCAGATCTGTCTGTCTTTGTATCCCTCCCTGCCTTTCTCAGTCATTATGTGGGAGCAACTGCAGGCCTGTCAGTTCTGCTTCCTGTGGTTAGAAATTTGAGAGGCACATTCTCATAGTTTCACCATGATCTTCTTACTATATATTTTCATTCTATATGTGGAATCTATTATGACCTGCTAAATCATTGCCTTTAAGAGACATGGCTCTTTGAGTAAGACCTTTTGTGTATTCATTTATAACCATACTAAAGAATTGTATTATTTATAACCATACTAAAGAATTGTATTATTTTAGTCTTGTCATATATTTGGTGCTTATTGACTTAAATTATAAATGCAAAAGAGGGAAGGGAACTACCTCCCCCCCCACTCTCCCCTTCCCCCTTTAAATCTCTAACATCTCCTTGTAGTTATTGCTAATGACAATGGTGGTAGAGTAGAGGAGAAAGTCATAGGAAGAGAAGTAAAAAATGCAGTAGGATATTGGAAGGAACACCTGGATAGATTTTGTAGTAACTAGAGCTTAATTTAGAATTTAATTAAAATTTTAATGAAAAGTTAAGATAGCAAGTGAGTTTCTTAAATATACAAGTTTGCATCTGTCTCTTAAAAAAAGCAAAGCCATGAGGAAACATGCAAATAATTAATAAGTTGACTTTTTAAAACTTAAAGTACTCCTCACTTTACTTTAGAGGTAGTTGTTGTTGATCCTGAGTTGTAAATTGATGTTTTGGTTCCATGAAACACAAAGAAAGTTTCTACAGTCCCATATGAATCAAAGATTGAGAAAAGTCATTTGTGTTAGATCTTAAAAATGTCTTTGGCAGCATTTCGGTATTCAGAAGTGTTGGAGAAACTTTGGCAGCAAAGCAGAGACACAGAGTAAGACCAAACTAGGACAGCAAAGTCATTATTCTGATTTTTAGTGAAGAAAGTATTTTTTAAACAGTTGTGACCTTTGGTGTTATACCCAAAATACCTTATTGGGACTTCATTTGGATGCAAGATTGTGTCAAAGTATTTAGAAACACAAGGATTGACTATTAAATAGTGACTTCTAAAAAAAAAAAATTGTAACATTTTAAATACATAGTTATTTTTATGCTAACTTTAATTTTTTGTTGTTTTATAAAAATGCCAGCTTTAATTTAAAATATTTTTCTTGTATCCCCAAATGAATAAGGTAAAATAACTTTAAATACTTTACAAATTTAAAAAATAATTCTAAAGGAAACTGAAAATAAGAACTCACTTAAATTTAAATAAAATGGGAGGTATATTTCAAAGAAACCGTGATTAGAATGAATGTGTTGGAAAAGGAACTGAGGGAATAATTAAGGCAATGAAATGGAAGAAGTTGGACCTAGACAGTAACCTAGAATCATTTCACAGAAATAAGAACAGTGCGAAAGGCAGAGAGAATAGGGTAAGGATAAGTTGCCTGTTTTGACGATCTACCGTTCTTACTTATTTCTAATCCATAGATTTTTTCAGAATATTGCTTCGTTTTGCTTTAGTTTGTCTTGAGTTTTCCCTGACATTTTTCACAGTCCAAAGTATTGGTTGGCATGGAGTAGAGAGAAATAATGATTTCAGGCTTTGAAACTAAAGGGATTGGAAGCTATTACCTTTGAAGACCTAAGGTTTTAATGATTGTGATTCTCATTTTTTATTTAAGAGCTTTCTGCTTTATTTTGTGATGGTAAAAATAATTCCTCAGTCTCCAGGCATCTTCTCTCATTCTACCGGAGATATTATTTTGATCACTAATGGTATGCCCACTAAAGAAAGGCTGGGAGATTAAGAATTAAGGGTGTGTTTGTATTAGCCAATTTCTAGCTTTGATATTTTTAATTTGTTTCTTTTATCAAAGTCCCCCAGTAACCATCCATTTATTTCAGGCTTATATATATTTTTTTTAATTTGCTTTTTTATTTTTTAAAATATGTTTTTATTGATTTCAGAGTGGAAAGGAAAGAGAGATAGATATATCAGTGAGAGAGAAACATCAATGGGCTACCTCCCACACATCCCACACTGGGGATCGAGCCCGCAATCTGCGCATGTGCCCTGACTGGGAACTGGACTGTGATCTCCTAGTCCATAGGTAGATGCTCAACTACTGAGCCACACTGGCCTAGCAGGCATCTTAAAAGGAGAGCATATAAGGTGATCCATTGAAATCAGAGGAGAAAAGAGCTTAGTACTTTGATTTATATATGTTACCTAAATATAAGAAATGTGCCACTTTACTAGTATTTTACATATGAATTGACACTGGAGTCTTGTCTTTGACTTAAATTTTCCTGTAAAGATACCACTGATTAAATATAATGTGCACCTAGGCAAATAATAGGAAATGGCAAGTCTGATGCTTCTCATCTTAATATGTTTGAGAAAATACAAATTATGTTTGTTAATAAAGAAAAGAAATACAGTGGCTATATAATCATTTAGAGGTAGACTTCCCTCAGGAAACTGAGAAGTAATTTAAAATATGGCCACTGATCTGTTCCTACTAGTAATGAAGTTTGCCCTGAATATATTTTGTGTCCTATGATATCAGATAATAGTAATATGAAGCCATCATAGTTGGCAAGAGTTTGAAAAATAAAATTTAGATCATGTATCACAGTTTTTTAGTGATGTTTAAAATCATGTGATAATCAATAATATATTAAATTTCACTGATTTATTAATGTTTGGGAGTGTTCCCCTCTTATTGTGGTAAATATAGATAACAAAACCATTTTAAGTGTACCGTTCAGTGGCATTAAGTATATTCATGGTGTTGGGCAGTCTTCATCACCATGCATCCCCAGAACTTTTTTCATCTTAACAAATGGAAATTCTACCCATTAAACCAGCGGTCGCCAACGGATGGTCTCTGGACCATTGGTGGTCTGTGAGGTCCGAATGATTGGCGACCACTGCATTAAACAGTAACTAATGCCCCCCTCAGCCCTTGGGACCAGCTTTTTACTTCTTTTTTTGTTTGTTTAATTCTTTATTGTTGAAAGTATTATATATGCCCCCCTCTCCCCTTCATTGACCCCCTCTAGCACCATCCTTTTGTCTGTGTACATGGACTATGCATATATGTATACAAGGTCTTTGGTTGATTACCCACTCTCCCCTGCTTTCCCTCTAAATTCCCAATCTTTTACTTTCTGTCTCTAGGTGCTTCTGACGAATTTAGGTAGTTCATATGAGTGGAATCATACAGTATTTGTCCTCTGTGATTGGATTATTTCACTTAGCATAATGTCTTCAAAGTTCATCCATGTTGTAGCATGTGTCAGAATATTCTTTTTAAGGTTTAGTAATAGTTTGTTATCTATATACCATATTTTGTTCATTCATCTGTTGATGAACTCATCAGCTGCTTTCACCTTTTTATTGTGAGTAATGCTGCTATGAACACGAATGTGCTGTAATCCTCTTGAAATTTTCAGCTTGGCGAAAGATAGCATGTTGTTAGAAATATACTTGCTCAAAGGAAGATAAACAATCGAATCAAAAAATGGGCAAAGGACCTAAGTAGACACTTTTAGAAAGAGGGACAGACAGAAGGCCAAGAGACACA
Source organism: Lasiurus cinereus (assembly GCA_011751065.1). NCBI lineage: Eukaryota > Metazoa > Chordata > Mammalia > Chiroptera > Vespertilionidae > Lasiurus > Lasiurus cinereus. The sequence continues at coordinate 4,512,871 of JAAGEH010000165.1, forward strand.
TGAAAACATGCTCAAAGTCACTAATCATCCAAGAGATGCAAATCAAAACAGCAAAGAGGTACTATCTCACACCTGTCAGAAATCAATAAACAACCAGTTTTTTTTTCAACAAATCAACAAACAACAAGTGCCTGCAAGGATGCAGAGAAAAAGGAACCCTCTTGCACTGCTGGGTTCCACTGGTGTAGTCTATGTGGAAAACAGTATGGCATTTCCTCAAAAAATTAAAAATGGAATTCCCATTTGACCCAGTAATCCCACTTCTAGGAATACATATATCCCAAGAAAACAGAAACACCAATCAGAAAGCATATATGCATCCCTATGTTCATAGCAGCACAATTTACAATAGCTAAGATTGGAAACAGCCTAAGTGTCCATCAGCATATGAGTGGTCCATCTATACCAGTGGTCGGTAAACCGCGGCCCCCTTGAGTGTGGCTCTTCCACAAAATACCATGACCTCGGTGAGTCTATTTTGAATAAGTGGTGTTAGAAGAAGTTTAAGTTTAAAAAATGTGGCTCTCAAAAGAAATTTCAATCGTTATACTATTGATATTTTGCTCTGTTGACTAATGAGTTTGATGACCACTGATCTACACAATGGAATACTACGCTGCTGTAAAAGAGAAGGAATTATTGCCCTAACCGGTTTGGCTCAGTGGATAGACCGTCGGCCTTCAGAATGAGGGGTCCCAGGTTCCATTCTGGTCAAGGGCATGTACCTTGGTTGTGGTCACATCCCAAGTGGGGAGTGTGCAAGAGGCAGCTGAATTGATGACTCTCACTCTCTATTCCTCTCCTTTCCTCTCTGTAAAAAATCAATAAAATATTTTTTTTATTTTTATTAATTTTTTAAACATATCTCCCCATTGCCCTTCCCCTCCCTCCCAGGCATACCCCAACCCCCAGTGTCTGTGATCATTGGTTATGCTTATATGCATGCATACAAGTCCTTTGATTGATCACTTATCTACCTCACCTAACTTTAATCTTTCTGCTATAATTTCAGTCTGTTTGATGCTTTATGATTTTTGTCCCCCTGAGAATTATCAGTCCACTCCCTTTCTGTGCTCCTGATTCTAGTATATTCACCAGTTATTCTGTTGATCAAATTGTTAATTCACTTAATTTTTAGATTCACTTGTTGATATGTATTTGTTGTTCATAATTTTTTGGCTTTTACCTTTTTCTTCTTCCTCTTCTAAAAGAGTACCTTTCAGCATTTCATAGAATACTGGTTTGGAGTTGATGAACTCCTTTAGCTTTTTCTTCTCCGTGAAGCTCTTTATCTGCCCTTCAATTCTGAATGATAGCTTTGCTGGATAGATTATTCTTGGTTGTAGGTTCTTGCTATTCATCACGTTGAATATTTCTTGCCACTCCCGTCTGGCCTGCATCGTTTCTGTTGAGAAATCAGCTGACAGTCGTATGGGTGCTCCTTTGTAAGTAATGAACTGTTTTTCTCTTGCTGCTTTTAATATTCTCTTTTTGTCTTTTGCTCTTGGTATTTTAATTATGATGTGTCTTGGTGTGGTCCTCTTTGGATTCCTTTTATTTGGGGTTCTGTGTGCTTCCTGGACTTGTAAGTCTATTTCTTTTACCAGATGTGGGAAGTTTTCAGTCATTATTTCTTTAAGTAGGTTTTCAGTATCTTGCTCTCTCTCTTCTTCTGGCATCCCCACAATTCTGATGTTGGTACGCTTGAAGCTGTCCCAGAGGCTCCTTACATTATCTTCACATTTTTGGATTCTTTTCTCTTCTTGCTTTTCCAGTTGAATGTTTTCCGCTTCTTTATATTTCAAATTTTTGACTTGATTCTTGCCATCCTCTAGTCTGCTGTTAGGACTCCGTATAATATTTTTTATTTCAGTCAGTGTCTCTAGTATGTTCTTTTTCATCTCCTCTTGGGTCTCACTAAATTTATCCAACTTTTCTAGCATATTGTTGAAAAACCTTATAAGCATGGTTTTGAATCTATATCCAGTCGTTTTTTCCCCTCCATTTCTTTTGTTTGTGATCCCTTCCCTTGTCTCGGCATTTTCACTATGCCGGGAGAACTTCTGTGTTGGATTCAGCCTTATGATACCAGACTTGCAAAACCAAAGAAGCCTCTGTTGAACTTGGGAGGGGTGGAGTCTCAGGGCTTAAGGGACCGCCTTGCCTTCCAGTTGGCCCCGCCCTCCACGGCCTCTGAGTCTCACGTGACTGGGTAATCGCTGGAGCGGTCCTTGTGCCCGAGTGCCTGCAGTGCCTCTAGACCGCTGCCCCTCCGGCTCCCCTGCGCACCAGGACCACACGAGACTAGGTCCCCAGGGTTTCTCCCCAAACAGGGGCTTACTGGAGTCAGAAGTGGCACAGTTGGGAGGGTCTGTCTCCCGCCCACTCGCGAAAGCCAGTGGCACAATCAGCAATCTGTCCTGTGCGCAGTGCCTTGCGCGCCACCAGGCCTTTGATCTTTTGCGACTCCCCTAAATTTCCGTGCACTTCTCCCTTTTCATAGTCCAAACTACCCCCGTATGAGTTTCGGCTGGATCTGGGGATTACTGTTGTAAGATAAGGGGTTCAATGCCTTTGAGAGTCTCCATTTCCCTCCCGCCAGAGAAAGCCAGCCAGGTACTCCGGCACCCGCTCTCTCCACGTGCGCGTCTCTGTACCTCAGCTTTTTGCAGCTCCTCTGGGTCTGTTTGCAGCTCCTCTGGGTCTCTGTGAGCCCCTCTCTTTCCCTCTAGTTGTAGAACTTCCACTCAGCCAGCTTTCCTGTGGTTCTGGATGATGTCCGTTCTATCTTTTAGTTGTAGTTTTGAAATTGTGCGAGGCAGCAGTGTAGGTGTTTACCTATGCCGCCATCTTGGATTCTCCCCTATTTTTTTTTTTTTAAAGAGAAGGCATTATTACCATTTGTAACAGCATGGATGGAACTTCACAGCTAAGTGAAATAAGTCAATAAGAGAAAGAAAAATATCACATGATCTCATTTGTGGAATATAAAGAACAACATAAACTGATGAATAAAAATAGAACTAGTGTCATAGAAGCATTGAACAGGATGTCCAATCTCTGAGGGAAGGCGGTAGGGAGGGCTTAAGGGTGTAAGGGGTAAGGAGATCAACTAAAGGACGTGTATGCATGCATATGAGCATAACCAATGGACACAGTAGGGGGGTGAGGGCATGTGCTGAGGGAGTTGGGGGTGGCAGAGGAGAGGTCAATGGGGAAAAAAAAAAGGAGACTTAAGTAATACTTTAAGCAATAAAGAATTAAAAAGAAAAAAATACATTTGCTCTTTTATTGTAAAAATAATGATATATGTAAAACAACATGGTGACAAACTAATGTTCTCAACAAATATTGTTAGAAGTCTCATTGATAACACCCCTAAAGAAATTTCTTTTAGGGAAAATTTTAACAAACAAATTTAACATAAACTTTTCCACATTGGTGGATAAGGTTGATAAAGGAATTGGAAAATGCAGTCAACAGTGAACTTTTTCCACTCAGCTCTTTGTTTTTGTGAGGTGTCATTTGTTTTCCAGCCTGTGACAACCACTAGAAACTAAATATCACCGTTTAAAGCCAAGGCCTTCGGATTGCTTTGCCTTTAAGTATTAAACCAAGATTTTAGAAATAATGAGTCATAGTCAAGTCATTGCTCTCACTAAATTGTTGTTAGTATTTTAAAAAATCATGGCAGGAAGGCTTTTGTTTGTTAAATAAGTAAAAATAATGTTTAAAATGAAGTTTAAAAACAATGTTTACTTCATTTTTTTGTGGACTTCATTTTTCATAATTTAATAGTATAGTGTATATAATTTAGAAATCCTATATAATAAAACGCTAATGTGCAAATCTATCCAACTGTGCAACGACTGGTTGCCATGACACACACTGACCAGCAGGGGGCAGAGGCTCAACACAGGAGCTGTCCCCTGGTGGTCAATGTGCTCCCACAGGAGGAGCACCACTCAGCCAAAAGCTGGGCTCACAGCTGGTGAGTGCAGCGGTGGTGGCGAGAGCCTCTCTTGCCTGCGTGGCAGCACTAAGGACCCCTTGAGGGGGGATGTCCACCTTCTGGGTTAGGCAGACATGCCCCGAGGGGTGTCGAATTGCCAGAGGGCACCCCCCCCCAAACTCTCCCCAGTGCACAAATACCAGGTCTCTAGTATACTTATAATAGAAGTATTTGTTCATATTTTTTACTGATAGGGAGAGGGTTGTAATAAATTTGGAGATTTCTTCTAGAAGATAGAGAAGTATAATATAAAATTTGATGAGGAAGATGATTAGCAAGAGACTGAACATTTCAGAAAAATGAAGGATGATTATTTTAACTTGACTATTCTTTTTTTTTTACCCCCACTGGTTTTGTTTTTTTTTTGAGGTTTTTAAATTTGAAAGAGAATTCCATATTAAGTTTACTGGGCAGTGCATCCTCTTGTTATTTTCAAGTCTATTTGGGAAGCAAGTGACATTGAAAAAATTGTATGAAAGAATAGAATTAGAATGGTGATACCAAACTGTAATAGGCAGATAAATTGTATCTCTGCTGTTCAGAGAGTATTTACTTTTACTAGTGGAATTTTAAAATGATTTAAGGAAATAAGGATAGCAAAAGAGATAAAAAGCAAAGACTTGGAAATTCATGGGTAAAAAATGTGATTAAATCATGGGTGATTTAGGAAAGAAAAACTAGAATATAGAAAGAAATGATACGTGAATCTTTTATCAGCATTGTAGACTTGCTTTGTGGGTGAGGGAGGCAGCACCACGTTATTAATTTGGAGATTATTCTTAAGGGATAGGAAATGATGGTTTCTTAGACAACAGGTAGAAGGGAATATTTTTTTGAGAATTGAAAGAGCCTTGTAAGATTTATTAGTACAGTATTAGTATTATGTGTACTGCATTTCAGAACATTTAATGACATCACTATAATACTGTTGAGGTTGGTGATGAGACTCCCATATTAAGATGGAAAAAGTTCAAACAGCCTTGGTAACTTGCCCAAGGTCAGACATCTGATAAGTACTTAGCCCAGAATATGAACCCAGATAATAATTTGAGTCTGTTTAACTAATTTTCATTGAGTGCCTGCTGTGGTACCAGGCAAGCCATGGTGCTAATATCTTGGTAACTCAGATTTGAGTAATACATGGTTCTTGTCCTTAATATAGTATGTCAGGTGAAAAATAAAGGAATTTTTAATGAGCCTTGGGATCCAGACAAAGGTCCGTTATCCTGGTCTATGAGTTTAGGGCCATTTTCTGGAGGATAGAGTACCTGAACTGACTCTCAACAGAGGAATAAGAGTGCAAAAAGGTGACTAGGGGAGGGTGTTGTAGCTGGGGAGAACCACATGTGTAAAGGCCTTCAGCCATAAAGTAGCATGATTCATGCTGAGGAACCTTTCTGTGTAGGTCTTAAAGGATGCAGTAGGTGACCCACAGAAAAGCCTAGGTTTTCTCTCTTTTACTTCATTGCTTCTCTGGATGAATATTAGAAGCTAGTTAAAGCATTTGTAGATAAAATTAGATTTTTTACTGTGCTGTTACCTTCCTTTTCTAGGATCAGTTCGACAGCCTAGACAAGCATACACAATGGGGAATTGACTTCTTGGAAAGATATGCCAAATTTGTTAAAGAGAGGATAGAAATTGAACAGAACTATGCGAAACAATTGAGGTAAGTTAAATTTTTTTTCAATTCTCAGAAGTGAAATTACATGTGAAAATAGTTGGGTGTGCCCTGGCGGATGTGATTCAAGTAGTTAGAGTGTTGGCCCACTCACTGAAGTGTCACGGATTTGATTCCCAGTCAAGGACATGTCTCTGGGTTGTAGATTCTGTTCCAGTTGGGGCATGTGTTGGAGGCAACCAATTGATGTTTCTCTCATATTCATGTTTCTCTCCCTCCCTCCCCCTGTAACCCCCCCCCCAACCCCACTCCCTTCCTTCCACTCTTTCTAAAAAAACAATGGAAAAATATCCTCAGGTGAGGATTAACAAAAAATAAAGAAAAAATAAAAATAGTTGAATATTAGGTAAATGTGATGATATACTAGAAGTTAAATTCTGTTTTTCATTGAAGTAGATTGAATTAGGTAACTGGCTTGATTTAATTACCAATTTAATTAAATCATAAGTAGCTTCTTTCTAAAAGATACTTAAAATCCTAAAGTCAGGAAGCAAAATGCCAGTAAAAAGAAAAATTCCTGGTATAAATTTTATTTTTTACAGTTTTATTCCTTCATAGTTTTTTGCTCTAGTAATCTTTCTAAAGCATTGAAGATTTCTTTAGTTTCTCATTTTTTTTAAAGTTTCTATGACTTGCAAATTGAATGTGCTTAGCTGAGTTTCTTTGTGTCAAAAAACATATATATTACTGATTTTGGAATATGTGCCAGAAGATAAAAGTTTTAAAGGGAAAATTTTAGTCTTAAAACAAATGGAATTAATTTCAAGATTTTGTTATAGCAGAAGATCATTGTTGGACCACAATTTGACAAGTAGTTTTGCTGGAACTTATTATTAGAAATTAGAGGCTGGGTGCATGAAATTGGTGCACAGGTGGGCGGGAGGGTATCCCTCTCCAATCTGGGAACCCTTGAGGGATGTCCGACTCCCATTTAGGCCTGATGCTGGCTCCCAACTGTTCTCCTGATTGCCCCTAACTGCTTCTGCCTGCCAGCCTGATAACCCCCTAACCACTCCCCTGCCAGCCTGATTGATGCCTAACTGCTCCCCTGCCAGCCTGTTTGTCCCTAACTGCCCTCCCCTGCTGGCCTGATCTCCCACAACTGCCCTCCCATGCAGGCCTATTCCCTCCCAACTGCTCTACCCTGATGGCCATCTTGTGTCCACGTGGGGGCAGTCATCTTGTGTGTTGCGGTGATGGTCAGTATTCATATTATTCTTTTATTAGGTAGGAGAGAGGCCTCGTGTATGGGCGGGGGGGGGGCGGGGAGCTGGTTTGCCCTGAAGGGTATCCCAGATCAGGGTGGTGGTTCTGTTAGGGTAGCCTGGGGGAGGGGCCTGTGGTAGTTTGGAGGCCAGCCACACCCCCTGGCGACCCAAGTGGAGGCCCTGGTATCTGGGATTTATTTATCTTCTACAATTGAAACTTTGCAGCCTGGAGCGGAGGCCCAGGCAGGCCATGGTGTGCGGAAAGCTGGCTTCTTCCATCATTAGGGGCAACCCAAGCCTCCTGCTCTCTCCAGCTCCATGGCTGCCACCATTTTTGTTAGGATTTATTTATCTTCTATAGGTGGAACTTTGTAGCCTTGAGTGGAGGCCTGGGCCAGCTAGGGGTTTGGAAAGCTTGACTTCCTCTATTGCCAGGGAAACCCAAGCCTCCCTCCTGCTCACTCCGTGGCTGCAACCATCTTGGTTGGACTAATTTGCATACCTGCTCCTAATTTGCTGGTGGGTATGGCTGGTGGGCATGGCTTGTGGGTGTAGCAGAGTGATGGTTAATTTGTATGTTACTCTTTTATTAGATAGGATGATGCCTGAAGTCTGAAGACTAGACAAAAATCAGTATAAGGTTCTAGGGATAGGGGTTAGGATTCTTTATATTTCAACTGACAGAAAATCCAACCTCTAAACAGGTGCACATAACTAAAAATTCCAGGCATATTTTGATTCCGGGATCAAATGGTTCAGGTTCCAGTTTTGAATTCTATCTCCCCTTTGCTGCCTTTATTCTTAGGTTCCATTCAGTAGTACCATCCTTTTTGCCCTTCTTAGCTCTAGGTTTCATATCTTTATATCCTTATATTCCTGGGGAGGAATGATTTTTTTTCTCTCTATTTTGCATTTGGGGAAGGAGAGAGGATAGAAAATGGAGAAGGAAAAAAGTGAAGGAAGGAAGAAGAGGGTGATAGAAGGAAAGCAGAGTGCAAGCTTGTATTAGATTCTTTTTTCCAGAAGTACCAGCAAAGGTTTTTCCTTTTGTTATGCTAACCCTGTTTAGGTTATATGCTTATCTTGAACAATTTACTGGGGTGAGAAAAATTAGAATGATTTGTAGCTAATGATGGAGGAGGGCTAGTTACCCAAGAGAAATTTAAGGTAGTGGATAGCAGATGGAAGGGGTTGATGGTTGCATGAGAAAACGAATGATAAACTACCATAGTAGTGGTTCATATGATCAACTGACTTAGTTTAGGGATGAAATTAGACAAGTATGATGAGTAGATTATTAATAACTAGTGGCCCAGTACATGGATTTGTGCATATTGAAGGAAATTACTTAGGATGTGGCCAGGAGGGCGGGACTGGGTGAGACTGACTGGACATGCTCTGGAGCCAGCCACACTTTGGGTGGTGCCGTGGCTCGAAGGGCATCTGTGGGGTCCTTCTGGCAGGTGGGGTCCCTCAGGTTGGGCCAGAACTGTCTCTCCAACATCCCCTGCGGGGTCCTGGAGTGTGAGAGAGCAGTCTGCAAAGTTGCTGTCATTCAGGTTGTGGAATGCAAACACAGTGTACAGTAAACCAGATTTGGGGCCAACAGTGCCCCAGCAACAACATAACCCACAGCTGTAGGTGGAATTGTGCAGCCCTGTGAGGAATTGGGCTCCTGCCTCTCTGGTTTTGGGGTGTGTCACCCGAGGACTGCTGCTGCTAAATCACAGTAGCTTGGCAGTTCCTGCGTCTTCCTTCTGGTGGTCAGCAGCTGGAGGGATAGTTAGCATATTAGACTTTTATATATGTAAATGTTTTTATAATGGTGCACACAATATTAGGACATTTACTGAAAGAGTGGCATCATGTTAATTTCTTCATCCATTGGTTTCCTCTGTCTTTTTATTTTTTTTTAAAGCAGGTATTTCCCATATCAGAATATAAACAGAGAGCCTATTAGTATATTAATAATAATAGTGATGATATTTCACCTGTCCAGAAGTTATACTCTTGGAACTTTACCCCTCAAGAATCTAGAAGTATTAAGGACCTCTGAAAAGTTAAAATAGCAATCAAAATTGTATTCTCATGTTAACAACAAAAATTTTTTTCTCATTTAATTTTAAATTTGATCTCAGTTCTAGCACAGGAAGTTCTTTGAATTCCAACTTTTCCAATAGAAGTGAGGAGAAGAAATACTGTAGGCAATACAGTGATGTCAGTGTGAAATGACAATAAAAAATATTATTATTAAAAACAGATTAAAAAGACTTTCCAGTCTAAAGTACCTGTCAGTAAGGGAATGATGAAAAATATTGTGGAATATGCAGTTTAAATAAATCAGGTATACTAGTATATTTAAACTTAAAAGGCTATTTACTTGTAAACTATTAGTGTAAAAAGCAAGTTGTAGAGCTGAATGTATAGCAAATCTGCTTGCTTACTCTAGTTTTTTAATACAAATTATATATAAAATTTGTATGTATGCTCAAGAAGTACAGCAGGATACACCCAAATTGTTTTACAGCAGTTACCCCCCTGGGAAATCAGAGGGAGGATGGTAAGGGAAGGAACTTTTTTTTATCTGCACTTTTGAATTATTGGAGTCTTTTAAACAATTGTGTTACTTTTGTAGTTTAAAACATTTGTTTTTAAGCAAAGAATGTGGCATACTTCAATAGAGAATCTTAAAACAAATTATAAAATAAAAAAATTGGTAATTTAGAAGGTAAAATTTCAGCAGTCTGGAATATTTAACTGTCCAGAATAACTCAGGCTTCAGGGTTTCAGGATGGCCAAGCTTTTACCAAAGTAACAGGACTCTAATCAAATGACACTCTTGTTTGCCTTTCTCTGTTTTGTGACTGGTAACAATCATTATAATTTTCATTTACTTGCAAAAAAAAAAAAATTTAAGCACCACTTCACTGAAGCAGAGGTGGCTAGAATCTGCAATTATATTACATGAAAAATATAATTTTACAGTGAGAAAGTAGAGTTTATTATGCACTGATGCTCTAGATCAGTGATTTGCACTTTTTTTCTGTCCAAAGGGAAGAGGCTTGCCTTGTTTATTTCCTCTTCTTTAATAGAAAAAATTCTTTTGGTTAACTCCCTCTGTTTATGCTATGCAGAGGACAATTTTTTTTCATAGTAGACAGCTATTTTTCCTCCTAAATATTCAGAATGTTAAACATTTACATTTTAAACATACTAGGTAGGGCAAAAGGTTTACAATTGTGAGTATGGGAAATTCAGAGTTTATTCTTGTATTATTTTCCACACAAACAATTGTAAGCCTACTTTTGCCCCACCCTGTATCACAAGATATTAAAGTTTTTCAGCCTTTGGTATTCCCAGTTTATTTTCTTCTCATCTACTTGTGTATTTTGATGCTTTGGTTTAATTTTACCTTGATTTTTGGTAGTGGTTTGAGAATGGTAATAAATAGAAAATAAAGCATCTAATTATGTTTAAAGACATAGCTATACACAATTGAGTCATGTCCATTTTGATTGATGATAAACTGATTTAAGATAACTTAGTAGAGTGTTTTATGTTTGCAGACATAAAAAACTGAACTCAGTCATTCCTTTAATAAGTTTATTTGTATGGCAGAGATTAACTAAAATTTCTAAGTTAAGAAAAAGTTCTATATATAGGCATCATTTTATTTTTTAGTAAAAATAATTGTGGTATTAAGTGCTATTGTAAAGATAGTTATGTGAAATTATATTCCCTACTGCCACGCCAGATCATATCTTTCTGGTTTAAATGTGGCAGTGTGGTATACTAGAAGAGAAATAGATTGGATGATAGAAATCTTAAAAGCTATTCTTACCTTAACGAGAGCAGAAATCTCTCTAAATCTCTCTTTATTTTTTAGTGTTTTCTCTTTTTTACATTCTTTTTTACTCAATCCCTCCAACCCTTTACCCTCCCACCCCCGACAGCTGTCAGCCTGCTCTCTGTCTATGAGTCTGCCACTATTTTGCTTGATAATTCATTTTGTTCATTAGATTCCACATTATGAGTGAAATCATATGGTACTTGTCTTTGTCTGACTGGCTTATTTCACTTAGCATAATGCTCTCAAGGTTCATCCATGCTGTCTCAAAAGGTAAGATTTCCTTTTTTTATGGTCAAGTGGTATTCCATTATGTGAATGTACCGTAGCTGTTTTATCCACTCATCTGCTGATGGGATACTTCCAAGATTTGGGCTACTTTCAAATCTTGGCTGTTGTAAGTAACACTGCAGTGAACATAGGGGTGCATATATTCTTTGAAATTAGTGTTTCAGGTTTCTTTGGATAAATTCCCAGAAGTGGAAGTGCTGGGTCATACAGTAGTTCTATTTTTAAATTTTTTGAGGTATCTTCATACTACTGTCCACAGTGGCTGCACCAATCTACCTTTCCACCAACAGTGCACTAGGTTTCCCTTTTCTCTACATACTTACCAATACTTGTTTACTGATTTATTGATGATAGCCATTTTGGCAGGTGTGAGGTGATATCTCATTGTGTTTTTAATTTGCATTTCTCTAATGATAGTGACATGGAGCATTTTTTCATGTCTATTGGGCATCTGAATGTTCTCTTTGGAAAAGTGTCTATTCAGGTCCTTTGCCCATTTTTAAATTGGATTGTTTGGTTTTTGTTATTGAGTTTTATAAGTTCTTATTCCCTTATCAGATGTATTATCGTTGGCAAATATGTTCTCCCATTCAGTGAGATGTCTTTTCATATTATTGATGGTTTCCTTTGCTGTACAAAAACTTTTTAGTTTGATGTAGTCCCATTTGTTTCTTTTTCCTTTTGTTTCACTTGCCTAAGGAGATATATTACAAAAAAATATTGCTGTAAGGAATGTCCAAGATTTTAATGCCTATGTTTTCTTCTAGGATTTTTATGTTTTTTGAGTCTCACATTTAAGTATTTAATCCATTTTGAGTTTATTCTTGTGTATGGTATAAAAGGGTGGTCTAGTTTCTTCTTTTTCTTTTTTTTTTTTTGCATGTATCTGTTCAGTATTCCTAGCATCTTATATTGAATAGACTATATTTACCCCATTGTATGTTTTTGCCTCTTTTGTCAAGTATTAATTGATGATCAGTCATGATTTTATTTCTGGGCTCTCTATTCCATTGATCTATATGTCTGTTTTAATGCCAATACCATATGGTTTTGATTACTGTGTCCTTGTAAAGTTTGATACCAGGTAGCATGATTCCTTCAAATTTCTGGAGATTTCTCTTGTTCTTTCATTTGGGGTCTGTTTCTTTTTTTTTTTTAATATATTTTATTGATTTTTTACAGAGAGGAAATGAGAGGGATAGGAAGTCAGAAACATCGATGAGAGAGAGACATCGATCAGCCGCCTCCTGCACGCCCCCTACTGGAGTTGTGCCCGCAAGCAAGGTACATGCCCCCGACCAGAATCGAACCTGGGACCTTTCGTTCCGCAGGCCAACACTCTATCCACTGAGCCAAACCGGTCTTGGCTGGTGTCTGTTTCTTTTGTCTCCCAATTTCTGCTGCCTCTTTGTGTTTGTTTCTATGTACCAGGTATTAGATATATCTGCTGTGACTCCCGTGGTGGGATGACCTTATATAATAGGTGTCCTATAGGGTCTAGTGGTGCAGTCTCCATGATCACCTGAGCTGGATGCTCCAGGAATGTCCCATGTGGGTCCTCCTATTGTAATTGAGTCATTATTGTGATAGGCCCATTCATGTGTGGAATCGACCTTCAGGTTGGCTGACTGTGAGGTTCAACCCTGACCATGGTGTGTGAGCTATTCAGGTGCTGACCACAGAAGTCAGAATTTATCTCAGCAAGATCTGGTGTCTGCTGAGATCTCCCTTTGGATATGCTACTTGTGAAACTTACTGGATCTTGCTCTGATGTTATCCAAAGCTAGTCATTGGGTGTATTGGTTCTTGCCCTCTTGGGAGGGACTGTGGTGCAGGCCAATGTAAGACTTGGCCTGTTATTGGCCCTTGGCAACCTGTTTGGAGTTACCTGTGATCCACAGTTTGTGCCTGCTTCTACTGTGCACCAAGGCTGGCTTTTAGCAACACGGGACCTGGGGGGCAGGTCAGCAAAAGTCCCAAGGCACCCTGATGAGATCTGGCTCTATCTGCCTCTGCCTGCTAGCTGCCTATCAGGTTCAGTCATTGAAGGAGCCTCTGGCTGTATTCCTCAGAGCTTACACTTCACAGTTTAAGGTTCACTCTGCTCCCCCGCCACCCACTCCATGCCACCTGGAGGAGAGTGCTCCACCCAAGAGAGATGGCGTCTGTGGTATGGGCAAATGATTCAGCACAGGGTTTCTGGTGGCTCTCCCTTCAGGCTGCCCCCACTCCTTACTCCCCCTCGCACCCTCCCTACCCCCCCCCCCCCCCCCCCACACACACAAACACAGACAGAGACACAAACCTCAGATTGTCCTCAAGCAACTCTAGTTCGCTCTGCCTTCCCTTCATGGGAGCCCGGGTGAGTGGCTACAAATGAGATATTTTGCAATGGCCCTTTAAAGAGGTTGTCTTTGTCTCCAGTGAATCCTGCCTCTTCCTGACAGAAAGAAATCCCATTGATTTTCACAGCCAGATATTATGTGAGCACCTCTTCTCAGCTCTAGTGTTCTGGGCTAGGGAGCTGAGCTTGGGGTTTAGACCTCATGGTTCTCAGGAGGACCCCTGCAGCTGAGATAACCCTCAGGAACCTCAGCAGCTGCTTGTAGGAGCAAGGCCAGCCCTTTTTGTGCCTCCACCCTTCCTATGGTCTAGATGTGGTTTCTTCTGTAAATCCTTGGTTATAAGACTTCCCTCTTCAGGTGGTTATTCAGGATGATTGTTCTATAATTTAGTGTAATTCCAGGTTGTTTCTGGAAGGAGGTGAATCTAGCATCCACTTTCTCTGCTGCCTTCTTGAACCCCCCATTTCCAGGTAGCTTTTGATGTTTTGTTCAATTCTGTACCCTTGTCAAGCCTGGTAACATAGATGGTATCTCTAGAGCTGAATGAATATAAATTGAATGAGTAAAATAACTGAGTTATCTGTAAATCTAGTACTTGGTTTAATTCAGAAATTAGGATTTCTGCCCATATTCTGTACCTTTGACCAAGTACTGCTTTTAGTCATTTGTGTCATACACAGTTGGCCATTTATTGTGCCAGTTTACTTATATGAAGACTTTTTTCAGTTGACCCTTACAGTTGACCCTCCATTGTTCAAGGGTTAGTGATACATCATTGTGATGAGATGGTTGTTCTAATAAAAGCTTTTCCATATATCTAGGGGTAGGCTTAGATATAGAATAATCCAAACAATACCAGTCTCTATTTTCTATTTACTTTCTCATGCCTCTTTATCAGAATTTTCTGTTTCTGTGTCATTCTCATTAGTCTCAGAAGAATACAGGGCATATGTTTGAGATTTTGCTGCCTGTGCATTCCTCTAATATTTTTATGGTTTCTCATCTTATGTTTAAGTCCTTTATCCATTTTGAGTTTATTTTTGGGTATGGTGTAAGTAGGTGATCTATTTTCATTTTTTTGCATGTATCTGTCCAATTTTCCCAGCACCATTTATTGAAGAGACTGTCTTGACTCCATTGTATGTTATTGCCTCCTTTGTCAAATATTAATTGAGCATAATGGTTTGGATCAATTTCTGGGTTCTCTGTTATATTCCATTGATCTATATGTCTGTTCTTGTGCCAGACCCAGCCAGTTTTGAGAACAGTGGCTTTGTAATACAGTTTGATATATGGTATTGAGGTCCAACTTTATTCTTCTTTCTCAGGATTGCTGTGGCTATTTGGGGGTCTCTCTTTTTATTCCAGAAGAATTGTTGGAGAGTTCATTCTAGGTCTGTGAAATATGGCATTAGTATTTTAATGGGGAGTGCATTGAATCTATAGATTGCTTTGGGTAGTATGGACACTTTAATGATGTTGATTCTACCTAGGGCAGTGGTCAGCAAACTCATTAGTCAACAGAGAGGCAAACCTCGTGTGGCTTATGAGCCACAGTTTGCCGATCACTGACCTAGGGCAATGGAAATTAAAGAGAAAATAAACAAATGGGACTACATGAAAATAAAAAGCTTCTATACAGCAAAAGAAACCATCAACAAAACAACAAGAAAGCCCAATGTTATCACCGATAATGGTTTAATCTCCACCATTTACAGGGAACACAAAAGAAAGATAAACAACTCAATAAAAAAATGGGCAATGGACCTAAATAGATACTTTTCAACAGAGTACATAAAGAAGGCCAAGAGACACATGAAAACATGCTCAAAGTCACTAATCATCTCAGAGATGCAGATAAAAACGACAATGCGGTACCATCTTACACCTGTCAGAATGAATGACAAGTGCTGGTAAGGATGCAGAGAAAAAGGAACCCTTTTGCACTGCTGGTGGGAATGCAGACTGGTGCAGCCACTGTAGAGAGCAGTATGGAGTTTCCTCAAAAAACTAAAAATGGAACTCCCATTTAACCCAGGAATCCCATTTCTAGGATTATATTCCAAGAAACTAGAAACACCAATCAGAAAGGATATACGCACCTCTATATTCCCCAGCAGCACAGGTAAGATTTGGAAACAGCCTAAATGCCCATCAGCAGATGAGTGGATAAGAAACAGTGGTACATCTACACAATGGAATACCATGCTGCTGTGATAAAGGAGTTCTTACCATTTGCAACAGCATGGATGAAATTGGAGAGCATCATGCTAAGTGAAATAAGCCAGTCAGAGAAAGCTAAATATCATATGATCTGACTCATTTTTGGGATATAATGAACAACATAATTTGATGAACAAAAAATAGATCCAGCCCTAACCGGTTTGGCTCAGTGGATAGAGCATCAGCCTGCTGACTGAAGGGTTTGATTCCGGTCGAGGGCATGCAGCTTGGTTGCGAGCACATCCCCAGTAGGAGGCTGCTCATTGATATTTCTAACTCTCTATCCCTTTCCTTTCCTCTCTGAAAAAAATCAATAATATATATATATATATATATATAAAAAAATAGATCCAGAGACAAATGGCAGGAGAGGTGTAGTGGAGGGTGAGGGTGGGCACGGCCGCTAGAGTGCAACCAAAGGACTTGAATGCATGCACATTACTATAACCAATGGACACAGCCACTGGGGCGGTGGGGGCTTGCCCGGGGTGGGAATGATTGATGGGGGTGTCAAGAGGGGAAAAAGAAGACATATGTAAAACTTAAGATAATTTAAAAAAAAAGTAATTCCCATTTTCAGAAAGTGAATACAAAGATGAATTCCCTGGGTTCTTCTTTATTTTAATTTTTATTTATTGATTAAAGTATTACATATGTATCCTTATCCCCCATCCTCCCACTCATGCCCTCACTCCTCTGATGTTTGTGTCCATTGGTTAGGGTTATATGCATGCATACAAGTCTTTGGCTGATCTCTCCCCCACCCTCTCCTACCCTCCCTCTAAGGTTTGATGTCTGATCGATACTTCTCTGTCTCTGGATCTGTTTTTGTTCATTAGTTTATGTTCATTATATTCCATAAATGAGAGATCATGTGATATTTATCTTTCTCTGAGTTTAGCATAATGCTCTCCAGTTCTATCCATGCTGTTGCAAATGGTAAGAACTCCTTTTTTACAGCAGCATAAAATTCCATTGTGTAGATGTACCACTGTTATTTCTTTAATTTAATAAAACTTTATTATTCAGATTATTACGAGTGTTCTTGTTTTTTCTCCCATTACTCACCTCCACCCAGTTCCCACCCCACCCTCTGTCCTCACCCCCCCTACAGTGTCCTCATCCATAGGTGTATAATTTCAGTCTCTTCCTGCACCCCCCACACTCCTTTCCCCCAAGAATTGTGAGTCCACTCACTTTCTATGCCCCTATTATATTCACCAGTTTATTCTGTTCATCAGATTTTTTATTCACTTGATTTTATGATTCACTTTTTGAGAGATATGTATTTGTTGTTCATAATTTTTATCTTTACCTTTTTCTTCTTTCTCTTCTTAAAGAATACCTCCCACTTGTGAAAGCCAGCCGCGTACTCAGTTGCCTGCCCTCTCTGCTTGTGCATCTGAGTATCTCTGTCTTCCGCAGTTCCTCTGAGTCTCAGTGTTCTTTTCTCTTTCCTTCTAGTTGTAGAATTTCCACTCAGCCAGTCTTCTATGGTTGTGGGTGTTGCCCGTTTTGTCTTTAATTGTAGTTTCGAAATTGTTGTGTGAGGCAGCAATTTAGGTGTTTACCTATGCTGCCATCTTCGTTTCCTCCCGTACCACTGTTTTTTAATCCACTCATCTGTTAATGGGCATTTAGGCTGTTTCCAAATCTTAGCTATTGTAAATTGTGCTGCTATGATCACAGGGGTGCATATATCCTCTTTGATTGGTGTTTCTGGTTTCTTAGGATATATTCCTAGAAGAGGGATCCCTAGGTCAAATGGTAGTTCCATTTTTAGTTTTTGAGGAAACTCCATACTGCTCTTCACAGTGGCTGCACCAGTCTGCATTCCCACCAGCAGTGCACGAAGGTTCCTTTATCTCTGCATCCTTGCCAGCACTTGTTATCTGTTTATTTGTTGATGATGGCCATTCTGATGGGTGTGAAATGATACCGCATTGTCGTTTTTAGTGACTTTGAGCAGGTTTTCATATGTCTCTTGGCCTTCTGTACGTCCTCTTTCGAAAAGTGTCCACTTAGGTCCTTTGCCCATTTTTTGATTGGATTGTTTATCTTCCTTTTGTTAAGTTGTATGAGTTCTCTGTAAATTTTGGAGATTAAATCCTTATCTGAAAAAGCATTGACAAATATGTTCTCCCATGTAGTGGGCTTTCTTGTTGTTTTGTTTATGGTTTCTTTTGTTGTGCAGAAAGAAGCTTTTATTCTTTGGTCTGCCATTGTTTAACTCTCTTCTATGTTCTCCCCTGAGATTTTCAATCAACTGCTTAATGTAGTAAACCTTAATACAGTGGTACCTCGAGATACGAGTTTAATTCGTTACATAACCTTGCTCGTGTATCAAGTTGCTCGTATCTCAAAGCAAAATTCCCCATTAAAATCAATTGAAATGCTGTTAATCCGTTCCAGCCCCCAAAATGCCACCCCAGTTGTTCTTGTTACGTGTTTTTTAATAAGAAAAATGTATTTATAAATGACAAATATTGTATAAAAACATAATAAAAGAGAATGTAAAGGAATAAACTGGTTTTATAAAGTGTATTTACCTACTCATTACACTCTTAATGCTACACTTTATCCCTAAACTAAATGTAACTTAACTAATCTTCACTGAACTTAATTGCTACTGGTCTTTGCATTTTTGGCTGATTTAAAAAAAAACACATGTCCAACGAGGTTTGCCTCTTCCTCCCTTTCAGAATGTTTCTGAAATGGGTGAGGCAAGTTTCAATGAACAGCTCCGATGCACGACCAGTAGCAACTTTTTCAGGGTGTTTCTTTTCCACAAAGTGTGACACCCTCTCCCACATTCCTAAGATCTCCTTTATCTCACTTGTAGAGATCTCCACCTTTGGCTCCTCCTCCAAACCAATTTCTTGGAGAACCTCCGCATGTTGCTGAGACTGCAACTCTTGTAACTCCTCCGTGGTGAGTTCCAGAGAGTGCTCCTCGACTAGCTCCTAGACAATCTTTATAAACTTGAACTCTTCGAGGAGTTCATCTTCGAGGTTTGGTGGGTGAGCAGGAGCATTGTCGAGGACGAGGCGAGCTTGCATGGTTAGGTTGTTTTCCTGTAGATATTTCTTAACAGAAGGGCCGAAAACCAGGTTTACCCACTCCACAAAGAACTGCCTGGTGACCCATGCCTTCGGGTTTGCCCTCCACATAACTTGCAGTTTATCTTCTAAAATCTTATGTGACTTAAAGACTCTGGGGTTTTCTGAATGGTATACGAGCAGAGGCTTGATCTTGCAGTCGCCACTTGCACTGGCGCACAGTGCGAGAGTTGGCCTATCCTTCATGGGTTTGTGTCCTGGCATCGCCTTCTCCTCTGCCGTTATATAAGTCCTATTCGGCATCTTCTTCCAGAAAAGCCCTGTCTCGTCACAGTTGACGACTTGCTGGGGGATATATCCTTTGGCTTCTATCAGTTCGGAAAAAGTTTTGAGGTAATCCTCAGCTGCCTTCACATCCGAACTTGGTGCCTCACCATGCCTGAAGATGGAGTGAATGCCGGACCTTTTCCTGAAGTTATCAAACAGCCTCTACTGGCTTTAAATGAGTCTTTCGATGCTTCGTCTGTGGAAGTGTGCGGGGTCTGCTCCAGCAAATCACCGAAAATCACTCGTGCCTTCTCGCATATGATGCCCTGTCTTAATGTATCTCCTTTAAGCTGCTTCTCCATCACCCACACCATCAGTAGATTCTCCATCTTTTCATGGAGAGAGCTACAGAGCTTAGAAATTATTGTAACGCCCTTAGCTGGCGTTATACCCTTTATCGACTCCTTCTGTTTAAGCACAGTGCATATCGTTGAAGTACTACGCCCGTATTGCCTCGCCAAGTCAGCCACTCGCACACCTTGCTCATATTTTTCTATGATTTCACGCTTTAATTCAGTAGACATCATCCTCTTCTGAGCACTGACCTTTCCACTCGCTTTCTTCGGACCCATGGTTATAAAAAGAAATGTGATAAAGTATGTAAATGCACAAAAGATGCTTCGACAACGAGGTAAACAAGCACACTGACTGAGGCGTGGGAAACTATGAGACGCTTGAGTCGTAGTAAACTGGTGGGTCGTGTGCAGCCAGCTGATCCGTGCAATTGCTCGTATCTCAAATGTTGCTCGTATTTCAAAGCAAAAAAAGCTCGCTCGATGGCTCGTATCTCAAAAATCTCGTATGTTAGGGCACTTGTATCTCGAGGTACCACTGTAGTGGCATTTGAATATAGACATTTTGGAATTTAGATTAAATTTCGCTGAAACTAGTTTGGCTCAGTGGATAGAGCGTGGGCTTGTGGACTGAAAGGTCGCAGGTTTGATTCTGGTCAAGGGCATATACCTTGGTTGTGGGTGCATCCCCAGTGGGGGTCGTGCAGGAGGCAGCTGATTGATGTTTCTCTCTCATTGATGTTTCTAGCTCTCTATCCCTCTCCTTTCCTCTCTATGGAAAATCAATAAAATGTATTTAAAAATAAATAAATAAATTTCGTCATATAATTTGATTCTATGGGAAACACTTTCATGCCCATCAGTTTCTATTAGATTGTTACTGAGCCTGCCTGGCTGCATATCTAGGTGTTGAAATCATGTGATTTATTGACCGAATAATTTTTGCCTCTTAATTGTAGAATGTAATCTACCTACCAAAATGTAAACTCCACAGGGGAAAGAGATTTTTGCCTATTTTGTATACTGCTTATTTCTAGCTTCTAGAACGATGCTTGACATAGAGTAAGCATTTTTTGGTATTTGCTTAATACTTGTATAGCATTTAATATTTCAGTGCTATTCTGAGTGCTTTGTACACTTATTTATACATTTATATTTTATAAAACCCAATAAAATGTCACTGTTTTTGCAAAAAGATTCTTAGAAATTTTTCTTAATTTTATTTTTCAATTTTTGTTGACATTCAATATTACTTTATATTAGTTTCAGTCATACAGCATAGTGGTTAGAAAATTATATAGTTTAAAAAGTGATCTCCCTTATAATTTAAGTTCCCAACTGGCACCATAAATAGTTATTACAATACTAGAGGCCCGGTGCATGAAATTCGTGCATGGGGGTGTGTCCCTCAGTCCAGCCTGCACCCTCTCCAATCTGGAACCACTTGAAGGCAGTTGGACATCCCGCTCACAATCCAGGACTGCTAGCTCCCAATTGCTCGCTTGCCTGCCTTCTTGATTATTTAACCACTTCTTCCTGCCAGCCTGATCACCCGATAACCACTCCCCTGCCAGCCTGATCGATTCCTAACTGCTCCCCTGCCAGCCTGTTTGCCCCTAACTGCCAGCCTGGTCACCTCTAACTGCCCTCCCCTGCAGGCTTGATCGCCCCCAACTGCCCTTCCTTGCAGGCCTGGTCCCTCCCAACTGCCCTCCCCTGGTAGTCTGATCACCCAAAACTGCCCTTCCTTGCAGGCCTGGTCCCTCCCAACTGCCCTCCCCTGGTAGTCTGATCACCCAAAACTGCCCTCCCTTGCAGGCCTAGTCCCAACTGTCCTCCCCTGTTGACCATCTTGTGGTGGCCATCCTATGTCCACATGGGGCAAGCCATCTGGTGTGTTGGAGTGATGGTCAATTTGCATATTACTCCCCTTTTTTAAAAAGATGGGATTATTGACTCTAATCCATGTATTTTAATTCACATGACTATTTTGTAATACCAATTTGTACTTCTTAATCTCTTCCCCTGCCAGCCTGTTTGCCCCTAACTGCCCTCCCCGGTAGGCCCCCCCCCCCCCAACTGCCTTTCCCTGCAGGCCTGGTTGCCCCAACTTCACTCCTCTGCCATAGGTTGACACTCTATCCACGGAGCCAAATTAGCTAGACCTCATTCTTTTTAAAAACTTTTAACGGCTGAGTAATATTCCATTGTATATATGTACTACAATTTACTTATCCATTCGTCTGTTGATGGGCACTTGGGTTGCATCCTTTTCTTGGCTATTGTCAGTAACACAGCAATGAAAATAGGGTGCAGCCCTGGCTGGTTTGGCTCAGTGGATGGTGCGTCAGCCTGTGGACTGAAGGATCCGGATTTGATTCCAGCCAGTGAGTGGCACATGTCTGGGTTGCGGGCTTGGTCCCCAGTGGTGGCGTGCAAGAGGCAGCCAATTGATGATTCTCTCTCATCATTGATATTTTCATCTCTCTATCCCTCTCCCTTCCTCTCTGAAATCAATAAAAATAAATATTTTTTAAAAAGGAAAAGAAAATAAGGTACATGTTATTTTGAATCAATGTTTCAGATTTTTTTGGGATAAATTCCCAGAAGAGGAATCACTGGGTCATAAGTCAGTTTCATTTTTAACTTATTTTTTTAAATATATTTTTTATTGATTTTTTTAACTTATTTTTTTAAATATATTTTTTATTGATTTTTTTTATGGAGAGGAAGGAAGAGGGATAGACAGTTAGAAACATCGATGAGAGAGAGAGACATCGATCAGCCGCCTCCTGCACGCCCCCTACTGGGGATGTGCCCACAACCAAGATACATGCCCTCGACCGGAATCGAACCTGGGACCCTTCAGTCCGCAGGCTGACGCTCTATCCACTGAGCCAAACCAGTTTCGGCCAGTTCCATTTTTAATCTTTTGAGAAACTTTCATACTCTTTTACCTACCGACTGTACCAATCTGAATGCCCACAGTGCACGAGGGTTCCTTTTTCTCTGCATCTTCACCAACACTTGTTGAGTGTGAGGTGATATCTCATTGTGGTTTAATTTGCATTTCCCTAATTAGTGTTGTTGAGCGCCTATATATATATAAAAGGCTAATATGCTAAGTGTCCCTCAGTCCAACTGGTAGTTATGATGCACACTCACCACGGTGGGCAGGCGCTCAATGCAGGAGCTGCCAAGGTGCAGTGACGTGGCAGCGGTAGTTCTCGGGTGATGCATCCTGAAACCAGAAAGGAGGGAACCTGATTCCTCATAGTGTTGCAGAATTTCACCTTCTGCTGTGGGTTATTTTATTGCTGGGGCACTGTTGCCCCCAAATCTGGTTTACTGCACACTTGTGTTTGCGTTCCACATCCCATACGACAGCAACTCTCAGACTGCCCTTTTGCACGCCAGGACCCCTTGGGCAATGTCGGAGTTTTGGCCTAATCCCTACAGGCCAGGCCAAGAGATCCCACCTGCTGGAGGGACCCTGCTCACTCCACAGACGCCTTTTGAGCCATGGTCTTTCAATTTATGGAGCCACCCCAGGTGGCAGCTGGCCGGGGAGTGACCATGGGAGGGTGGCTCCAGGGCATGTCCAGCGAGTCTCACCCAGTCCTGCCCCACTGGCCACCTTCTAATTAATTTCCTTTCAATGTGCATGTATCTGTGCACTGGGTCACTAATCCTTTCATATGTCTATTGGCCATCTCTCTGTCCTCTTTGTAGATGTGTCTATTCAGGTCCTCTGTCCATTTTTTTAAAAAAATATATTTTATTGATTTTTCACAGAAGGGAGAGGGATAGAAAGTCAGAAACATCGATGAGAGAGAGACATCGATCAGCCGCCTCCTGCACACCCCCTACTGGGGATGTGCCCGCAAGCAAGGTACATGCCTCTGACCGGAATCGAACCCGGGACCTTTCAGTCCCCAGTCCAACGCTCTATCCACTGAACCAAACCGGTCTCGGCATCCATTTTTAATTGTATTGTTTTATTGTTGTTTGGTATGGAGTTTTATGAGTTCTTTTAAATTTTAGGTATTATCCTCCCAGATATATCATTGTTGAACCATTTAGTAGGTTGTATTTTTGTATTGTTGATGATTTGCTTTGCTGTGCCAAAACTTTTTAGTTTAATGTATGTCAGTATTGTTTTATACATTAGGAAATTGAGTTACAGAGAGGTTATGATACAGCTAGTTAAATTCAAATTCAGCCGTATAGCCTGAGCTCTTGGTATTTTTACATGCCTCTCAGCATAGGAACAATGAATAATCCTTTACTCAGGAGGATTTTTTCCTCCTATCATTAGTGTCTAGTATCACAGAGACATTTTTGGATGTCTAAAATATTTTACTACAGGAAAGAATAAGTTATCTAAAAACTTCATAACATATACTTTTTAACTAACACATTTATTTGTAATGTAACAATTTTAGAAATTTGATTAGAATATAAATTAAGTTCTCCATAAATTTAGGTCTAGTTGTATGTTTTCCATAAAGATAAGAACTGATTAAGAATCGTTAATACTTTAGAAATCCTTTCTCTTAAGAAAATGTTTTTTTCAGGAGGGAAAGTAAAAATGAACCTTTAAAAAAAATACATATTTTTCTTGATTTCAGAGAGGAAGGGAGAGGGAGAGGGAGATAGAAATATCAGTGGTAAGAAATAATCATTGGTCTACTGCCTCCTGCATGCCCTACACTGGGGACCAAACCACAAACGGGCATTTGCCCTGACTAGGAATCAAACTGTGAACTCCTGCTTCATAGGTCGATGCTCAATCACTGAGCCACACCCACCGGGCAATGAACTTTTCACAAAGCCCTATTTATTTTAATTTTCTTCTTAAGAGATATTAAGAATACTTCAGGGTGTTTTAAAGCCTTATTTAGAAAGTATTCAATTTTTAATTATGAGAATTTTAAAAAACACTTTTTACTTTCATTATTCCTATAACCTATTCTAAATTGGAGTTAGGAATGGCCTAATGTTATTTTACCTCTCTCTGGTTCTTGCCTTGAATATTCTCAGATATTTTGTTTTGTGGAAACAAACAGCATGGTAATTAGAGAACCTTTCTCTAATGCCGTATAACTGTACCTTTCTTTAATGTATATAGTTATACCTTTATGATATGTTTAGATTAGACTTCATATAGTTATTAGAATATTTTGGCTGTCCTTTTATCTACATTTGCAACAATTGAGTTTTGAGTGTCATCTTTAGTTTATATATGCACTGTCTCATTTAATTTTCACAATAATTTGATGACCTTGTTACCATGGTATTTCTATGACCTGTAGAGTACTTGTCTTGTAATAAGCATCCGACAATAACCTTTTGTGGAATGATTCAACCAGTGAACTCTACCACTTTACTAGCAAAGACACTCAAGAATTGCAAAGGCTATTCTTGATTGTTGTGTATGTTTTCTTAGGTTAAATGATAAAGCAAAACCTAACAAGTAAAACATAAAGCTTTTTTAAATGAATAAATATGTTTATATTTATTTTTTTTAGAGAGAGAGGAAGGGAAAGGAATAGAGAGTTAGAAACATTGATGAAACAGAAACATCAATTGACTGCCTTCTGCCTGTCCCCACTGGTGATCAAGCCTGCAATACAAGCATGTGCCCTAATTGGGAATTGAACCAGTGACCTCTCAGAGGTCACTCAATTAACTGAACCAGATGGGCCAGGCAAACACAAAGTTCTTACAAAAGAAAACAGTTTCTAATGAATTGTGTTAAATATTTTGATAGCCAGCTTTTCAATGAAAAGACCTTAAAGACAATATTTAAGTTTAAACAGCTAAATAACATAATTTGGTTGTTAAATGGTATTGGCTGTGTAGATAGAACAATTAGTTAATTTCTTACTTCTCTCATAATGCTTTGGTTTTATTTTCAAATTATTTTGTGTAGCCATTTCAATTGTGTAGTCATTAGTAAAATGAGGTAAATGTTTATTTCATCACCTACACTAATAAAAGAGAAATCTGAAAATTAACCATCATTCTGCTATGCCAAGCCATGCCCACCAGCCATTCAGGAGTGAGTATGAAAATTAACCCAACGAAAATGGCGGCCAGCCATGGAGCTGGAGCAAACAGGAGGCTTGGGTTGCCCTGGCAATGGAGGAAGCCAAACTTCCCACCCACCCTGGCTGGCCCTGGCCATCGCTCAAGGCTACAAAGTTTCAATTATAGAAGATAGATAAATCTCAACAAAATGGCAGCCACCACAGAGCTGGAGAGAGCAGGTGGCTTGGTTTGCCCCCAGTAATGGAGGAAGCCAAACTTCCTGGCTAGCCCTGGCCTCTGCTCAAGGCTACAAAGTTTCAATTATAGAAGATAAATAAATCCCAACAAAAATGGCCGCAGCCACAGAGCTGGAGCAAGCAGGAGGCTTGGGTTGCCCCCGGTGATGGAGGAAGCCAAGCTTCCTGCCCTGGCCAGCCCTGGCCTCCACTCAAGGCTACAAAGTCTCAATGATAGAAGATAAATAAATCCTAGATACTGGCTTCCAGCTGGTCCTGACCTCTGCTCAAGGAGGTGCTGGAAAAAAAAGAATAAAAGGAGGGGCTGGGACCTTGGGTAACTGGGGGGTGATCAGGTAAGGATGGGAGGGACCATTGGGGGTAAGCAGATGAGCAGGGGGGCCAATTGGGGATGAATAGGCTATCATTGGGGGTCAGTTGGAGGTGATCAGGACAACAAGGGAGGGCAGTTTGGAGTGAGCAGGCCAACAGGGGTGCAGTTGATGGTGATAAGGCTGGCAGAGGTGCTTTTGGGGGTGAGTAGGTCGGTGGCGGGGGGCAGTTGAGTGCAAGCAGGCCAGCAGGCAGAGTGATTAGGGGTAATCAGGCAGGCAGGCAGGTGAACGGTTAGGAGCCAATAGTGCCGGATTGTGAGAGGGATGTCCAACTGCCAGTTTAGGCACGATCCTTATAAATGGTCAGTAGGACATCCTTCAAGAGGTTCCCAGATTTGAGAGGGTACTGGCTGGGCTGAGAAACACCTCCCCTCTCCACCCCTGCATGAATTTTGTGCACGGGGCCTCTAGTTTTATCTATAATAATCTATAATAGTAAAAGCATAATATACTAATTAGATCAGACAGCTGAACAACCTTCTGGACGACCTTCCGGATGAAGCTGGGCCTGTTACAAGAGTCAAGGCAAGCTGCCATGGCTGTGGAGGCTGAGCCCCTTGCACAAATTTTATGCATTGGGTCTCTAGGATATATATAAAATACAGGCAAATCAGACAGATTTAGCGGCTTAGTTGAATCTAGTACTGTGAAGATGTTATATAGTTCTCTTTAAGAATATAATATTTAGAAGTAAAACAAGTTATTTAAAAAACATTATTATTATTATTAGATTTAATCTTTATTGTTCAGATTATTGCAATTGTTCCTCTTCCCCCCCCCCCATATCTACCCTTCATTAGGCTCCGTCACCTCCCTTTGCCCTTACCTCCCCCCTCATTGTCCTCATCCATAGATGTATGATATTTGTCTAGTCTCTCCCTGCACTCCTTCACCCCTTTCCCCTGAGATTGTTAGTCCATTCCCTTTCTATGCCCCTGATTCTATTATATTCACCATTTTATTCTGTTCATCAGATTTTTAATTCACTTGACTTTTAGATTCACTTGTTGATAGTTATGTATTTATTGTTCATAATTTTTATCTTTACCTCTTTCTTCTTCCTCTTCTTAAAGAATACCTTTCAGCATTTCATATAACACTGGTTTGATGTTGATGAACTCCTTTAGTTTTTTTCTTATCTGTGAAGCTCTTTATCTGACCTTCAATTCTGAATGATAACTTTGTTGGGTACAGTAATCTTGGTTGTAAGATCTTGCTATTCATCACTTTGAATATTTCTTGCCACTCCTTTCTGGCCTGCGTAGTTTCTGTTGAGAAATCAGCTGACATTCGTATGGGTGCTTCCTTGTAGGCAACTACCCTATTTCCCAAAAGTAAGACAACCTCAGAAAATAAGACTTCCAGTTTTGCCTCTCACTCTAATATAAGGCATCCCCCTGAAAATAAGACCTCCCCCATAATAAGGCCTCCCCCGAACATAGGGCTTCCCTGGAATATAAGGCACCTGAAGCTACCATAAGGTGTCTGATTCCTGATTTATTTATTTATTTTTAAATCTTTATCTTTTTAATTAAATCTTTATTATTCAGATTATTACATTTGTTTTCCTTTTTTCCCCTCCATAGCTCCCTCCACCCGGCTCCCACCCCTCCCTTTAACTTTACCTCCCCCCCCCATTGACCTCATCCATAGGTGTATGATTTTTGTCCAGTCTCTCCCTGTACACCCCTCACCCCTTTCCCCCTGAGAATTATCATTCCACTCCCTTTCTGTGCTCCTGATTCTAGTATATTCACCAGTTTATTCTGTTGATCAAATTTTTAATTCACTTAATTTTTAGATTCACTTGTTGATAGATATGTATTTGTTGTTCATAATTTTTTGACTTTTACCTTTTTCTTCTTCCTCTTCTAAAAGAGTACCTTTCAGCATTTTATATAATACTGGTTTGGAGTTGATGAACTCCTTTAGCTTTTTCTTATCTGTGAAGCTCTTTATCTGCCCTTCAATTCTCAATGATAGCTTTGCTGGATAGAGTATTCTTGGTTGTAGGTTCTTGCTGTTCATCACGATGAATATTTCTTGCCACTCCTGTCTGGCCTGCATCGTTTCTGTTGAGAAATCAGCTGACAGTCATATGGGTGCTCCCTTGTAGGTAATGAACTGTTTTTCTCTTGCTACTTTTAATATTCTCTCTTTGTCTTTATCTCTTGATATTTTAATTATGATGTGTCTTGGTGAGTCCTCTTCGGATGCCTTTTATATGGGGTTCTGTGTGCTTCCTGGACTTGTAAGTCTATTTCTTTTACCAGATGGGGGAAATTTTCAGTCATTATTTCTTTAAGTAGGTTTTCAGTATCTTGCTCTCTCTCTTCTTCTGGCACCCCCACAATTCTGATGTTGGTACGCTTGAAGCTGTCCCAGAGGCTCCTTACATTATCTTCACGTTTTTGGATTCTTTTTAATTCTTGCTTTTCTAGTTGAGTGTTTTCTGATTCTTTATATTTCAAATTTTTGACTTGATTCTTGCCTTCCTCTAGTCTGCTGTTAGGTCTCTGTATAATATTTTTTATTTCAGTCAGTGTATGTTTAATTTCTAGTTGGTCCTTTTTCCTCTCTATTTGGTCCTTTTTCATCTCCTCTTGGCTCTCGCTAAATTTATCCATCTTTTCTAGGATATTCTTGAAAAACCTTATAAGTGTGGTTTTGATCTCTATATCCAGTCGTTTATTTTCCTCCATTTCTTTTGTTTGTGATCTCTTCCTTTGTCTCCGCATTTTCACTATGCCGGGAGAACTTCTGTGTTGGATTCAGCCTTATGATAGAAGACTTGCAAAACTGCAAAATCCTCTCTCTTGAGCTTGGGAGGGGAGGAGTCTTAGGGCTTAACGGACCGCCTTGCCTTCCAGTCGGCCTCACCCTACACGGCCCCTGAGTCTCACATGTCTCTGGTAATTGCTGGAGTGGTCCCTGTGTGCATGGGCAGTGCCTCTAGATTGCTGCCTTTCCAGCTCCCCTGCGCTCCAGGACCATATGAGTTTGAGTCCCCAGGGTCTCGCCTGAAACTGGGGTTTAGTGTAGTTAGAAGTGGCATAGTTGGGAGGCTCTGTCTCCCGCCCACTAATGAAAGCCAGCGGTTGGTTTTCTGTGCGCAGTGCTGTGCGCGCCACCAGGCTTCTGCTCTTTCACGGCTCCCCTAAATTTCTGTGCAATTCTACCTTTTCACAGTCCAAACTCTCCCCATATGAGTTTTAGCTGGATCTGGGGTTCAGTGCCGTAGGATAAGGGGTTCAGTGCAGTTGGGAGTCTCCGTCTGCCTCCTGCCAGAGAAAGCCAGTCAGGTACTCTGGCACCTGCTCTCTCCACATGCGCGTCTCTGAACCTCAGCTTTCTGCAGCTTCTCTGGGTCTCCATGAGCCCCTCTCTTTCCTTCTAATGGTAGAGTTTCCACTCAGCCAGCTTTCCTGTGGTTCTGGATGATGTCCGTTCAGTCTTTTAGTTATAGTTTTGAAATTGTTGTGCGAGGCAGCAGTGTAGGTGTTTACCTATGCCACCATCTTGGATTCTCCCCCTGACTCCTGATTTAAAGAGACCTTGAACTGTCTGAACAGCTCAGGTTGCGCTGTGGCCAATCAGTGAGCTGGTTTGTGATGACAACTACTACCGTACTGTATAAAGGTAATAAATTTCCTTTTTTTTGTTCAACAATAAATGTGTACCGTATTCTTCTTCATGGAAAAATACAACATCCCCTGAAAATAAGAAATAGCACATCTTTGGGAGCAAAAATTAATATAAGACACTGTCTTATTTTCGGGGAAACAGGGTAACTGTTTTTCTCTTGCTGCTTTTAAGATTCTCTTTTTGTCTTTTGTTCTTGGCATTTTAATTATGATGTGTCTTGGTGTGGTCCTTTTTGGATTCCTTTTGATTGTGGTTCTCTGTGCTTCCTGGACTTGTAAGTCTATTTCTTTCACCAGGTGGGGGAAGTTTTCTGTCATTATTTCTTCAAATAGCTTTTTAGTATATTGCTCTCTCTTTTCTTCTGGCAACCCCATAACTCTGTTGTTGGTACGCTTAAAGTTGTCCCAGAGGCTCCTTACACTGTCTTCCAATTTTTGGATTATTTTTTCTTTTAGCTTTTCTAGGTGAGTGTTTTCTGCTTCTTTAAATTTCACATCTTTGACTTGATTCTTACATTCCTCTAGTCTGCTGTTAGGTCTCTATATAATGTTTTTTATTTCAGTCACTGTATATTTAATTTCTAGTTGGTACTTTTCATCTCTAGTTGGTCCTTTTCATTTCCTCTTGGGTCTCGCTAAATTTATCCATCTTTTCTAGGAAATTCTTGAAAAACCTTATGACTGTGGTTTTGAACTCTATATCCAGTTGTTTGTTTTCCTCCATTTGTGATTTGTTCCTTCGTCTCCACATTTTCACTACTTCCCTGAGTTGGTAGAGTAGCTTTGTGTGTTAGGTTTCCTGTGTGGCCCAGTAGCTCCATCTCCCCAGTTACCTGAGGTGGACTCTCTTGGTACATCTCTTTGTGGACTGTGTTTACAGCCTTGTTGTAGTTAAGTTTTGTTGGTATCACTGGGGGGAATTGACCTCTAAGCCCACTGATTGTGAGGATCAGCTGTGTCTACGCAGGAAGAACTTCTGTGCTGGAGTCAGCCTTATGATACAAGACTTGCAAAATTGCAAAAGCCTCTGTGTTTAGCTTGGATGGGGTGGAGTCTCAGGGCTGAGCAGACAGCCTTGGCTTCCTGTCAGCCCTGTCCTATGGATCTCCTGGGTCTCAGTGTCCCTCAGTAATTGCTGCAGCCCTCTCTGTGCGCACTCCTGCTCGCACACCTCCAGACCTCTGCCTTTCCGGCTCCCCTGAGTTTCCGTGCATTCCAGAGACCCATATGAGTCTGGGTCCCCAAAGTCTTGCCCCAAACTGGGGTTCATTGCAGTCGGAACTGGACTTCAGCGCAGTTGGGAGGTTCTGTTTTCCTTCCATTAGAGAAAACGCAGCACAATCATCAGTCAGCCCTGTGTCAAACCTCTGCCTTTCGAGGCTCCCCTAAGTTTCTGTGCATTCCTCCCTTTTCACGACAGTCCTGACTCCTGCCATATGAATCTCGCCCGGAATTGGGCTTCAGTGTACTTGGGAGTTTCCGTCTCCCTCCCGCTAGAGCAGCGGTTCTCAACCTGTGGGTTGCGACCACTAGCAGGGTCGCCTAAGACCTTTGGAAAACACAGATATTTACATTACGATTCATTAACATAGCAAAATTACAGTTATGAAGTAGCAATAAAAATAATTTTATGGCTGGGAGTCACCACAACATGAGGAACTGTATTAAAGGGCTGCAGCATTAGAAAGGTTGAGAACTACTGCGCTAGAGGAAGCCAGCCAGGCACTCTGCCTCCTGTCCTCTCTACAGGTGCATCTCTGTACCTCAGCTCCTCTGAGTCTCAGTGAGCCCCTCTCTTTCCTTCTAGTTGTAGAATTTCCACTTAGCCAGCTTTCCTATGGTTCTGGATGATGTCCCTTTTGTCTTTGTCTTTTATCTGTAGTTTTGAAATTGTTGTGTGAGGCAGCAGTTTAGGTGTTCACCTATGCCGCCATCTTGGTTTTGCCGCCATCTTGGTTTCTCCTCCATATATATTATTATTGATTTCAGAGAGAAAGGGAGAGAGAAAAAGAGAAGGAGAGAAATATCAATGATAAGAGAGAATCATTGATTGGCTGCTTCCTGCATGGCCCCCACTGGAGATCAAGCCTGACCAGGAAGTTAATCAATTTTCAGAACAACTTTGTTTCCTTGAACATACCTAAAAGTATTATTTTGTTTTTGTTGTTAATCCTCACTCAAGGACATATTTTCACTGATATTTAGAGTGAAAATAGAAGGGAGGGGAGAAACAGAGAGAGAAACATGATATGAGATAGACACTTCTTCAACTGGCTGCCTCCCGCATGTATCCCAACTGGGGGTGGGAATTGAGCCTGCATTGAGATGTTTCTATCTCTTCAATGTTTTTAACTCTATCCCTCTCCCCTCCTGTCTCTCTCAGAGCGGAAGAGTTCGATGTCCTTGATCAAAATCAAACCCAGGACCTTTCAGTCCACACACTAATGCTGTTCCACTGAATCAAACCAGCTAGGGCTGAAAATATTCTTCTGAGAGACCTGCAGTTGCCTAGAAACTACATTCTTATGCCTGTCACATCCTAAGTAGCAATGGATTGTCCCATATACTCTTTGAGTATAGACTAGAAAGATGATACTATATATGCATCATCCCATTTACAGTGTACCTTTTGACATGCTAAAGATAAGGCAGAATTGGAAACTGGTATTTAAGAAATGAGAATAGATATTAGCTTTCTTTATCTTTCTGAACATAGATGTTTGTTTTGTTGTCTTCTAGGTTTTTTAGGCATAAAGACTTAACTCCTTTTATTTCTTCTTATCATCCATCTATTTCAGCATCTGCCATTGGTAAAAGTATTGCAATTGAGGATGAAGCCTGTCCCTTTAAAAAAGAAATTTAATATCATTTGTAGTAATCAATTTTTTAAAAAGAGTTAACTTTTACAAATTGTGGTAGAATATACCTAACATTAACTTTGCCTATGATCATTTTTAAGTGTACTTTTCAGCCACGTATATAAATACTGTTATACAACCGATCTCCAAAACTTAATCATTGTGAGAAACAGAAACTTTGTACCTATTAAATAGTAACTTCCCCTTTTCTTCTTCCTTCAGCCCCCAGCCCTTCTACTTTCTGTTTTTATAAAACTGCTCTAGGTAACTCATATGTGAAATTATACATTATTATTATTTTTAGAGGCCGAGTGCATGAAAATTATGCATGGTGCAATCCCTAGGCCTGGCTGCAATTGAAGTGCAAGCATCTGGTGTGGAATGGGCAGGTCCCAGCTGACCTCTAGGCCCTGGGCAGCACCTGGGCCTCTGCTTGCACCTGCCTTAGCCTGGCGCTGCCCACTCACCTGCTTCACCATCCCATTGTGGTTCCACTCTCATTGGGGCCCATCTGGGCCAGCAGTGCCTCTACTGCTGCGTGCTGCCAGCGCTGTGTCTCTGACACCTGCCATGTTTGGTGCTGTCTCCTGATGGTCAGTGTACATCATAGTGAGCATTCGAACTCCCATGTCTCCCAGTGGAACTCCTAGTAGAATGCTTATCCAAGGAGACAATTTGCATATTAGGCTTTTATTATATAAGACTAGAAGCATGGTGCATGAAGTTCATGCATGGGTAGAGTCCCTAGGCCTTGCTTGTGATTAGGACAAATCTTCTCAGGCTTTCAGCAGCTGGCTCTGCCCCCTGCCACTGACACCAGTCACCCTCTGTGTGTGGGGCAACTGGCAGGGCAATCGCACTTACCTTGGCCTGGCCCCACCCGCATCTGCCATCACTTACCCCCAGTTCCCCATTCCCATCGGCAGGGGAGAGACCAAGCAGTTGGCCATCAGGCGATCGGAGCCTGCGGGATGGGGTCAGCTCCTGCACTGAGTGTCTAACCCCTGGTGGCCAATGTGCATCATAGCAACCAGTCATTCC
Organism: Lasiurus cinereus; assembly: GCA_011751065.1. Taxonomy (NCBI): domain Eukaryota; kingdom Metazoa; phylum Chordata; class Mammalia; order Chiroptera; family Vespertilionidae; genus Lasiurus; species Lasiurus cinereus. The sequence goes on from JAAGEH010000165.1 coordinate 4,546,364, forward strand.
GCCATCTGGTTGATTTGTTTATAATGCTTTTATATATATAAATTACTGTTGTTGTTGTTGTTATTATTATTATTATTATTATTATTGTTTTACTAAATATAATGTTTTAAGAGTTTGTCCATGTTTGGGCATCTGTCAGAATTTCCTTCCTTTTTTTCATTACTAGAGGCCCAGTGCATGAAATTCGTGCACGGGGTTGTGTGTCCCTCAGTCCAGCCTGCACCTTCTCTAATCTGGGACCCCTCAAGGGATGTCCGACTGCCCATTTAGGCCCGATCCTGGGAGGACTGGGCCTAGAGTACTGGGCCTAAACGAGCAGTCAGACATTCCTCTCAAAATCCAGGACTGCTGCTTCCTAACCTCTCGCCTGCCTACAACTGCTTTTGCCTGCCAGCCTGATCACCCCTAACCACTCCCCTGCCAGCCTGATTGATGTCTAACTGCTTCCTTACCTGCCTTTTTGCCCCTAACTGCCCTCCCCTGCAGGCCTGGTCCCCTCCGCAACTGTTCTCCCCTGCAGGCCCGGGTCTCCCCCAACTACCCTTCCCTGCAGGCCCGTTTGCCCCCAACTGCCCTCCTCTGCTGGCCTGGTCACCCCTAACTACCCTCCCCTGCAGACTTGATTGCCCCCAATTGCCCTCCCTTGCAGGCCTGGTCCCTCCCAACTGCCCTTCCCTGCTGGCCATCTTGTGATGGCCATCTTGTGTCCACATGGGGGCAGCCATCTGGTGTGTTTGAGTGAAAGTCAATTTGCATATTACTCTTTTATTAGATAGGCTAGAGGCCTGGTGCATGGCTGGGGGCCAGCTGGTTTGCCCTGAAGGGTGTCCTGGATCAGGGTGGGGGTTTCCTTGAAGTGTGGGGCGGCCTGGGTGAGGGGCCTTGGGTGGTTTGCAAGTCAGCCATTCCCCCTGGCGACCCAAGCAGAGGCCCTGGTATCTAGAATTTATTTGTCTTGTATAATTGAAACTTTGTACCCTTGAGCAGAGGCAAGACTCCTGCATGCTCCGTGGCTGCAGCCATTTTTTGTTGGGATTTATTTATCTTCTATAATTGAAACTTTGTAGCCTTGAGTGGAGGCCTGGGCTGGCCAGAGTGTGCAGAAAGCTTGGCTTCTTTCATCGCTGGAGGCAACCCAAGCCTCCTTGCAGCTATTTTGGTTGGGTTAATTTGCATACCCACTACTGATTTGCTGGTGGGCATGGCTTGTTGGTATAGCGGAGTGATGGTTAATTTGCATATTGCTCTTCTATTAGATAGGACTAGAGGCCCGGTCCACGAAATTCATGCACAGGTGCAATCCTTGGCTGGCGATGGAAGTGCAAGTGTCTGGCATGGAAGGGCAGGTCCCAGCTGACCTCTGGGCCTTGGGCAGCACCTGGACTCCTGGCTCCTCATGCTTCCCCCTCCACCTGAGTCCCCATGCAGAGATGCAGTGAGCACAGCCAATGCCATGGGCTGGGGCATAGCGTGGGCCTTTGGGCTGCTCAGTGGCACTGCATGGAAGTTGGGCAAGCAGCATGCTCTTTCCCAGCTGGCCTTGCACTTGGGCTTCTGTGTGAACCCATGGGGACCCCAGCTGGACCCTGTGGTCCAATACCTAGGTGCCACGTCACTGATGCCTGCCATGTACCATTCCATCCCTGGTAGTCGGTACATGTCATAGCAAGAGTCAAATTACTGGTCTCTCGGTTGAATGTCGGACCGAGGGGACAGTTTGCATATTTGTCTTTTATTATATAGAATAGCCAAAAGGCAGAAACATACTAAATGTCCATCAATAGATGAATAAACAAAAAATACTACATAGATATCTATAATAATAAAAGTATAATATGCAAATCAACCGAACGACCAAATAGCAAAACAACCATCCAGACAACTTTCCAGACGATCATGCTATGACATGCACTGGTGCCAGGCCAGCCAAGGCGGGTGCAATACGATTGATCAGAGGGGCCCTGCCATCACTCTGTGGGGCAATCAATGGAGGTCTCTACGATTGATCACCCGGGAGGCCCGGGCTATGAGGCCAGCGGCCACAGAGGGAGGCCTAGGCTAACCGGCCAGTGGCACTGTGGTGGGTGTGTGGGGCTGGTCAGCGATTGCCTCACAGAGGGAAGCCCAGGCCAGCCAAGTGATCGTACCTCACACCTGTTGCCCTCAGAAGGGTTAGTGCTATACAAATGGCAAGCAGTGGCAGCAATAGGGGCAGGGCCAGCTGTCGGCAGCCAGCGAAAGGACAGCCATAATAGGCCCTGATTGCTGGCCAGACTTAGGGATCCTACCCGATGGGCCCTGGATTGCGAGAGGGTGCAGGCCAGGCTGATGGATACTCCTCCTGCCCCAATTCACGAATGTTATGCATCGGGCCTCTAGTCCTAATAAAAGCCTAATATGCAAATTGTCCTCTCTTGTGGTCTTTCGACTGAGAGACCATGAGTTCAACCACTCGCTATGACATGCGCTGACTGCCAGAGGGAGGTGCGGAACATGGCAGGTATTGGCGACACAGCGCTGGCAGTGGGTAGCAGTGGAGGTTCTGCCGGCCCAGAGCGGGATCATGGCATGATGGTGGAGCAGGTGGCACCAGGCCAAGATGGGTGTGAACAGAGGCCTGATTGCCCTGCTGATCTTCCCACAGATGGTGACCAGTGGTGGTGGCAGGGAGCGGGGCTGCCGCCAGGTTTCCAGGTGCTGAGGGAGCCAGTTAGAAGGTTTGGGGGGTGGGCTTGGTTCAGTTGTCCCGCAGATGGCAGCTGGCTGCCCCTGATCTCTCAATCCTGGCTGGGACCCTGGCTGGGACAGAGTACTGGGAATGGGTGGCAGCAACCAATCTCCCATGGCACCTGGGTGGGGGCCTGCGGATACCTGGGGGCGGGGGTGATAGGAATGGAGGTGTAAGAATGCAGGGTGTCTGCTGAGCTTGCTCTCACCACCTGCTATACTCCCCAGAATGCCAGCACTTGCGTGCCAGGGGAGCCCCTGCTCTCAGGTGCCAGGTGTCCATGAGGAGCCTGCCCTGCACCCATGCTGCCTCTTGTGGGTGAGCCGGGCTGCTCTTGGGACCGCAGGGGCAAGTCGGGCTCCCTGTGGGTTCATGGAGAAGCTGGTCTGCGAGGCCAACCCGGCTTCTGTGCCATGCCTCTGGGTGGCTTAGAGGCCCACTCTGTACCCTGGCCTATGGCATCTGGCCGTGCTCACTGCATCTCCACATGAGGACTCAGGCACTATGACTCAGGTGGAGGGGGGTTCTCAGGGCCCAAGCTGGGAACTGCCCTTCCACACCAGATACTTGTGCTTTGATTGCCAGCCAGGGCTAGGGACTGCACCTGTGTACGAATTTCCTACACTGGGCTTCTAGTTGTGGATAATGATGCTGTGAACATGAGTGTTAGTGTGTGTGTTTGAGTCTTTGCTTTCAACTATTTTGTGTATATACACAGAAGAGAAATTGTTGGATCATAATTCTGTGTTTAATTTTTTGAAGAACTATATACTGTTTTCTGCAGTGACTGAATTAATATGCATCCTTGCCAGTAATGAACAAGAGTTTCAATTTGTCCACATCCCAGTCGACACTTGTTATTTTTTATTATATTTTATTGATTTTCTACAGAGAGGAAGGGAGAGGGATAGAGAGTTAGAAACATCAATGAGAGACATCGATCAGCTGCCTCTTGCACACCCCCTACTGGGGATGTGCCCAGCAACCAAGGTACGTGCCCTTGACTGGAATCGAACCTGGGACCTTTTAGTCTGCAGACAGACGCTCTATCCACTGAGCCAAACCGGTTTCGGCACTTGTTATTTTTTTTTTTAATCCTAATGGGTGTAGGAGATCTCATTGTGGTTCTAATTTGCATTTATCTCTGGTGATTAGTGATGTTGATACATTTTTTCATGATTGTTGGCATTTCTATATCTTTAGAGAAATTATAGTTAAGTTCAATGCCCATTTTTAAATCAGATTTGTTGTTGTTATTGAGTTTTAGGTGTTCTATATATATTTTGGATTTCAACCCCTTATCAGATATGTAATTTGTAAATCCTTTCTCCAATTTGATAGGTTGTCTTGCTACTCTGTTGATTGTGGACTTTTTATGCGCAGAAGTCTTAAATTTTGATGTCCAATTTATCAGTATTTATTTATTCCTTTTGTTGCCTGAGCTCTTGGTGTTGTATTTAAGAAATCGTTGACAAATCCTGTCATGAAACTTTCCCCCTGTGTTTTCTTTTAAGATTTTTATAGTATTAGTTCTTAGGTTTTGATTTAATCTCTATGTGGTGTGAGGTAAGGAGAACGGTACACCTTCATTCTTTTGTATGTGGATAGCTGAAGTGTGTGTGTGCGCTTAGAAACTGATAATGTTTTATTACTAGCCACAGGAGGGGTCTGCATGGGGTGGTGGGTGTGCTGGGCTCAGGTATGTGTGGTCTGAGGAGATTATGATCTGGAGACTGGAAAAAAAGGGGGTTGAGTCAGAGGCTAGCTCCCAGGTCTTCTTAGATATATTGCTGGAAATGGGTAAAAGAGTCATGGCAGGTTTTACCAGGCTGCTAATAAGATTAAGAAATTCTTGGAAATCTAGCTGCCCATCACAGTTGAGAACCAATTTCTTCATCATGACATCAAAGTCACAGGTCCATCTGGTTCTTTGTGAAGGTAGCTGGTTCTATCTTCATGAAGGTTAGGAACTCAGTCTTGGAGAGTTTGTAGCTATTAACCATCCTTTTCAGCATGAATCTGGAAAAAATCAGTCAGATACTCCATGTATTGCTTGGCCTCTGTAGGGCATGTTGGAGCAGAGCGAGTTACAGAGCCTATGAGTAGGAGTGGTGCCTATGTGTGGATATCTTTTACATTTAATTTTCCACCATATGAGAGAAGATACGTGGCTGTAAGTGATAGAAAACCAATGTGAGCTAGTATAAACATAATGGGAAATTTATTAATAGGAAAAATTTATTTTATTTGATTTTTTTTAAATGGATTTGATTTTTTAATTGAGCTAAGAAGTTGAATAGTCAAGCTGCTGAAAGGCCTGGTACAGCGGGGTCCCAGAGAAAAAAGCCAGTGTCTGAAACATAGCCAGAGCCCTTTGCTGTTGTTGTCCACTTCTTTCTTCTTTTGGTGGGTTGGCTTTATTCTTTCAGTAGAGTCTGGCTTTCTTCATTTGGCAGAAAACGTAGTCACCAACAGTGCCAGATTTATGTCTCAGATTCAGCTCTCTTACTGGCCTCAAAGCTGAATTAAGTCCAAAGACTTAAAAACTCCAGGAAGAGAACTCTTTGGCCCAGCTAGATTCAGTTTTCTATCTCTGCATCACTTGACTGAGGCCCACAAATAGGGCCTGGCAATTCCTAAGCTTAATGACTGTTAGATACAGGGAGGACTTTTAAAAGGCGGTAATATCTAGTCTCATGTATCTAATATTACCCTTCTGTTAGAAGATATATATATAGTATGATTTATATCCCATTTTACAAATAAATATGATATTGATCACTGTTAAATAATAATTAGAACTCAGAGTGCCTCAAATGTTGATAAGTTGAAAATCTATAGAGATGATTTTCAGCTTTTAAATTTTTTTGAGATATCTTATACTGGTATCCTAATATATAAAAAGCCAGGGATTGTCACGGCTGAAACAACTGGACAGACAACTGAACAGCAGGCTGCGTGGGTGACCAGAGTGGTGGAGGGGTGGGGCAGTTGGGGGCAACCAGGCCTGCAGTGGGGCAGTTGGGGGTGACCAGGCTGGCAGAGGGGGGGCAGTAAAGGGTGACAAGGCCGGCAGAGGGGGGCATTTGGGAGCAATCAGGCCTGGCAGAGGGGGGCAGTTAGGGGCAATCAGGCAGGCAGGCAGGGTGAGCAGTTAGGAGCCAGCACTGGATTGTGAGAGGGATGTCTGGCTGCTGGACATTCCCTGAGGGGTCCCCGATTGGAGAAGGTGCAGGCTGGACTGAGGGGAATCCCCTTCTTCCTCCCCGTGTACGAATTTCATGCACCGAATTTTATACACCAGATCTCTAGTATATAAAGAACATTGTAATCTTTGGAGAAGCTCATTACATTTAGGAGCCTTCTCAGACCACTGAAGAAACAGTGTTAATTCTCTGTATTCCAGAGTGCACATCCTAAGGTACTTAGAAAATATGGATAAAACACATCAATATTGTGTCGCATGTCTGTGACATCTATTATAATTTCTATAATATGGATTATATGTGCATAAAACTTCCTTTCAATTAATTCCTGATTTATAACACCAGTTAAAAAGCATGCCTTATGAATAAACTGCTATTATAATTGGTTACTTGGCGAATCTCTGGATATAAAAGAGAGGAAAAGTTTCTGGGGAAAAGAAATAGTCTAGGGCAGTGGTCAGCAAACTCATTAGTCAACAGAGCAGCAAACCTCGGCTTGCAAGCTGCAGTTTGCCAACCACTGGCCCAGGGAAACTGCTAGTAAGGGACAGAGAGATGAATTGTCTAACATTTTTATTTCAGGAGCAACCCATATACTTCACACTTGCATACGGGTTGTGGGGCAAAGGTAGGTATACAATTATGAGTACACGAAACAATTTATTCTTGTTCTTATCAATTATTGTATTATTTGCCATATGAACAACTGTAAACCTACTTTTGTCCCACCCTGCATGCCCCCTACCTGAGATTGAGCCTGCAACCCAGACATGTGGCATGATTGGGAATCGAACCGACAGTCTTTCAATCCCAGGGAGGATGCCAACCAACTTGTTACAATTATATAAACACAGAAATATTTTTTCTATATGTGTATTTTTAAAATTATCAGCAGTGATCAAATATTATGCTATGTAGTAGATATGTTGCTTTTAATTGTTTATCATTAAGAATTCTTTAATGAAATTGGAAACCTTTAGAATACTTCTATTTCAACAACAATATGTCTTACAAATTTTAAAAAATCTTTTTCCTATAGAAATCTGGTTAAGAAGTACTGTCCCAAACGTTCCTCCAAAGATGAAGAACCAAGGTAAATTATATACCTGTTTATTATTGCATATTAAAAAATTTAAAAACACTTTTTTTGGTAAAGTAATATGCTGTTAGTTTTTCATAAAGATTTTGTAAAGTTTGTCTTAAAAAACCAATGTTTGTGCAAGGGAATTACTATTATTTATATAAGAATGAATACTTTAATATTGAAACTTGATAATACTTATCTAGAATAGTTGATGTGTGGGTTTCCAAGTAAGATTTAGACTAAGATCTCACTTGAATAATTTAGTCTCTAGAAGAAAAGAGCATTTTTTCCATATTTATTTTGTAATTGTCAGTTAGTTACTAGCTTCTTGCGTTTCCTCTTACAAGTAGTAAAACAATTAGGCTGGCTGGTTTAAAGGGCTAATGAAAAGGACAGTAATTTTGGAACCTTGAATACGTAATAGATTAGGAATTGGCTATGAGCTTTTGACAGTCTTAAACAGAGATATGTGGATGGCTGTAAAATGCAGAAACAAAAGAAACTATACTTAAACAACTTTATGTATAATTGTGAGTTGTAGTATTCTCAGGTATAATATTTAAGGCAGTCCTGTCTGAATATTCACCTTCTGCTGTAACTGTTTGTAGGGTAGTATATTCAAAGTAGATCTATGTTTTAATACAGTGATTCTCTTTGTTTTTTTCCATCCCTTCACACCCATTTTCCCCCCTTATTTTGGTCTCTTCTTACCTTATCACCCCTCCTTTGATGCCAACATGTTCTTTTAGGATGTGGGCAGGCATACAGGCAGCTGTAGTCCAGAACTGATAGTAATGTTGTTTTATGGATCAGCCCTCGAGATGCATTTAAGGGATATGATTGGCAGATTCTGTCCTTGAGAGCAAGCCCATCATCTCTTGCAACAGGTTTAGCTGCCAAGCCTAGTTAGTAATCTAACCAAGTTCATTCCCAAGCTCAGGCCAGTCAATTTGGCAATTTTAGAGATTCCAGTATGCCAAAGAACCTGCAGGTAGTATTCATATAATTTTTGACCCCAAATTTCTCTTTATTTATAAGTTAAGATTACATGAAGATACATATATATGTGTACATATATATGTATATGTGTGTGTGTGTGTGTGTGTGTGTGTGTGTGTACAGCTTGAACTTAATACAGAATTATTTCCATACAAAGTTAATTTAGAGCTAGTAGCTAAGATTTAGGCAGTTAAAAATTGTCAAGTGTCAGGCTCAGTGCATTCTTCACAAAAAATACTTGTAATGAAAATAAAAATAAATTTCTCCATTTTAAAATATGTTTTTTATCAGGTTTACTTCATGTGTAGCCTTTTTTAACATTCTTAATGAGTTAAACGACTATGCAGGACAGCGAGAAGTAGTAGCAGAAGAAATGGCCCACAGAGTTTATGGTGAATTAATGAGATATGCTCATGATCTGAAAACTGAAAGGAAAATGGTAATTATTATTTTTATCCTCCTATAATAAATCTGAAATATTTTCACTCAAATAAAGTAATAGCTTTCTTCTTTAAAATAATGTATATTTTGTATAAACTAGTTTTCTATTTCACTGTGTTTCTTCTAGCTAAAATTATCTCAAGATTATCTTGCTAATTTGTGATCCTTTTGGATTCAGGGCGAAGGTTTGGTAAACTATAAACTAAACCTGTTTTTGTTCCTAGTTCTCATGTGCTAAGACTGTTTTTATATTTATATTTATTTTTAATGTATTTTTATTGATTTCAGAGAGGAAGGGAGAGGGAGAGAGAGATAGAAACATCAGTGGTAAGAGATAATCATTAATCAGCTGCTTCCTGCAGGCCCCACATTGGAAATGAGCCCACAACCCAGGCATATTCCCTTACCGGAAATTGAACAGTCACCTCCTAGTTCATAGGTCGACCCTGAGCCATGCAGATTGGGCTGGTTTTTACATTTTTAGATAATTGAAAAGAATATCAAAAGAATAATATTTTATGACATGTGAAAATTATATGAAATTCAAATTTCAGTGCCTAAGAGATAACTTTTTTTGAAGCAGACTCTCACGCATTCACTTACGTTTTGTCTTTGGCTGCTTTTGCATCACATTACAGAGTTCCAGGAGACCAATGACTTGCAAAGCCTGAAATATTTATATGACCCTTTATAGAAAACATTTGTCAGCCCCCACTCAAGAAAGTCATGTATTTTCTTAAAGATTACATGTATCTTAAGTTATATTTAAAATATTCAAATAACTTTCTATAAAGTATATTTTAGAGAGTTTTGCTTTCCTAAAATTTCTTATTAAATTTTGATAAAGTTATATAATTAGAATCTTGAAAAAACAAAGTGAAAAGCCTTTTTGAGACTTTAGACTTTATTTAAATGTGAGTTTTGTTTGTTTTGTGTTTTTGGTTGTTATGATCTTCAGCATCTTCAAGAGGGACGAAAAGCTCAACAGTATCTTGACATGTGCTGGAAACAGATGGATAATGTGAGTTATAGTGTTTCATGGTTAACATGAAATTTTGTAGACTTGTTTAACCCTAAATTTTCTTATGCCTTACATCTATTTAACTTTAATGTTTCTCAATGTCTTTTTCATAATTTAACATTGGTATAAATAGACTATGAGATCATTTCTTTTTCTGTATGAGTTTATACTTGTACCATCTCTATAAAATTGAGATAATTGTAAACATTTAGGAATATTGTTTTTGACTTGGCAGTAGTTACTATAAAATATTGTCATAAGATAGAAGTAATAGGGAAACAGTGATGTATCTTAGAAGACCATTTAACTCAGTCTGAGAGGACCTAGATTCTAGTTATGTCTTTCACTGAGCACCTGATTTTTGTTGACTTCACTTTTAGCATATGAAAAATGAAGAGCAGACTTGCTTATATGAAATGTGTCTTCTAATTCAGTGATTCTATAATAATGTAAAAGTTCCTAGTACTAGGCTGGCTGCTAGTCATAGACCATCTCATTGTAGAAAATAAAGTACTCTGTAGGTAAGGCAAAATTGTAATATCATAGTAATTATTTTCTTAAAAACTTTCAAGGGTACTTGCTAGTGTGTGAGTTTTTTTTAATGTAGTCACTTGAACGATAAGATGTCTACATGGAACATTATTGTCTCCTTTCTCCTTTACTTAAAATGCTCTGCCAAGTGTTCTTTAGTTTAAGATTAATATTCTTTTTGAGCCCTCAGATTAACAGTTTGCTCTTTGCCTACATATTTTTGTGATGGACACTATATAATCCTTGAAAATTATGCTTGAGAGTTTTTCATGTTAAATTAAGCAGTTTAGTTTGTGGTTATTGGAAAGGGGACTTTTAAATTTGAGGTTAAAAATAACTCATGCATTTGTGTACTATTTTGAGCCTTTTTCTTTTAAAAAATTTGTCTTAAAATTTCTAAATTTCAAAAAATTTTTACTATGTAATTGTCATTGATATAACCAGTGCTAATTGAGAATTCTTAGGTATATTTATAGTCTGTCTTTATTTTTCTTTGGATCTTCTCTTTAATTGGTCTCAGCAAGACTTTTAGGGAGTGTTTACATTTATTAAATTTTAAATTGCCTTAACTAAATCTTTGGTATCTGCCATCTGATGAGTGTGAGTGTTTGTGTTTTCATCTGCACAAAAAATAGACTCCTACACTTATGAGTCCCTTTAAAAACTAGTGTTGGCTCAAATAATCCTTGTTAATATATACTGACTTGCCTTTAGAATAATTGGCAGTTATTAAGTAGAAGTTATGGGGTCATAAGAAAGAAGCATCAAAAAATGTAGGAGAGATTTCTTTAAGGCATTAGCAATACTATGAAATAAAGGTGAGTTCAGCTCTATTCCTATTTATGAAGGCATCCTTGACATGTACTGGGTCTTGGAGGTACAAAAGTGTATATATATGGTTCTTGTTTTCGTGGACCCTGCAGTCTAGTGAGGAAGGCAGACAACTATAATTTCTGTATATTATGTAGAAACATATGCAGGATCCCAGTTCCTAGTTCCATGTCTTCTTGCTTGATTAAGAAAATGCAATATAAAATTCCTAACATGTTTGCAATAATGGAAGAGATTTAAAGAACTGGGAAAGATAGATTGACTTAGATACAGAGAATTGAAAATTGAACCCTCCCTCTCACAGCACTGGCATTTAAGTTGCTCCAATGTGAATATTTTCAAGGAATGATCAGATTTAGAAACATTGGAGATGCCATTTCTGTCAGCTTAGGCAGTTCCAAGTAACAGATTTTACATGCTTGTAAGAAGAGGGCTCAAAATGGAACAGTTTTTGAGTTGTCAGTGACTCAGTGATGCCACAAAGGCTGTCCCTCCTTTCTTTCTGTTCACTTTGCCATCTTGACCAAGTTCGCTTTTTTACCTGACACATGTCCCCTACTGTCAACAATTGACTTAGGCAGCCAAGCTCCACATCTTCATTCACTGCATGCAGACGCATGAAAAAGAGAGCAGATCGTTTCCAACTGTCCCTTTTTATCAGGGAAGGAAGACTTTCCCAGAGAACCCCCCTAGCAGACTTCATTATGGGTGCCTTTGACAGCATTAGATTACTTGACCATACATATCTCAGTTGTGGGAATAGCAGCTATCAGCTATTTTTAGTTGATATATTGGAAGGTGGGCTCTTCTAAGAAAGGATGGGGAGGAAAAGTGGTTGTTGATTAGTCTGCCACACTTATGATGAAGAATTGAGGGTATTTTCTAGAGTGTATTTCTATATTGTGTAAAGATATTATATCTCTCAGGAAATGAAAATGTTAAATATTATATTAGTGACTTCTGCCGTTGCAAGGAAATTAGTATTTTCCCACAAGTAATAAGACACCTAATATAAAAATACTTGTGTATATCAGTAGCCTCAAATTGCAACAAAATTAGTAGTCTATAGGTACTCAATTTGAAAAAAACAGCTCTGAATTAAGTTTCAGAGAATTAAATGTGGAAATTTAATCTTAATCTTCACAGGAAAGTGATAGTCTATATAGTATTCATATTCAGATGTATTTATATGCTTTGACTAAAAGTGTCCCATTTGATGGCTCATACTATCAAAACAGTGAAGAATTTTATAAAACATTTCAGAGCATATTTATTTGATGTAAAGTATAGGTATGTCTGGTTCTAGGTATATAGTAAACATAGTTAACTATGCAGCCTTTGGCTACAGATACCTAGATATAATACCTAAAATATTTTCATTGCTTTTTAAGCTCTTAATAGAGTTTATTTTAAACTCATAATTGCTAGAAACTAAGGGTAAACTAAAAGCCAGAGCAATAGGTGTATGAAGTGATTCAGTGAAATTTGAAAAAAGGGGACAGAGGTGTTGGGGTGTGGTTAAGTCTTTGGTAAGGACTTGGGTTTTGATTCTGATACAGGAACAGATTAGATTTTAGTTCTGTATGTTGTGGGGAGTTGGATCAGAAGCTTGTATAACATTTGAAACTTTGAAGAACTAAATCTGAAAGGTGGAACTCTGCCCACTGGCTAAAGGAAACATCAGAGAAATTTGTCTTTGTCTGCAGTTCAAATCCTGTGAAAAATTCAAACCTTTTGACCTGGTACTGAGGAGGTTTGGAATTCAGATGTGCACATTTTGTATAATTTCATAGTCCCGAAGATAAGAAATTGACGTAGAAACTGGCAGTTTCTATGGGGTTAGGCAAAGAGAAAATACTAACATACTTTGCTTTCTTTTGAGCAATTCTCAATATAGGTAGCAAGGCATACATTTTTCCAGGCAAGAGTTTAAAAGAATCATATCTGGGGAATCTAACCAGCTTGAGAGGAAAGATAGGGACACCAGGATTCCTCTCAGTAAACTGCCTGGCCATTTCACCCTGAGAGACCATGATCCACAAGCCCCACCTTAGAGCTTTCAGTTGGCAATTTAAGTCAGAGCAGATAGGCAAGGATTCCCCAGACATTGAAAGAAAACATCTAATGTAAACACGGAAGACCAGAAAAAAGCAACTTTGAAACAGTGATGATAAAAGGAAATAGGAATTAAAAAGCAAAATAAATAAACAAGACACCTAAAACTATTATTAATATTCTCAAATGGAATAGAGAAGATATTACATCCATGAAATAGGAAAAATATACTATTTTAAAAAGAACGTTATGATAGCAGAAATGAAAAAATCACTTGAAACAATGAAAATAAAGAAATCTCCCAGAAAGTAGAGCAAAATTATAAATTGAAAATATGAGTAAAAATATAATAAGAGGACCCATTCTATAGATTCATTTTCAAAATAATAAGCATCCTATAAAAGGGAAAGAAAACCGAAAATGGAAAGACAATAATAATCCAAGAAAATTTCCCTAGAACATAAATACATGAATTTCTAGATGAAAAGGATTATCCAGGTGCCCAGCACAGTGGCTTCACAGTAAGACAGTATCTTCATGAAATTTCAGAACAGGTATGAGAGGGGACAGATCCCACCAATCTCCAAAGAGGAAAAATGAAATAGATTTCAGGCAAAGGATTAGGAAGTAATGTGGAGTAGTATTTTTCACATTTCTGCAGAAAGACAATTTCCTACTCAAGAGTGAATTCCCAGACAAATTTTATCGATTAAAAGTAATATTAAAGGAATTTTTAGCCATAGGGACTTAAAAAATTATCTCCCGTAAACCTTCTTTTAGGATGCCACTGCTGAATGTGTTTCAGGAAAATAAGAAAGTGAATTAAAAAAGGGAAGAAGGCTTGGAAGTTGGAAATAGGAGATTCAAATCAAGGGAGAAGTGAAAAGAATCTCTAGGATAATGGTGAAGGAAAATCCCAAGGTTACAATTGTGTGGTAGGCCTACTTTGGTAACCAGTCCAAATTTCAGCAGATCAAAAGACTCGAGAGATTTCATCAGGAAAATAAAATTGATAGAATTCTGATTGTATTTTAATTAACTAAGCAGCAATTTCATGAACTTGGGAAACAAGGATTGAATAATAAAAAAAGGACATCGAAACTGAGCAAATTAAAAAAAAAAGAAAACTAACTATAGTATTTAAAGAAGTGTGCAGGAAAGGAAATGCAGTTGTGAATAGCTTTTACAAAGCCAAGGGAGTTTGAATTAAATACAAAACTTTAACAAAGTCTGGTTCTGGGCTGAAGGCATTTCCTGGGACACCTGGAACAAACGACATAACATCACTTGAGAGGGCCATTTCCACATCTAAGCTATACTGTGATCTCAAAGGAAGATAAAACAAGTAAACACCAAAACCAGCCAGGTAAACAAACATGCAAAACAAGCAAAAAACCTGGAACTAAAAGTTTTGCTGAAGATGAACTTATAATTAAAAATTATAAAATTCATGATTTTTTTTCTTATCAAGAAGAGATGAAATATATATTAAGTCAGTCATGCCTATAATGTTTGATATTTAAGGGACTTAGGTTGATTATAATAGTAACATTTCTAATTGAGGCAAGTTTTACAATTCTACACTATACACAATGGCAGCATTTTAAAGTTTTCTTTTAATGGATAAGTCTAATTTTATTTCTCAATGTGATATTTTGATTATTTTCACAGAGCAAAAGGAAATTTGAAAGAGAATGTAGAGAGGCAGAAAAGGCACAACAGAGTTATGAAAGATTGGATAATGATACTAATGCAACAAAGGCAGATGTTGAAAAGGTAAGAAATAATCCAAATTGACTTGGATATCAAAATATTACTTACCTACATATCAAAAGTAGTTGTAGTATTGAATATTGGTATTAGAGTTTCCCCATGAGAAATACTGCATCTAAATCTAAAATATATAAATATTTGCATACTTTAAATTATATATATTGGTCTGAGAAATTAATCAGTATGTGTTAACTTATTTTATTGTAAAGTGCATAGGGAGATCCCAGCTGATACTGGGAGTGAGCTTCTGTTCTATTCCAAAATAGTATAGGAGATCTAAGATGTGTTGATGGGGGTGTTCAAATGGAAGTTACATAGTATGCTTCCCCAACTTTACAGAGGAAAAACAGGATAAAGCTGTGAGATGTGATATGAGCTGTTTGTTTGTTTATTTATTCACTCATTCATTAATGTTGGAAAATGGAACTTTTTCTTTTCACTTACTGATTCTGTCCAGATATTCTTGTAACATAATAATTGGCAGGATCACCTCTGTAAATACTGCTCCTTTTCCTTCTCTCCTGCTATATGCTCTTTATCCTAGAACAATTGGCAGAAGTGAAGCTGCTGAAATTAGGATTTTCAAATATAGATAAACCTTACTTCACAGTTTTGTATACACAAAGGCCCATTGTTGGCATATTTTCTTCTTATGATTTCATAATTTCCTACAGGATCAGAACAAGAAAAAGTAGAAGGAAGAGAAGAATACAGTTGATCCTTGAACCACTCATTGTAAAAAATACACATATAACATTCAAACACCCCAGAATTTAACTATTGATAGCTTGCTGTTACCAATAACATAAATAGTTGATTAATACATACTGTGTATGTTATATGTACTATAGATCAGTGGTCGCCAACCTTTCAGACCTTATAGACCACCAGTTGCCTGCAGACCACCAGTTGGCTACCACTGCTATAGACTGTATTCTTATAATAAAGTAAGATAGAGAAAATAAAATGTTATTAAGAAAATCATTAGGAAGAAAAAATACATTTACCAGTATTTACTTTTTAAAATTCATGTATAAGTAGACCCGTACAGTTCAAACCTGTGTTGTTCAAGGGCTGACTGTAATTTATTTTCTGCCTTTAATTTTCTTTACATTAAAAAATCTCCAAGATTATATAAATTTCAGGTTATTATTACCTTGAAGGTCTTCTTATATAACTTGTGATGTTTATATCTTGTCTACCCTATTTTTAATTATTTCTACCTCTAATGATAGTTCCTGTCATTGAAAATAATGGTCTTCAGATAATTTGATTTTTTTTCCCCAGCTTGAACACTTCATTGTATTGACCTCACTTGTCTGATTGTTCCATTTTAGTTTCCTTAAGGTACCAAAAAACATCAAATTTATTTTTTCTTATAATAGCTTTCTAGATATTTGTAGTAGATTCTCATAAGTGAACTGTTGTATATTTTCAATTATTCCACATGTGAATTAGCTTCAAGTTATCTTTCATTGTGACTGCTTTCCCTTGGATACTCTTGAATTCATAAATATCCCACTTAACTATTTTAGCTCAAGGTGGATATAATAGTCCAGGTATAGTCAGATCAGTCCTGAATTTGATTACTTCTTTGTTTTGAACACTAAATTTATGTTAATTGTAGCCTAACTATATATTGATTTTTGGGGCAATCACATTATGTGTATTGACTCCCATTGAGTTTATGGTTAAATGAAATCCCCATGTCTTTTCATATATCGTGTGGTATAAGAATGTGTATCTCTCTGTACTGTTGGTATTTCAAATTTCATATATGGTGTGGTATAAGAATGTGTATCTCTCTGTACTGTTGGTATTTAAAATTTATATTTTCACCTGAGTCATTTATTAGATTTGATCTACTGTTAAGATTTTTGGATTCTGATTTTGATCATCTATTTTACTTTTCCTTCTTAGCATCATCATATACATAATGTGTTACCATTACTTGATAAAAATGTGGACAACAGTTGTAAACAACACTACCTATTTATTTATTTATTTTTAAAATGATTCTTTATTCATAAACTTGATGCAAGTTTATAAAATTAATTGTACCTTGCCAAATCCATAATGGAAAATAAACTCCAAATAAAAACACAAAGCATGCCAGATGTGCAACTTAAACAACACTATTTACATGGGAGACTCCTTGCAGGTTGACATTGACTTCTTAAGAATTTGATTTATCATTAAACACTGATTATCCTATACAATAAAAGACTAATATGCAAATCAACCAAACAGCAGAACAACTGGCCACTGTGACGTTCACTGACCACCAGCAGGCAGACATTCAACACAGGAGCTGCCCTCTGGTGGTCAGTGCCCTCCCATAGGGGGAGCGCCACTCAGCCAGAAGCCCTGAGCCATGCTCACAACTGGTGAGTGCAGTGGAGGTGGCAGGAGCTTCTCCCCGCCTCTGCAGCAGTGCTAAGGATGTCCGAGTGACGGCTTAGGCCCACTTCTCAGGGAGCTTGGGCCTAAGCCATCAGTCAGCCATCCCTTGAGGGCTCCCAGACTGCAAGAGGGTGCAGGCTGGGCTGAGGGATTCCCCTCCCCACCCCAAGTGCCCAAATTTCGTGCACCAGGCCTCTATGTACATAATACATAGTTTATGTACAAGGCACAGTTTGTATACTAGATAAATTAAGGAAACTCTTTAGCTGGACTCTCATTTAACTTATTTTTTTTTCTTTATTTTGTCTACAGAGATATCTTCAAAGACTGGTCAACATTTTGAAATCTAGATATAACATGTCTAGTAGTTAACTTGTAGAATTTTAATGTTTGCAGCTTCCTTTTTATTGTTCAGTTGTTTGCAATTCCTTTAATTTGTAGAGAATTAAGAAAACTTTGAGGATTTGCTTTAGGAACTAGAGAGTAGAGCAATTCTGTTGTAAGTGAACAGGGGGGGAAGGGAACATAGTTTTTAGCAATTACTGGTAAAAGCTTAAAAAAAATGGTGACAAGGGAGCAGCTCAATTACTGATGAAAAGGAAGCTAGTGAACATATAAAACTTATGAATTGTACACTTAAAAATAATTAAGATGGTAAATTATGTTATATATATGGTATATTTTACCACAATTAAAAAAATAAATGTAATAGTAAAAAAAGAAAGGAGAGGCAATAAATGTGAAGTCCAGAATATACCAGGGGATGCTTCAATTATTTTAGCTTCTAGCCTTATTATTCCTAAATACTCTGCTACAACCTTTGCCCCCAGCTTTAGGGATCACAACCAGTGACTTGGAGCAAAAGGAGTGTCCCCTGACAACCATTATGAATAGGGAGTCATTTTGTTTGCCGACCACTGCACTATGAAAAAGGGAATATTGCCATAGGGAGACTGTTTTGGCTATAAGATTTGCACACATCTCCTTAAATTGTAAATGATATCAGTAGAGAAAATCTACTTTTAGTATAACTTTTATAAAATTATGTTAGCTCTTTAGTTCATTGGAATTGTATATTGTAATGTGCTCACCTAGAATTGGAATGTGGCTTTTGACACTGTACCAGAATCATTGGCATTAATCCAGCTGGCAGTGATTTTGTTCCTTGTGGTAATGATTTGGACCAATTTGCTTCTAGGCCAAACAGCAGTTGAATCTGCGGACGCATATGGCTGATGAAAATAAAAATGAATATGCTGCACAGCTACAAAACTTTAATGGGGAACAACACAAACACTTCTACGTAGTGATTCCTCAGATTTACAAGGTAAACTAAATATATGAAATTAATCTAGTTTTAGCATTGGAATACTTTTTAAAAGTAAAACTTGAATTTCAGGCATCAATCAGAATTTTTCTAGATTCATTAGTCATCAAGATTGGTGGTAAGAAATTATGATTATGAGCTGTAGATTGAAAACTAAATCTATCCTAACTTTGAAATGACAAGTTTTCCTATAGATTTATTATTATTGTAATAAATAGTCCACTAAAACAATGACATTTTCAAATAAATTTTAATGCTATATTATTAAGCATTATGACATGGGGGAGGAATTCATTGGAATTGTAATATTGTAATCTGCTCACCTAGAATTGGGATGTAGCTTTGTGACACTCTATCAGAATCATTGGCATTAGTCCAGGAGTCAGAAATAAATCTTATATAAATGTGTTTGCTAGCCTGATTTTTGCCTGCTTGTCTTCCTAGCTGCCAGATCATAAATGTAATTTAGGTATGAGCTTGCCTATAAATAATTCCATCCATCATCACTTGATGATGGCAGTTGCCAAACAGCCTCAGGTAAAGACTACAGAATTTCTATGAAGGTTAAATTGTTACTGTCTATTCTAGGAAGAAGAGAAATTAGAGAAAAGGAATTTAGTGAAAGTGTTGAAAGAAGTTGTATCTTGGAGAGCAGAGCTCATGTGGGAAGAATATCAGTTCAAATGTACTTTTTTTCTTTGTAAGGCAAGTTAGAAGTACAAGTGAAGCACCGTGAGAGGAGGTGAACTAGAGTGGATATCATTTCCGGTCATTTAATCTCGGGTATCTGTCCTGCCTCTCCTCACTCTGTGATGCTTTTCTAGGCTTATTAGCCAAGCCTTTATATTCTTAGGAGAGACTAACGTGGAAATCACTATTTGTATTTTGGGACTTGGTCCTTTTGTTAGACCTTGCTATGGAGCCGTCTAGTCATTTTGTGACAGTAGGAAGTTATTTTTGTGAAATTGCAGGTCTCAAAATAAATTCCTAAGCTTTAGCACATAATTAAAGGGAAAGAGTTATATGAAGGCTATTGGAGTTTGGGGATTTGATCAGTGTAGCTGTTTCCTAGGAGAAAGAAAAGTCAATATAGGCAAATAGGAAGTGCCAAAAATGTCTCTTAAGTTATTTGGCTTCATATGTGCCAGCATAATTCTTAGTGGCATGTGCCAATGAATTTTTGAGTTGTGAGGATCCCTGATATGTACCTGTGGCTGCCTTTTTTCCCTCTTGTACCCCCATTTTTCAGAGTGAGAACACTCTGAGCTGTAGACTGTGAGATAGATCTGCGAACCTATTGGTATGCAGTCAACTGCCGATCCTTGGTCCAGCCAGATCTTACCAAAGTATTCTGAACTAACCTCCTAAGGGTTAGAAGACTCAGACTTCTGTATGTCATAGCCTAATTTCTTAAAAAGGAAAAAAAAAGATGCATCAAAATTTTGTTTTCAAATAAAACTTTTCCTGAAATATTAACAGCATCTGAAGGAAAGAAAGGTGGGTAGGCTCTAAGGGTATCTTTAGACCAGGGGTCGCCAACCCATGGTCCGAGGACCACTGGTGGTTCGTGAGGTCTGAACGGTTGGCGATGGCTGCTTTAGATGGTTTGAAAACCAGTGTTACCTGGTTTTTATTTCTTTTGCTATTTAACAGGCCTCAAGTTTTAAGTATTATAAGTTGATAGCACTTGTTAAAAGGCATTAAAAACAGAATAACTCTTATGGTAGAACTTAAAAAAATTATTTTATTTTATTTTTTAATTTTTATTTTTGAGGAGGGCAGGTTGCTTCAGAATGAAGAAAAAGATGTTTTCCTTTTTTTTATTTCTGATTATTAGCAACTCCAGGAAATGGATGAACGAAGAACTATTAAACTCAGTGAGTGTTACAGAGGATTTGCAGACTCAGAACGCAAAGTTATTCCTATCATTTCAAAATGTTTGGAAGGAATGGTTCTTGCAGCAAAATCAGTTGATGAAAGAAGAGTAAGTGCTATATAATTATATTTGAATAATGTATTTGGTTTAAGTGTGTGGTTTAAGTTAGTAAAATGAATTGGAAAAGGGGTGAAGAAATTGGTAGTACTAAATTATATCTGTAGAAGAAAGTCTGGCAATAGATAGGACTGACTCCTTTGGACTCCAAGGACCATTATAAAGATTAAATTCAAATTGTTTCAAATGGAGTTCTAACCCTTCCCTCTCCTGCCCCCACATTTTTTCAATGATACTGCAAGAGTGTAATTAAGCTGTGTAATTAATATATATTAATAATATATATTAAACTATTAGTTTAGTTAAAGGTTAGAATAGGAAATACTCACTGAGATCTAGAGTATGGGTAGTGTATGGCATGGTGATCCATGAAAAAGAAGAAGTAAGACATTATGAATAGAAAGAACAGCATAGTCCTGCTCCCCTTGAGGAAATATATCTAATCATGTTATTTTTTGATTAAAGTCTAGCAGAGTATTGTACCTGGTAATTTCTCAGTAAATGTTGATTGAATGACTAAAAGGATAATTGGCAGAACCTGAAGATATGTACCACATAGTATTTTAGTCTTCACAGCAACATGTATTATATTAGTGGGAATCCTTCCTATAACAATTAGAATTCTGACTATAATTTTTAAAAGAGTTTTTTTTAATTGGGGATTCAGAGGTATATTTGTATATTGGTATGGCTGTGATATTATAGCAGCAAGATTAAGGAGAGGTGGGGTAGATAAGAGATCAATCAAAGGATTTGCATCTATGCATATAAGCATAACCAATGAACATAGACACTGGGGGGCTGGGGTATGCCTGGGAGGGAGGGGGGGCAATGAGATATGTATACATGTAACACAATAAAAAAATTAATAAAAAAAGTTGCATTTTGCACTCAGTACTGTTTGTAAGATCTTTCTTTGTTGCTCTATTAACATTCCTGAATATGTATTTAATATATTTTATTTATCCTTTCCCCATTGGATGAATGAAAGCTTTTCTACTTGTCTCATACTTTCTTTCATGATTAGATGCCTTTTTATTTATTCCAAAGGTCAACTTCTTCATAGACATCCCAAAGGTTTCCTTTGAAACCTCTTATAATTTCTACTTGGGAATAACCTCTTCTATATCTTTTTTTTTTCAGTTAGACCTTTCTTATCAGCTAATTAGTCCTCAGATGAATTTCAGTAGGGTAAAGCTATGGAATGAAAACATTTATGAATATTACAAATTAAAGTGGTAATTTGTTTATAAATTAGCATTATTTTCTGTTGGGATTAAAATAGGGTTTATTGGAAAGTCACAGGAAGAAATTATTTACTTTAACCCTTAGATGCTTACTGTAGAATTATTTCTTTACATTGTTTATTTCTTTTTTCTTTAATGGATTAAAGTTTTGAAAGCTAATGTGGTATTATGAACAAATGGAATGGTTTTTAAAACATGTTTCTTGTGTATAGGACTCTCAAATGGTAGTAGACTCCTTCAAGTCTGGATTTGAACCTCCAGGAGACTTTCCATTTGAAGATTACAGTCAGCATATTTATAGAACCATTTCTGATGGGACTATCAGTGCATCCAAACAGGAAAGTGGGAAGGTGGATGTCAAAACCACAGTAGGAAAGGCCAAGGGCAAGTTGTGGCTCTTTGGAAAGAAGCCAAAGGTAAAAGTCATAAAGTTTCTCTATGCTACTAATTTTGTTTTAGTGTGTCATTTCAATGGATGTAGGTATCGAATGGATAATGTTTTAGTATTAATAGAAAATAAACATGTTGAATTATTCAATTATTTTTCACTTGTTAGGAATATAGTTTTATTCTTTAATAATAAAAATTATTTTTAGATTTCACATTTGATCACCACTTAATAATGAATAAAATAATTTGTTAAATGTCTCTTAAATTATATGCTTTTGAAATTTCATTTGTGTATAATTTCAGTCAGAATTTTAAGAAAACATTATAATCTAACTATATGAACACTTAAATTGCAATTCTCAATTGGAATGAATAATTGACCACAGTAATAATAAGTATCAAATTAGGTCTTCTAATAAAGTTTTTTAAATCATACATGTGAATATTTAATAAGAAGGGCTCAACGTTTGTGGTTATTTGAAGTTTAAAAAAATCTATAGTTTACTAAGAAAATCTCACTTTTCTTGTTGGAACCTATCTTTTGATATGTTGTTTATTTTAGATAGATAAATCTAGCTCAGCATGTAAGCAAATGGAATACAGGAGAGCTTAGTCTTTCTAACAATTTAGTGATTATAATAGTATTATGTCAGTAGGAAAATAGATATGTCCTTTTAATCTGTCTATATTTATTAAAGCACACATCATTATTTTAATACATTTTTATGATTTTGACATGAATATAGATAAAATTGTAAAATACCTGTATATTTAAAAATCATAATTATAGTTAGCTAAACCTTTATTCATGCTTTTAATAATATCCAGTCAAGAAGTTGAGAGCTGAGACTTTGTCAGATCAGAGTAGCTAAGAAAGCTTAGATAATTAAGGAATACTGAAATTAAAAGAAATATAAGGGTGAAATAGAAGTAGTCTGAGAAGAAAGTCACAAATGTAATGAATTTTTTTGCCTACTTGTGATAATAGTTACAGTTTTAACATTTTAATATTTTATTTTAATAGACATTACCTGTTATAGATAACTTATACTGTCATTCTGCCTTTATTGCTGACAGCTACTGGTTAGGTAAAGGTAGTGCTAATATTCTAGAAATCAGAAGACAGTTTTAAAAATCTAGGTCACATTGCTCTAACATTATAATTTGTGTACTCTATATTTCTAATCTGTCAGTTTGTAAAAAAATGATAAAATGAAATGGTACATTTTTAAAAGTAAATTTGACTTTTTAAAATGATAGTTTTGGCAAAACTGTTAACTTTCTTATAGTATTTTTATAGAAAGCTTTATTTGAGATATATTTTGTGAAAAGTATGTTGCCAAAAATAGAATTTTCATTTAGAAAAAAACTATGCACATTTGGCTTATTGATTCCTTTCTTTATTTCCATATTAGCCACAGTCCCCACCCTTAACCCCTACTAGTTTATTCACATCCAGTACTCCTAATGGGTCCCAGTTTCTCACATTCTCCATTGAGCCCGTGCATTATTGTATGAATGAAATAAAAACAGGGAAGCCCAGAATTCCTTCTTTCAGAAGTCTCAAAAGAGGGGTAAGTTTAATAATGGGTTAAAATGCATGATGGCCTATTGTGTGTGTAGTGTGGCTTTTAATACTCTCCACCCTCATTATAAGGCTCTCTCTCCTATAAATATGTAGTTTAAAAACACCACAAATTAAGTATAGCTGCCCTCCAGTTAAAAATAACTCCTCTTTATAACATTTGAAATGCTCAACCATAAAAGAATGGTATTATAAAGAGGGTGCTGGGTACAGTCATATTAGCTATTTTTTTTGTTTATGTGAAATCATATGTCCACCATTGTCTTGTAATGTATTGACATTTTTAAGACTTTCAGTAATTTTTCACTAGAGTTACTCATGTAATAATTTGTCACTAATGATGACTTCTGCCAATGTATAAAGCATTATTTTGCTTGAGAAAAAATCAAGTTCCATTTTAATTGCCCTACTTTTTGAAGCATAAATACAATTTCTAATAGTTAAATAAAAAATTAAAGATAAACATGTTAATTATCAAGATTGTAGATAATATTGAGATAATACATTAGAAAATAGCTTATAAATTATAAAGCCTATATAAATAGTAGATATTATTGAGTTGAAATTTGTTTTCTTAAACTGAAAAGAAAAAAAAAAGTTCTTCCCCCCCCCCAGAATTTTTTCTTTTTAAAAATTGGGCAGCCTTTGCTTATAACTAAAGATGCTCTGCAAATGAGAATATTTAGAATAGTAAAAAGCAAATATTAAACTGTTTCTTAGCAACAACCATTATGCTGCTGATAAATAAATTAGTGTTATTCCATTTTATTAGACTACTTTTTCTTGTTTATGCTTGATTTTAAGGCTATGTTTATAATAGTCAGAGCTCATAATTTATATACATTTATGAGATTTGTTTGCATATATGAACACCAAAGATGTGACAACCCACAGAGTCTGCGTCAGAAATCTAATCATTCATTAATAGTAATATACTGTAATTGGGTTCTCTCTTTACTAGTGCTCTCTCTCTCCTTTCTCTCTTCCCCTTTTCCTTGTTGCCTTTCTTCCTTTTCTCTCATTTCTTTCTTTTCTTCTCTTTCCTTCCCTGTTTCGCCTGTCTGTTTTTATTACTTTTGGCAGTTCTTTCTGTCTTCAAATTGCTTTGGTTCAGTTTCTGTTTGGGGGCAGAACATAATAATTTAGGGCACGATCGAATTATTATCTACATTTCTCACAAAACAGTAATGATGTCAGTAATACAGCAGAAATGTCTTATGTATTATGTCCCCTTTTAGATTTCCCTTTTTCCTATAGTAAAACCAACTTTTTTACATCTACCTTACCTAATTCTGTATGTGGGTGATATTTTAGATAATTAATGACATGTTGAAAAGTCCCTGTGAATGAGTGTGCATTATACCTATAGGCAATATGTAATAAGCAATGGAAATCATATGTGGGATTTCTGTTGCCTAAATTTGAGGGTAGAATTAATTCCTATTTTTCTTTTCTATGATAATTGAGACTACATTAAATATTGCCTGAATTTGAGGGTAGAATTAATTCCTATCTTTTCTCTGATGATTGAGATTACATTAAATATTGTTACATAAGTCATGAGAAATTATTATTTAGTAGCCATATTTTTGTGTAACCGTTTATGTATCCTACACATTGAGTCTTCCAGGCTCAGTTATAGTACATTACACAGTAGAGTCACAGAATATGAAGTAACTACTTCTATGAAAAAAAATTTAGGCACTTAGTACTGTGAGCCCTAAAGAGAGAAGCTTAAATATGTGACATTCATTCTTATTGGAAAAAATTATGGTTACATTTTATTACTATAGAACTTAGAAGTATCTGCTTGGTAACTGTTTTATTTCCACATATTGCTTTAATTTTAAAATAAGTATATTGTTTTTTTGGAGGGCTTAATCTCAGAAAGCCACAATCCTCCCACTTTTTAATTATTTATTATGGAAATAGAAAGATAAATAGAAAATATGACAGACAAATCTGTTAGGGGATTATGGGAGAGAGGAGAAAGGAAAGTTCAATGCTGCCTTGGTGTTGAGAAATTGCTTTCTTTTTGATTGGTTACATATATTTCAAAAGTAATCCATAGAGATGCTTTCCATCCATTTCTCAAAATGGAAAAAAAAACTTTAAAAAGCCACGTTTTGTGTTTTTACATGGATTTACATGTAATTTCATTAAACTTACAAAGTCTTAAGGTTTGTTCCCCTGGGGTTTTTTGTTTGTTTGTTTTTAAATAAATCTTTATTGTCCAGTTTATTACTGATGCTCCTCTTTTTTCCTCCCATAGCTCCCCTCCACCTGATTCCCCAGCCCCCACCCTATCCCCTTACCCCCACCACTGTCCTCATCCATAGGTGTAAGACCTCTGTCCAATCTCTTCCCACACCCCTCACACCCCATTCCCTCCAAGAATTGTCAGTCCACTCCCTTTCTATGTCCCTGATTCTGTTATATTCACCAGTTTATTCTGTTCATCAGATTTCTTATTCACTTGATTTTTAGATTCACTTGTTGATAGGTATGTATTTGTTATCACTTTGTTGTTCATAATTTTTATCTTTACCTTTTTCCTCCTCTTCCTCTTCTTAAAGAATACCCTTCAGCATTTCATATAATCTTGGTTTGATGGTGATGAACTCATTTAGCTTTTTCTTGTCTGTGAAGCTCTTCATCTGACCTTCAATTCTGAATGATAGCTTTACTGGGTAGAGTAATAGCTTTACTGGGTAGAGTAATCTTGGTTGTAGGTTCTTGCTATTCATCACTTTGAATATTTCTTGCCACTCCCTTCTGGCCTGCATAGTTTCTGTTGAGAAATCAGCTGACATTCGTACGGGTGCTCCCTTGTAGGTAACTATTACTTTTCTCTTGCTGCTTTCAAGATTCTCTGTCTTTTGCCCTTGGCATTTTAATTATGATGTGTCTTGGTGTGGTCCTCTTTGGATTCCTTTTGTTTGGGATTCTGTGTGCTTCCTGGACTTGAAAGTCCATTTCTTTCACCAGGTGTGGGACGTTTCCTGTCATTATTTCTTCAAATAGGTTTTCAGTATCTTGCTCTCTCTCTTCTGGCACCCCCACATTTCTGATGTTGGTATGCTTGAAATTGTCCCAGAGGCTCTTTATACTATCCTCACATTTTTGGACTCTTTTTTTTTCCTTTTTGTTTTTCTGGTTGGGTGTTTTTTGCTCCCTCATATTTCAGATCTTTGATTTGATTCTCTGCTGTTGGATTTCTGTATATTATTCTTTATTTCAGACACTGCATGCTTAATTTCTGACTGGTCCTTTTCTATTTTTTATTTTTTTTGGCATTCTCGTTAAGATTCTTGAAGGTCTCACTAAGTTTCTCGGTGGTTTGTAGAAGATTCTTGAGTAACCTTATAAATGTGGTTTTGAATTCTATGTCCAGTAGTTTGCTTTCCTCCATTTCTTTCATTTGTGACATGTTTCTTTGTCTCCACATTTTGGCTGTTTCTCTGTGTTGATGGAGTGGCTTTGTGTGCTAGTTGTCCTTTATGACCCAGGAGCTCTGCCTCCCCAATCACCTGAGATGGACACTCTTGGTGCACCCCTTTATGGGCTGGGTACACAGTCTTGTTGTTAAGCCTTGATTGCTGCTATTGGTACACTGGGAGGAATTTGACCTCCAGGCCAATTGGCTGTGAGGACACCCTGTGTCTGTAATGAAAGCACTGCTGTGCTGGAGATACCCCTCTGGGGTATCAGTGGGGCTTTGGTGCTCGCCAAGTCTGCCTCTTGAGTGTGTCACTTATGTATGTGAGGAGTTGAAATCTGGTGTTGTCTCACACTGATCTCTAGGTTCATTGGTTTCTGGATCTCCAAGGAGGTGCAAATCAGCTACTTTCTGAGGTCACCTTGCAGGAGCTATAGGGAGATCTGCAGATTTCGCCTCTTTGCTTGGAGTTTGGAAGTTTTGGAGTTATCAGACCCAGTTTCAATTTGTTAGGTTAAGCTGCTAGAGTGCAGGCCATTTGTATGCAAAAGCCGCTGCGCACACCTTGATTGGTTTGTAAATTGGGTGGGGTAGAGTCTCAGGGAAGCTCTAGGGTGTGGCAGACAGTGATGGCTGCCAATCAGCCCTCTTTGCCTCTCCTGTTTGCCGTCCTGCGTCCACGCCTCAGTGCAGTAAACGATTCCTGTGTGTACCTCTGTGAAAAAGCCACCCTCTCTTTCCGACCTGTTAGTTGACAGTCCAGTTTCTCCCTATATGAGTCTGGCTCCCCAGAATCTTGCCAGAAACTGGAGTTCAGAGCAGTCAGGAACTTATAACTCCCTCCCAATTGAAAAAAAAAAAACAGCGCACGCCAGCCCAATTTGCACACATCTCTGTACTTCTGCTTTTCTGAGCCTCTGCACATCCTACCAGGTCTCAATGCATTTTTTTCTCTCCTTCTAGTTGTAAAACTTCTACTTTACCAGCTTTCCCATGGTTCTGGGGTATAGTTTTGTTTTTTAGTTATAGTTTTGGTGTGGCTGTGAGAGGCAGCATGTACAGGTGTATACCTTATGCTGCCATCTTGGTTCTCCCTCCCCCAGGTTTTTAAAAATATATTTTTTATTTATTTCAGAGAGGAAGGGAGAAGGAGATATGGAAACATCTATGTTGACAAAGAATCATTGTTTGGCTTCCTCCTACAGGACCCCTACTGGGGATGGAGCCCATAACCTGTGCCCTGACAGGGTATATAACTATCTCCTGGTTCATAGTTTGGTGCTCAAACCACTGAGGAACACTAGCCAGACTTCCCAATTTTATTGAGAAATAATTGCCATACATCACTGTATAAATTTAGGGTATGCAACATGATGGTTTGACTAACATATATTGTGAAACGATAACCACAATATGTTTAAATAACGTTTATCATCACATGTAAACACAATAAAAGGAAAGACAAAATGATTTCTCCTTGTGATGACAATTCTTAGGATACACTCACTATTTTTCTATATGTTGTATATAAGAGAACTCACTACTCTATACTAAATCACTTCTAGGCACTCTTTACTTTTCCATTAAAATAGCCAGCCATGTAAATTTCCTAAAATAAATTAAATCCCCAGTTGTTTATATAAAAACAGAATATTTTTTCCAGTTTTGAGGAATAATTGATGTACATCACTATATAAGTTTAAGACATATAAGATGGTGGTTTGATCTACATATATTGTGAAATGATTAGTGTTAAGTTTTCTTACAACTGATAAATTGTACCAATTCAAATTAGAAACTTGTGTTGAGCTATATTTGTTACATAATTTTTCCTAAATACCTACATTTTGGCTTTCTAAGAATTAATAATTTATTTTTTATTTTTATTTTTTTTAGTATATTTTTATTGATTTTTTACAGAGAGGAAGGGAGATAGAAAGTCAGAAACATCGATGAGAGAGAGACATCCATCAGCCGCCTCCTGCACACCCCACAGTGGAGATGTGCCCGCAAGCAAGGTACATGCCCCCAACCGGAATCAAACCCGGGACCTTTCAGTTCGCAAGCCGAACCGGCCTCGGCAATAATTTATTTTTTTTAAAGAAAACGCAGTTTATACATTTTTTAGTATCTAAGGATGAGAAATGTTATATTGAATCAGTGTTTTTTAATTTGATCATATGTGGACCTTTTCTGAGGGTCTATAATTTCCTTTAAAATCTAACCATTAATGGATATTTGATGTACTCCTAAAGTTATCTACCTAATTTAGAAATGAATATTTTTTTCTAAATTATTTGAGCTTACTGGGTACTCTTTTTTCGGGGGTTTTGGGAGAATAGATTAGCAATAGCAAGTCCATGTTTTCTGTCTTAAGTTATTTAGGATCTTGTAAACTTCTAAAGTAATTTTTGTAAGCTTTTATCTATCCAAAGTACAGTTCTCAGAATTTCTTTGTCTTTAAGTGAAATGCATCTAATAATATTAATTGCCTGATTTCCTTTTATAGCTCCCTTATATATTTATTAATATATAGTAGGTATATGAAATTTTTTAATTATAAGTATATAATAATTACATATGAGAGTGAGGTGTTTCTTTATTGAACATGAATTACTTTATATATTTCTAATATTTTTACAAAGAACTTGAGTTTTTTGTATCACCAGAATTTGATTAGCTAAACATTGAAACATCTGATGTTTCAGTATATAATTATCTTAATGTTTTTTCTAAAAGATTCTTATAGAAACTGAAAAAATAATTTGCATCACTTAGAAATTTAGCTGGTGAAAATTATAAAAGATAAATCAAAAAACGTAGTTTGCTTCTTGTTCTGTATATAATTTTAATAACATTTAAAGAAGAGCATGAATATCTTTTAAAAATTTAAACCATTAAATCTCATCAGGAATTTTGTTACAAAGATGTTATGGTTTTATTCCCTGAAACTACTGACAGTCTAAAGAATGTTAAGCTTAATTTGGAAAGGTAATGAATAACATATGTCATCTTTTTTTATCATTATAACCATTTATATATGACAAATTCATCAGAGATAAGGGGTAGATATTTTTATCAGTTATTTATTAAGATTTATAATTTTATGTGAAATTCTACCCAACATCCCCTAAACTGCTTTAAAATATTATGATTTAGAAAACAGGGAATGATAAAAATTTTAGAGGGTGCTAACCAAATGCATTGAATATTAAGTTAACTTTGTAAAGCTCTCCTTTGTATTCTTGGTCACAGGGGTGTGTGTGTGTGCGTGTGTGTGTGCATGTGTGCATGCGTGTGCACTTGTGTGAGCATACTTGTGTACCTGCACATGTGCATGCATCTCACGTGTTTAGTTGGGATGCTAGGTAGATGCAATGCCAGTTGCAGAACCCTGACAACCCATAGAATGTGCATTTTATATACTTGTGTAGTATATATAACCATATGGTAATACTCTGGCTATGTCATTTCATATTTTCAGAGAGACTAAATTTTAACCAATTTTCTAAAAATTCAAGTTATATTTTCAGTGTTGCTTTTCAATCATGTAGATTTCAGAATAAAAACTGAAAAATAGAAGCTATATCTTCAAAGCAAAATTCAGCCCATATACTTGTCTCTATTAGGAAATATGTATGGGGAACTTGAATTTAAGTGATTCATTTATTATTTTGGTAATAATGTGTTTTTAATGGGTCTGTACATTTTAAAAAGCACCTTACAACTAAAGTAGGAATGTTACCCTCACTTAAAACCTACCCTATGGTATTTTAAACTATAAAAATTCAGAAAATGGTGTTTTGTTTAAAACATTGGAAAGAGCATTCTATTTTTAAATCCTTTATATGAGATTTCTTTTAAAATAGCTGTTAAATCTTTTATATTCAAATTTTCAAATGTTAATATTTTGAGAATGAAGAGCCAAATAAGTGAAATTCACTTATGTAAAAATTATCCTTTAAAAAAGAAAATAAATGGTTACTGATAGAATGATTACCATTTACTTTTGAGTTTTAGTGGCATATACAAAATATCTGCCCATTATCATCATTGTATTTTTTGTTTCTTTTTGTTTTGTTTTGTTTTTTTTGCAGATAATTTACTTTCACAAAATGTGCTTAAAATTGTTTTTCTGGCATAATTGTTTGGATTATGAAATGTACATGATTTATTTTAACATTGTAAAAAATATATATAGGTTATTACATCTTCTATATTATGGTTTCATGTGAATAATTTGCCATTTCTTTCTGTTTTCCATTGAACTATTCAGTGGTCGGGGAAGATGGTAAGCCTTAAGTGCTAATTTGTATACTGTACCAACATTAAATAATATCAAATCATTATTTTGTTTAAAGTCAAAACAAATAAGATACAGCTCCACATTTTCATCTTATATGTTTTCTTTTTGTTATTTAATCTATATAGAGTCCAACAAATGCCAGTACCTCTTGATATCATAAAAATCAAAAATAATGTGGTTAACCTTTAATCAGCCCATTAAATTCTTGAATGTTATTGAGTGTAGTCCTTGTCATGTTATCATGTTACAGAGAATAAAATTATAGTTAAAATAGTGGCCCGGAACATGAATTTGTGCACATTGAAATGGAATTAATTAGATGCAGCATTAAATATTTTAATGCTGCTATTCACCCTTTCTCTATAATGGAAATGTCAACCAAATTCACGATCAACAATGACAGATGGAAACACAGGCATGTGATTGGCGCCAGCGAGAGCTTTATGTGTATCGAGCATGTGCGAGGCAACTTAGCCTTTTATAGGTATAGAATAAACTTGCTTAATTAGACATACTTTCTGATTTAGCTAAACTTTTTCCAACCCAATGAAGCACCCCAACTTCACTTTCAGGTAATTTCAGCAACAAAGCAGTAAATATCAACAAGAAGCAGATTGTTATTGTAGATCACACAGGGAGAACAAAGGGTAAAATATTTAGCTGCAGCAGTGTTTGACGATATTCTGCATAGTGAGGAAACCTGAAGGCATTTTCAAGGTCCACCGTTTCTTCTTTTCAGTCAGGTTTTTCTCAGCTTTCTAAATCTCCATTTTCCAGCTAATGAAAATAAAATAGGATTCCACTGAGTCTCCTATCTACCTACTCCAGGACTTCTGTGAGGATCAAATGAGAGGAGGTACAGGAAAATGCTTTACAGAAATTTGGTTAAAGTGTGAAATGTGCCGAAAACCGGTTTGGCTCAGTGGATAGAGCGTTGGCCTGCGGAATGAAAGGTCCCAGCTTCGATTCCGGTCAAGGGCATGTACCTTGGTTGCAGGCATATCCCCAGTGGGGGGTGTGCAGGAGGGAGCTGATCAATGTCTCTCTCTCATCTATGTTTCTGACTATCTCCTCTCCCTTCCTCTCTGTAAAAAATCAATAAAATATATTTTTTTAAAAAAAGTGTGAAATGTTTCCACTTGGCTATGAAACAAGTCATGTTCCTGGGCTGAAGAAACTGCAAGGAGGCTGGTCGCTAGGGAGAGGAAACCTGACATTGCTATGTGACGTCAGTACCGGGACAGATATGCTTTTTATATATATAGATATTACTTTGAAAGTTATGTGGTAGAACAAAAGTTTGTTTTTATAGAAGGAAAAATAAATGATTTTCCTTAACATCCTTTTATAAATATTTTATTTTAACCCTCTCCTGAGAATATGTTAATTGATTTTTATAGAGAAAGGGAGAGAGACATGGATTGCTTGCCTCTGGCTCAGGCTGCAACCAGGGATGGAACTAGAAACTGAAGTATGTGCCCTAACCAGAAATCAAACCTGCAATCTTTTGGTGTATAGGATGATGCTCCTCCAGCCAACTGTGCCACCTGGGGCCGGGGCTTCCCTTTTAAACAACCTTAAAAAAATAATATAAATTTGATTTTTTTCAAAGTTTATGATAGTTTATCATAAGAATCATTGGGTTTTCCAGAAAGTAAGAATGGAAGTTTTTCTATTAATTTATTATAGTCAGTGCTTTCTTCTGACAAATCACCTAAATATCGTGTGTGTGTGTGTGTGTGTGTGTGTGTGTGTGTGTGTTTCTTTGATAGAAAGAGAGAAATATGTTCCTTTACACATTGATGTATTTCAGACAAATTAATGGATGTACATTGTGAAAACCTAAGCCCAAAATTATTGGGTTTTAACATATTTTCTCATTTTCAGAAAATAAACGGCTATTTTTCAGACTCTTGCAATTCGGTCTTTATGAATTCTCTTGTAAATGCATCAGAGGTTTTCTTTACATCCACAGGAAACAGTGGAGTTACTTTTCATATTCTATAGAAGGATAGGTTATAATGTCAAAATGGGATATTACATATGCAAGTGTCTTGGATCTATTTTATTTGAGAACAAGATTTGATTAGGGATAAATGGAAATTTGGCAGATTTACTTATAGTTAGTTTTGAGTTTATTATAATACTACCAAATAAATCACATTGGAATACATTTCCTCACTTTATTAAATAGTTTTTCAAAATTTTAACATATTTTTAAAAAAATTAGAAAGTTTTATTTTTGGTACATATATAATAGTTTTCAAAACCTGTACCATAAATTAGATTAAATGTGACATATATAATGATAATTGGCCACTAAATTTCAAGGATAGAAAATTTTGCTATTCATTTAGGCAAATTTGATTGATTTGATAGATTCTTATGTATGGTGACTGGTAGATTAAAAAACAGTTAACTTAGATAAAATGTCCTTCTTCTTTTTAGGCAAGTTTGTTGAATGTCCATAATATGAAGGCCATTTAGGAAAATTCTGGAGATTCTGTTATTAATTAAATGTAACATTTGATCAGGACCCATCCTAAAATTGAGTGTTCTCATTTTTCTTAAAGTAAGGGAAGCATTCTTATAATGGTGAAATAAAGCTTTTTAGCTTATGTTATAGGCACAAATAGAGCAAAGATGCATTTATTTTGGGAGTTCCCTTCAACACTTTAAAAACTGAACTTGTGTATTCTTTAAAATAACCATTTTAAAAGAATAATGAGATAGGTGTCATCAGTTTTTGGAGGATATAAAAACTATGTAAATAAGGTTTTATATCAGATGGAATCAATAGTTGCTAATATTTGCTCCATTGTGTAATCTCTAATAAAATAACTAAAGTAACTAATATGATTAATGCTTAAGAGATGAATGACATCATTTTAATCAAATTTACATTTAAATGCTAGCTAGCACTTTTCTTAAATTATATCATTTTTTTTTAATAACAAAGCATTAAGAAATTGTCAAACATCAAGCTTACTTCCAAAAGAAGTGTTATACAGTGGTGCCTCGAGATGAGTGTAACCTTGAGGTGTGGGAAACTATGAGATGCTCGATGGGTCGTGTGCAGCCGGCCGATCCGCGCGATTACTCGAATCTCAACTGTTGCTCGTATTTCAAAGCAAAAATCGCTCGCTCGACGGCTTGTATCTCAAAAATCTCTTATGTTAGGGCACTCGTATCTCGAAGTACCACTGTATCTCTCTTTGAATGATATCATTCTTTCAAGAACAACTGAGGTGTATTATTTGGTTGTACGAAAGGATAATTGGAAAAGACTCCTTATTGGAATATAATCTCTACTTACATTTCACTTAGTGGATCTTTTGTTTTTAATTGCCAAGTATGTTTTGGTTGTAAAAAACAGATTGGTTTACAAGTGTAATCATTCAAAAACTATATGCATTAATTAGAGTGTCTTTATGAGGTAAGTTTCTTACTTAATTCAGTTATACAGACTTCATATTTTCAGTCAGAACATTTATTCTGACTGGTATGTGTTGGTATGTTATATATAAAACAATAATATATGTAGATGAAAAATGTTACGTGTTTCCATTTGTTGTTGTTGCTGTAAGAAGATCCGTATGTATTTTAACTCTTCCAAGACCTGGGAATAATGTGATACTGGTCACTACCTAATATCTTTATCTGGTGTGATTTTTACTATCCTATTTCATAATTTTATAAACTGACTGGAATTTGAGTCCTTTTGTTAATACAGTTGTTTTAATTAACACATATATCTACGTAGATTTCTTTTTCTTAAAAGGGATTGTTCAGGGCTAATAGGAAATTAAACTTAAAAATTGATATTCTTATTTTATAATGGGTATATGTGAAAAATAAAATTTATTGAAAATGCCTTTTATCCTTATTTAGATTCTCTTTTCAGGGCACAGCACTAGAAGATTTCAGTCATCTGCCACCAGAACAGAGACGTAAAAAACTACAGCAACGCATTGACGAACTTAACAGAGAACTACAAAAAGAATCAGATCAGAAGTATTTTTCCATTAAGTTCTCTCTACTATTATTATTCCTTTCAGGATCTATTTTGAATGATGTGTTTAAGTGTGATGTATAAAAAGTTTAAAAATCATTCATCCTAGTTGAAATATCTTTTGAGGGGGAAAAACACTCTGAAGTATTGGAAAATTTTATGGTTGCTTTGTCACAAGTGAAAATGAAATGTTAGAGTTTCTTGGGTTGCAGATTACGTATTGGAGCTAATAGTATATGTTCATGCCTTCCAAAAATTTACAAAATCACTTGATCATTATCAAGAGTAGTTTCACCAACAATAACTACCTCTTATGCTTGGATAAATTTCATTTTGATTTGGTATATAAATTGAGTTTAATAGAAACCTGAAGCTATAATTATTTCTTTTGCAGCAAAATATGTTGGTAAACTACTTGATTACTATGGCTTTAGATTCATTCACTCAATGCTTTGTTATTCTCCCAATTTTATAAAAATATTCCTGTATTTCAGTTTTGTTTTAATGAACATAGAGAGCTATGATGAGTAAAGGGTTGTTACAGTGAATTGGTGACTTATTATCTGCTTTTACATTGAAGATAAAATTGGAGCTTAAGGCCCTAGCCCAATGGTTCTCAACCTTTCTAATGCCGCGACCCTTTAATACAGTTTCTCATGTTGTGGTGACCTCCAATCATAAAATTATTTTTGTTGCTACTTCATAACTGTAATTTTGCCACAGGATGAGAATGCTAGCAGGGTCACCTAAGACCATCATAAAACACAGATATTTACATTACGATTCATAACAGTAGCAAAATTACAGTTATGAAGTTGCAACGGAAATAATTTTGTGGTTGGGGGTCATCACAACATGAGGAACTGTATTAAAGGGTCGTGGCATTAGAAAGGCTGAGAAGCCTTGGCCTGCGGACTGGAGGGTCCTGGGTTTGATTCCGATCCCCAATGAGGGTTGTGCAGGAGGCAGCCAATCAGTGATTCTCTTTCATCATTGATATTTCAATCTCTCTCTCTTTCTCTCTCCCTTTCTGAAATCAGGAAAGATTTTTTTTTAAAAAAATGGAGCTTAAGGTCTGGCATTAGTGATTAAAGGGATTGTTAAGAATTATACATTAGCTGAGACCAGTTTGGCTCAGTGGATAGAGCGTCGGCCTGTGGACTGAAAGGTCCCAGGTTTGATTCCGGTTGGGGGCATGTACCTTGCTTGCGGGCACAACTCCAGTGGGGGGCGTGCAGGAGGCGGCTGATCAATGTCTCTATTTCATCTATGTTTCTGACTTTCTATCTCTCTTTCTCTTTCTAAAAAATCAATAAAATATATTTAAAAAAAAGAATTAATACATTAGATATAATTGTCTGTTTAATCATAAATGAAATATGGCATTATAATCAGTTCTCGTCATTTGTGGAGTTAGGCTCTGTAGAGTCACTGTGAACACTGATTAGTGAATACTAAAACAGAAAATACAGGGCTCCAGGTATTAGCCTCTGGTCATAACATTTATATCAACTGATCTATACATAACCTTGTTTTATGTTTTCCTTAAAGACATGTTTTATTGTATGTTTTTTTGTTTTTTCTTTATTGGTTAAGGTATTATATATGTGTCCTTATTCCCCCATCCCCTCCACTCAAGCCCTCACCCCCCTGGTGTCTGTGTCCATTGGTTAGGTTTATATGCATGCACATACCAAGTCCCTTGGTTGATCTCTCCCTCTTACCCCCACCCTCCCCTACCTTCCCTCTGAGGTTTGACGGTCTGATTGATGTTTCTCTGTCTCTGGATTTGTTTTTGTTCATCAGTTTATGTTCATTATATTTCATAAATGAGTGAGATCATGTGATATTTATCTTTCTTTGACTGGCTTATTTTGCTTAGCATAATGCTCTCCAGTTTCATCCATGCTGTTGCAAATGGTAAGAATTTCTTCCTTTTTTTACCTCAGCGTAGTATTCCATTGTGTAGATCAGCGGTTCTCAACCTGTGGGTCGCGATCCCTTTAGGGGTCAAACGAGCCTTTCACAAGGGTCACCTAAAACCATCGGAAAATGTAGTAATGTAATTTACTGTTGTTATATTACGACTGTTACCCATGCCACACCATGCTTCAAGACAAAATTTCATTTATTTATAGTAATTAGAAATAAATATTTCACAATATCTAGTTGTGATTATCACTATGCTTTAATTATGTTCAATTTGTAACAATGAAAATACATCCCGGATATCAGTTATTTACATTACAACTCATAACAGTAGCAAAATTAGTTACGAAGTAGCAACGAAAATAATTTTATGGTTGGGGGTCACCACAACATGAGGAACTGTATTAAAGGGTATTAGGAAGGTTTAGAACCACTGGTATAGATGTACCACAGTTTTTTAAACCACTCTTGCTGATGGGCACTTAGGCTGTTTCCAAATCTTAGCTATTGTAAATTATGCTGCTATGAACATAGGGGTGCATATATCCTTTCTGATTGGTGTTTCTAGTTTCTTGGGATATATTCCTAGAAGTGGGATCATTGGGTCAAATGGGAGTTCCATTTTTAGTTTTTTTGAGGAGACTCCATACTGTTCTCCATAGTGGCTGCACCAGTCTGCATTCCCACCACCAGTGCACGAGAGTTCCTTTTTCTCCGCATCCTCACCAGCACTTGATATTTGTTGATTTGTTGATGATAGCCGTACCGCATTGTCGTTTTGATTTTCATCTCTCGGTTAATTAGTGACTTTGAGCATGTTTTCATGTGTCTCTTGGCCTATATCTTCTTTTGAAAAGTATCTATCTAGGTCCGTTGCCTTTCAGGTTTATGTTTGTTTTTTGTTTTGTTTTTAAATATATTTTATTGATTTTTTATAGAAAAGAAGGGGGGAGAGGGATAGAGAGAGAATTAGAAACATTGATGAGAGAGAAACAGTGGCCTCCTGCATGCCCATACTGAGGATGTACCTGCAACCAGGGTACTTGGGACCCTTCAGTTCACAGGCTGATGCTCTATTCACTGAGCCAAACCAGTTAGGATCATTGCTCATTTTTTAATTGGATTGTTTATCTTCCTTTTTCAAGTTGTATGAGTTCCCTTTAAATGATGGAGATTAAACCCTTATCATTCATATCATTGGCAAATAGTTCTGCCATGCAGTGGGCTTTCTTGTTGTTCTATTGATGGTTTCTTTTGCTGTGTAAAAACTTTTTATTGTGATGTAGTCCCATTTGTTTATTTTCTCTTTAGCTTCCATTGCCCTAGGAACAGTATCAGTGAAGAACACATTCGGCGTATGTTTGAGATTTTGCTGCCTATGGATTCCTCTAGTATTTTTATGGTTTCCTGTCTTATGTTTAAGTCCTTTATCCATTTTGAGTTTATTTTTGTATATGGTATAAGTTGTGGTCTAGTTTCATTTTTTTTTTAATGTGTCCAATTTTCCCAACACTATTTATTGAAGAGACTGTCTTGACTCCATTGTATGCTATTGCCTCCTTTGTCAAATATTGAGCATAGTGGTTTGGATCAGTTTCTGGGTTCTCTATTCTATTCTATTGATCTATATGTCCATTTTTGTGCCAGTACCAGGCTGTTTTGAAAACAGTGGCTTTGTAATACAGCTTGAAATCTGGTATTAAGATCCCACCCATTTTGTTCTTCTTTCTCAGGATTGCTGCAGCTATTTGGGGTCTTTTTTTATTCCAGATGAATTTTGGAAAGTTCTTTCTAGATCTGTGGAATATGCCATTGGTATTTTAATGGGAAGTGCATTGAATCTGTAGATTGCTTTGGGTGGTATGGACATTTTAATGATGTTGATTCTCCCAATCCATGAACATGGTATGTTCTTCCATCTGTTTATTACGTCTTCCTCTATCTTTTCAGTGCCTGTAGTTTTCCGCGTATAGGTCTTTTACCTCTTTCATTAAGTTTATTCCTAGGTATCTTAATTTTTTTGGTGTGATGGTAAATGGGATTGCTTTTTTTAGTCTCTCTTTCTGTAAGTTCACTCTTGGTGTATATATTGTTGATTCATTAACTTTGAACTTAGGGCTAACAACCACAGTAGCTCATGCCTGAACAGAGCTTATATAACATGTATTTTCTCCTCACAGCCTTCTTGCTCTTAGGAACACTAGATAACACTTCAGCACTGCGCTTGTGGGCTCTCATAAAGAGAAAAATCACCAACAATGAGTACAAAAAGGACACTTGTTCAGAGTATCAGAACAGAAATAAAAAGTTAAAGTATCTCCTTGTTTGATCTCAGCTGAGAATGTAAACATATATCGGATGACTCAAATTTTTCTCCATTCTGTGCATGTCTAATGACTATAAAAGTGCCACGTGTGTTCCTTTTTGGATTACAAATACATTTTAGCAAATGGGCAATTCACAGATATGGAATCTGCAAATAATGAGGACCAACTCTATTAG
Source organism: Lasiurus cinereus (assembly GCA_011751065.1). Classification (NCBI taxonomy): domain Eukaryota; kingdom Metazoa; phylum Chordata; class Mammalia; order Chiroptera; family Vespertilionidae; genus Lasiurus; species Lasiurus cinereus. The sequence goes on from JAAGEH010000165.1 coordinate 4,586,166, forward strand.
TATTATATTTTTCATTGAGGTATATTTGACATATTAACATCATATTAGTTTCAGCTGTACAGCATGGCTCAACATTTGTATATATTGCAAAATGATCATCATGATAAGTATTTAATATTCATCACCATACAGTCACAAAAATGTTTTTTTTCTTGTGATGAATACCTATTCTCTTAGCAGCTTTCAAATATACAATACAATATATACCATGCTGTATATTACTTCCCCATTAAATAATTTTTAAATGTTAAAATATTTCTTAATTAGAGCAACATGTAAATGGTCTCTGGGAAATTATAACATATAATGTACTACTTAGAGCTTACTATATGTAATAGACTGTTAGGACTTTAGAAGATACAAAAAAGTAATAAAACAGTTCCTGATCCTAATAGGCTCACATTTTAGTTAAGAAAGATAAAACTCAGTGATTTTATTTCTGAACAAACTAAATTATGATAATTGCTAATAGAGAGATAAAGTTCTGGGGTAACCTAGAGTCAAAAATAATGAATTCTTATGGGAATAGTTAAGACAAACATCACTGGGGAGATGTTGGGGGAAGAGGAAGGGTGATGGTGTAGGAAACTAATGTTTACTGAGAGATGATTATGTACTAGAAAGTGAGCCCAGCATTTTACATTGAATTCCTTAAAATAGCCCTCTGAAGTTGTTGTTCCTGTTATAAAGGTAGAGAAATTGAGTATCAAATATATCCATAATGTGGCTCAGATTAGGTATCTGGTAAATACCAGAGTTGACATTCAAACATTAGCTGGTTTGTTTCCAGAACATTGGAGTTAGACTTTGATGGGAGGATAGGGTTTTGTCAGATAAGAAATTAGACAATTAAAGGAGAGTAGGAATATTTAAGGAAGAGAGGAAAAACAGAATAAAAGCACAGAAATGTGAATGTTCTTTCATGGCCTGGAACTGGCTCTAGGCCAGAGGAGACTTGATTAGAAATTGTGTGCAGTATAATATAAGAAGATGAGGATGAAAAGGTACAGGATGAATTATATAAAGTGTTGAATGCTTTTTTGTAGAATTCTGAAGGTATTGGAGAGTTACCAAGAGTTGTTGATGAAGTAGGTGATACTATCACCTCCGTATTCTAAAGAAAGATAATTGACAACTATTTGAAGAGTGGATTTTATAGAAAAGACATTGATATCAGAGAGAACTTCTTTTTAAAAAAATATTTTTATTGATTTCATAGTGAAAGGGAGAGGGGGAGAGAGATAGAGAAACATCAGTGATGAGAGAGAATCATTGATTGGCTGTCTCCTGCATGCCCTCTACTGGGAATCGAGCCCGCAATCCGGGCATGTGCCCTTGATTGGAATCGAACCTGGGACCCTTCGGTCTGCAGACTGACACTCTATCCACTGAGCCAAACTATCTAGGGCCAATTAGGTGAGAGATGTTGAAACGGTGTCTTGAAAATAGAAAAGAGTAGATTATTAGAATTTTTTAAAAGGCAAAGTAGGTCAGACTTGTCATCTGAGTGGATGTCCAAGAAGAGAAAAAAGGAGGCTTTCTACCTCAGAAATACAGATAAAAACAGTAAGAAAAAATAAACTTGGGGCAAAGGTCATGGTGTTATTTATGTTGATTTTTGGAATATGTGAAAATCTGTATGGAAGTATTTAGTTGGATTTGGAAATCAAATCTATAACTTAGGAGAAAAAGAAGACAGGAGATGTATAGTTGAGTACCATCTAGAGATATGTGATATTAAAGCAGTGAGTCAATTATATCTCACTAAAACTGGAAAAAAACAAAACAATAAGAGATCATTCTGAAGGAGGAGTGTAGGATAAGATGAGAAAAGAAACCTATGTCATTTTATGTAACACACATTTAAAGGATAAAGAGAGAAAGAGGAGCCAGTCAGGGCAGCAGAGGCGAGGAGAAGGAAAAAGAAAATGTACTCTTCAGGAGATCAGGCAGGAAATGAATATTGAGTGTAAGTCAGTACTGTCAGCTGTCAGAGTTGAGGAGAGCTGATTGAGTCATAGTCTATTATTATTACAATTAGTGAAGAGAAGATGAATAACTGAATTTGGAGGTAGAAAGACAAGTTAAAGATACATTTCTATTTCTAGTATAGATGGGTGGGAGGACAGTGATGCTGTGAACTCTAAGAAAAGGTGGAATAATATCTAGATGAGAATATGAGTTTGATTTAGGATAGGATAAGTTTAAGAATATTGAGGAATATATTCCAGCCTTTGAGTAAGCATATATGTATAGATCTGTGTGTGTGTGTGTATGTATGTGTGTGTATATGTGTGTGTGTGTGTGTGTGTGTGTGTGTGTGTGTGTGTGTGT
>JAAGEH010000165.1:4588599-4681215 GCA_011751065.1 Lasiurus cinereus
ATCAATCTCAGGAGCAAGAAATGAGAAATTAAATCTAACTTGTTTTTGATATTTCAAGTGATTTAAAGGATGTTTCCATAAATTACACACTCTTTATACTTTATTGGATTATCTTTAATTAGGTAATAGTTTACTAAACTTAAAGAAATGTGAATCTTTTCAGATTAGGTTGCATGTGAGTCCCCAAAATGAAACTCTTTTATCTGGAAATATATTGAGTGAATATTTAATTTTATGGCTTCCTTCTTGTTTTCAGAGAAGCACTCAACAAAATGAAAGATGTATATGAGAAAAATCCACAAATGGGAGATCCAGGGAGTTTGCAGCCTAAATTAGCAGAGACCATGAATAATATTGACCGCCTGCGAATGGAAATCCACAAGAATGAGGTAGAGATTTGTTATTTAGTAGTAGTCTGAGATAAATTCATTTGTATAAACTTCATCATGATAGGTTAGGTTTTGCTAGAATTACCTTCAAATATTTATTTAATTTCAACGCTCATGAACTAAAAGTAAGGTATCATGTTTAGTCCCTTGTTGAAGTTTATAAATTAAAAATGATATATAAAAATAAACACTTAAACTATTTTTTATTAGCCATAAAGTTGATCATTAACCAAACTGGTATAAAGGTTTCCCTTCGCTAAGAATTACATAATCATAACTCAAAGCACTTTTTAAATGTAGAATATCTTATGAGCTTTTAAAAATATTTATTAAGCTCAGTTTTACTTATTTTTTTCCTAAGGCATGGCTCTCTGAAGTTGAAGGCAAAACAGGTGGGAGAGGAGACAGAAGACATAGCAGTGAAATAAATCATCTTGTAACACAGGGACGAGAAAGGTCATTTTTTTTGTATTTTATTTCTTCTTTTCTCCCAAACTTTTCTCACTTTTTTTCCTAAACTTCATACAATTTTTTTTCTTCCTCCCTCATTTAACAAGTTTGGCTTTAATAACATCAGTCTTTCGAACTACCCTCATTTAACTAACAAGTTTGGCATTAATAACATCAGTTATTTCGAACTAAATTTTCTGTTTCTTTATAACAGCTATAGATGAAGTATGATATTTCATATTGCTGCTCAGTTTATTTGTCATGTATTCCAAAACAGAGATGGGGACATAGAAAGTTCTCGGAGCTGTAATCTGGAGGCATAGGCTCCTCGGGCCTGGGGAGATGTCCTAATAGATGGAGTTGGGTAGCTAATGCTAAAGAAAAATTTAACTGTCAACAAAGTTTTGTGAAAAATGTATATTGTTAGTTTAGATCAGAGCTTCCAAAAGACACTTTGCTAAGTTCCATATCATTGTGGCATTTCCCTTATTATAATATGTTTTTTTCTTTTTCATAATAAAGTCCAACAAATTAGCCCATCCAGCGTAGCTCAGTGGTTGAGCGTTGACCTGTGAACCAGGAAGTCATGGTTCCATTCCCAGTCCAGGCACGTGCCTGGGTTGCAGGCAAGAGCTCTTGAAGGGAGCATGTAGAGGGCAGCTGATCAATGATTCTCTCTCATCATTGATGTTTCTATCTTTCTTTTCCTCCCCCTTCCTCTCTGAAATCAATAAAAAATATTAAAAAAACAAGTCCAACAAATTAGAATTCACCCTAGAGAAGAAATTGAGAGCTCTTAGTTAACTGATTAATTACACTATAATTTAAGTAAGTTCATTTTTAATTCTCTCTGAGTCTCAGTGTCCTCAAATATAAAATAGAGATTAAAATACCTCTTATACAGGTTGTTAGTAATAAATGAAGTAATATACATAAAGCACCTAGTAGTAAAAACCTGGTTATAGTATGTTCTTGACAAATACTCATTTCTCCTCTCCATTATCATTTTTTTGAAAGAGTACATATCTTCAGTATATCAAATAATACCCTAAATATACTGGGTTTTGTTATTGGATAAAACCTGTATTTTAATAATCTATTTGGCTTGTGTTATTTAAAAACACGTCTTCCACTGATTGACTTCACTTAGCATAATACTCTCTAGATCCCTCCATGTTGTCTCAAAGGGTATGAGATCCCCTTTTTTACAGCTGTACAGGATTCCATTGTCTAAATGTACCACAGCTTTTCTTATCCACTATATCAGTAAAAGAGAAATATCACATGATCTCACTTATACGTGAAATCTAATGAACAAAATAAATTTGACAAACAAAATAGATCCAGAGACATGAAAGCATGCAATAAACTAAGGAACCTCAGAGTGAAGGGGATAGAGGGCAGGGAAGAGATCAACCAAAGAACTTAATATGCCTATAGGTATAACCCATGGACAGAGGTAGTAGTGGGGTAAAGGCCTGGGGAAGAGGAGTCAATGAGGTAAAAAAGGGACATCTGTAATAATTTAAACAATAAAGATAAAATTAAAAAATATGTTTTCCAGGCATACTGAAAGTGCTGTTAAATCTAATCACATAAATTTCCCCATTATTAAAGTCTTAGTCATTTGATTCTTCAGCAAAATTATTAAAATTTTTCTCTCTTTGATTTAAAAAATTGTGAAGAAAAAAATGCCTTTGGATTACTGAGGGTTTTTTTTTTTCCTAAGTTACTAACTTTCCCGGTAACATTAGTTGGAAATGAACTTTATTAGGGTTTTTAGTGACAGAATGAAATTCTCCGCTCATACTGGCTTAAACTAAAGAGGGATTTTATTAGCTGACTTCAGGGAGAGCTTAATCTTGGAGCTCAGATGATATATCCTTAGGACTCTATTCTTTCCACTTCACAGTTCTGCCTTCCACTGTCTTGGCTTCATTTTAAGGCTTCATATGGTAATCTTTCAAAGCACTAGGCTCATATTTCTCCAGATTCAAGTCCAGTGGAAAAGGAAGGGAGCTTCTCTTTCAACAATCCTAAGCAAAAGGTCTCTGTGCATCTCTTATATCTGACTGGGTTACAATCCTACTTGCCAACTCATCACTGGCCATACAAGTGCTGTGCTAAGATGAGCCCTCTGTAGTCAGGACAGAACAAGCCACCTGAAACCTTTTAACTGAACACTGGTCTGGGTGGGTCTGCTAATGAATTTTAGGGCCTTCTTGCAAAAGAGGGTGTGATAAATCCAGAATAATGAAAGACAAGTATTTAATATATCTTTATATTTTCTCTCGACCTTGTGATAGAGATATTCATTGACTACATGCTGTGTGTCTAGAATATTGTAGTCTTTTAATTTTTTAATCTCAGGAAATTCAACAAAGAATCATTTTGTTTTAGAAGAGGTAGATAGATTGAGTCAGTGTTTAAGAACATAAAGATTTAATTTGGAACTATGTCATAGATATTTAATTCTTTGAATTGATCCTGAGACAATCCTATATAATAAAAGGGTAATATGCAAATCGACTGAATGGTGAAACTAGGTCTCTCTGATTTGCACTGACCACCAGGGGGCAGACACTCAACACAGGAACTGTTCCCTGGTGGTCAGTGCGTTTCCAAAGGGGTAGCGCTGCTCAGTGGTGATGGCGGGAGTCTCTCCTACCTCTAAGGCTGCTCTAAGGATGTCCGATTGATAGCTTAGGCCTTCCATGGGCCTAAGCCATCAGTCAGACATCCCCTGAGGCCAGCCTGAGGGACATCCTCTTCACCCTCCATGCATGAATTTTATGCACTGGGCCTCTATTATAAAAGGTTCCCATGTTTGTGATACTTGATCAGAGATAATTTTATGTTTTATAGTCCTGAGGGAAGTTACACTGATGATGCAAACCAAGAAGTCCGTGGGCCACCGCAACAGCACGGTCACCACAGTGAGTTTGATGATGACTTTGAAGATGACGATCCCTTGCCTGCTATTGGACACTGCAAAGCTATTTACCCTTTCGATGGTATGATTTTTCTAACACATTATATATGATAAAATTGGTTTCTAAAGTCTACATTTATGAGTTAGGTACTTTAATATCCGCAGCTAAATAATACATTGTCAGATAATAATAATACTAGTTCATTAGTATGAATGTTTTTATTTAACTGATTACAGATATAGAGATGTTCATTCCATACATGACATTAAAAGAAAATTACTTATTTATCAGTATACTAATACAGATTATTATTTAATTGTCAACTTTGGTTGATACAGACTTTGCCCCAGAGGTGTGACTAATGCTTCATGTACTTTAAAGTTGAAGCAGCTCAAGCATGTTTCCTAATCCAGGAAGTGGAAGGTGGGCAGATGTCACTTCACATTCTTCCTTGTAACTTGCTAACATTGGGAGACAAGCACACAGCAAATGGCATATCTGAATTCCACCATATCCCAACTCTAGGCCACATTTTTCGATGAGGGAAGGAGAGAGTATGGTAGCTTCTGACTTTGCCATCTTTTCCTCTGCAAGAGTTGGAGGACAAGCCGAAGGAAGGAAGTCATTGTGGTCCTCTCCTGCAGACTTTTATTCACCCTTCCCTCTCTTGTGGGAAAAGGATTCTGAAAAATCCTAGAGGAGCACAGTAACACCTTTATAAATAAGTTGTTTTGTATATGAACTAAGGTCCTTTCACACCCATCCATTGTATCGATTTTAAAATTGAGTAAAGTGTTTAGTTACTCCTCATCCTACTCCATATATATATATATATAATATGCAAAGTGTCCCCTTTGGGAGTTTGACTGACCAGGAGTTTGATCACTCGCTATGACGTGCGTGTGATATGACAGAAGGCTCCAGTTGGCAGCCCCGGAAGGGAGGCCCCAGCCAGCAGCCAGCAGTCTCTAGGGATCCTAACTGTGCAGGTTGGAAGGGTTGGGGATTGGGAAGAAAGAGCCCTGAAGTTGATGAGGTTTTAAAGAAAGTTTGTGCTCTGTGGCTATAATCATTTTGCTTCTACCATCACCAGAGTTGACCTGTAGTGTTCTCTCTGCTCTCCCTTGAAACTACGTTCTTTCTACCCTCTCACTGTCTTATTACTATTTTCCTGATCCATATCTCATGAATTTTCTAGATAGCAATACCACTGAAGTTTGGGAAAGAAGTTGAAGTAGTGAAATCAGAGTAGCCTTGCAAGTCATTTGTCATTGTGGCTTATACTTCATCTGTTACATGAAGGTGATATTAATGCCAGCCTGGAAGTTCATATGAGATGATGTATATGAAAATGTTGGGTAAACTACAAAGTATTGCTACAAAATAGAAATGTTGCTAATGAGAGTCAGTGAGGCACATTGAAATTTAGTAGAATTTCATGTTATTTTGTGTGTTGTTACTTGTAACTTTTATTGGAAATTATTGCTGTGTTTAAATTATGCTTGTACTATGAAAACTCTCATCTAGGACATAATGAAGGTACTCTGGCAATGAAAGAAGGCGAAGTTCTATACATTATTGAGGAGGACAAAGGTGATGGATGGACAAGAGCTCGGAGACAGAATGGTGAAGAAGGCTACGTTCCCACATCATACATAGATGTAACTCTAGAGAAAAACAGTAAAGGTGCAGTAACTTACATCTAAACTAACCAGGCAGCTTTGTGACATAGGAATGATAACTTAAAACAAAAACACACTCGACGGGTGGGATAACATCAGAAAATTTAAAGGGCATCCAAGATTTATTGTTCACTATGTGAGCTGAATGCTCGATCTTAAAGATGTGAATATTACCACAAGAAACTGTTCTCGTTGATGCTTTAACGTGAGTGATGTTGGTGTGGAGCTTAATTGATGCCTTTTGCTTTATGTCTTGCTTAAGTCTGTGTGAAGGATTTGTGTTTTTCTGCCTTATAAAAAATGGGATTTGACCTATTGGGCAGAAATTCATAGATAAAAGTTACCCTCTCCCAAACATGTACATACACACACTTCAGAAAACTCAGTGACTGTAGTAAATTCAAATAATTAAAACTGCTATGAAAAGCTATAAAAAGCTGATTCCCAGAGAGTGGTTTGATACAGGCGTTTGAATTTAGCTACAGTCTCCAAGAAGACAAGTAATAATAGTTGGCTAATTGGATAAAAAAAGAATATAACCATTTTTCATTTCTCTCCCTATTAATTTTGATTTCCTACAAGAAGAAAATAAATACCTAGCAAGCACAAAATCTACTGTAGTAGGCAAATCAAAAGACTTGCAAAATAAACCAACCTGGTCTAGCTCTTAGGTGAATAAAATGGCCTTCTTTTGAAGCCTAATAATATTTTCAGGCTTACTAGTAATTTTCAGGAATGTACAAGTTCCCTTTCAAATTAATTGAATGCTTTATTTTTTATCTTGAAAATGTCCTTTGGGAAATACCACTTTAGTGATTATTTAGCAGTTATAATAGGAAAATAGATTTAAAATAAGCTAAGATAGAGAGAAAATCTTGAATGAGGGAGAAGTTCTGGCACATTTTATGTTGAAAAGAAAAAATAACTTTTGATTAATTGGGTTGAGGGGTTATCTGTACTACAGTTTAGAGCATTTCCTCATTTTAGCTGGGTCACCAGTTATTAGGATAGATTTTTTTCCCCGATTACTTTCAACAAGCATTTGTTGGTAGCACTGTATAATCAAAGATTGCGCAGTGCTAGTTGTGCTGGGAATGAAGTGAAGAAGCAGCTACAAGCCTTGTCTTTAATTTTGCTTGTGTTACAATTTTTTTCTGGTGTTTTCAGTAGCTGACTATAAAATAATTTTAGGGACATTTAGGACGGACACTTTAAACTGAACACCCCTTTTGGTCTTACCAAAGGTTTTCAGTAATTGTTCTTTTCTTTTTCCTCCTGGACTGCAGGTTCCTGAAGAGGGTTTCTGAGGAAATGGGCAAGATGTTGAAGGAGGTTACATGCAGCTGCTTTTGGGGGGGAGGGTGTTAGAGTTGTCAGGCTCAGAGAGAGAAAGTGAGAGAAGCAAGATGCATGAGTGCATGCAGACATCATTATTTTTTACTAACTTCATTAGCATTTCCATACATTGTTTTAAAAAATCATTAAGTCCTTAAATTCCTCTTTCACAGTTATCCACATGAAGGGAAAAAAGCTAACCAATGGCTAACCTTTTTTCCATTTATTTTAATGATGTCCAAATCAGAAAGAATGCAGAGCTGTCAAATTTATCTTACATTTGGCGGTCCCACCAGCAACATCTCTGTCCCAGCTCTGTTTTAATTGGCTTTTAGATTCATTGTCTGTTAGAATCCTGGCCATTTGTCAGTGTCTGCCTGCGCCACTTCTGTTTGCTTAACATCCTGTTGCATGTATAGAGTGATCGAGTTAGGTTTTTTAGGCATGTGTTTATAATCCCTTGTTCTTGTCAAAGTCTTAGTTTTGTTTTACATTTGTAGCCCAAATCACATTGTCAAACATCTCCAGCACTAATGTTCTCATCCTGTTGTTTGTGTATGCCGCTATAACTTCCCCACTGCAAACATTCCAGTTTTGGCATTATGAAGAACTAGTTTGTGAACCTGAAGTATTTATGATAAGAAAAAGAAAACATCTATGCTCTAGCCTACAGCCCAGTTGAACTCTTTGAAGTGAGATACATCTTCCGCACCTCAGTCTGGGAAGAATCTATAGTCAGCACCGAAATCCTGGCATAATAAACACAAGATACTCACCACCTCAAGACAAAGGACTGTTGTCAGAAGTCAGCTGCTTCCATTCAAATGCTGCCTTAAACTAGAGTGCCTAAATCTGTTGATTGCCAACACTACCATACAGTATCCCACAAAGGGCTTTCTGTGTCAGCGCAGTGTGACCTCCTTTATCTCTGCAGGGCTGCTGCAGCTGCTGATGTAGCCTCAGTAGGTGGCTTTTAGAGCTCTACCATGTTTGATGGTGCATCTCCAAATTTATGCACCAGCCTAAAGACATGTTCAAGTCCATTTGACTTTACTCAGTGTTTTTATGAGAAGTTTTATGGACCTCTCCCCCATTGTCCTTTAATTTGGGGTTACCATGTTCTCATTTGATTATTACAATGATAGTCTGTTTCCAAGTGATGCTTTTGTTTGAACAGATAAAAGTTAGTGAAACTTTGTAATGATCTATGTGCACTTTTACTTGTAAAATGGAGATTTCTGTATGTTTATACTTGTAAATATAGTTGTCATTAGTGCCCTGTTGCTCATGTTGTCCTGCCTCACATTTGTGGTTCTGTTAATGACTTGTATCTTAACTAAGTTCTTAGTGGTGTTGATAGGGAGGTGGGCGGGGGTGGGGGGGTATTTCTACCAATGGAAGCTTCGTTAATTTGGTTGTTTACTGTTTTGAGGGAAGAAAGAGAACGTGAAATGGTCTGTGTATTGTTGGATTTTAAGCAATATTTTAGAAGCTGTGTGACTGCTTTAATAATTTTTTCCCCAGTGTTATTTGATTCATACTAGTTATACTAAAGCTGAATGACAATTGTGTGAAACTTAATGTCTTCATGAGATCGAATATGCCCCTGTTACACAGCTGACATATAGTGTATTACTTTTGAGGTTAGTAAACTCTGAAGTTTAGATTTTGAATCTCGTTACAGGGTTATTTATATAATGTGACATTATTCAATACTGACAGACTACATAAAGGAGTTTTAAATCCTAGTGCTATTCGTATTGAAAGGTAGCAATGAGGAGGAAATGTGACCTGGCTGTGTTTGTCTTCTGTACAAAGCCTAAAGTGCTTGTGTGTGTTTGGCTAGCAGCCACAGAGGGCAAAGTTTAAGGTTTTCTTGTAAGGACTAACTGTTCTTTTCAAGCTACTGTTTGTTTTTCTAAAAGCAGGACTTGCTTCCGTAGGAGGCAAGTTCCTTCACGTGGATTAGTGCAACCTGTATATGGGTTATTACAATAGGACAGACATTTGTACTTGCACAGTTTAAATCATTCTTAAATTTTGAACATGTGAATTGTCCAAAAACTTTAATTTTTCAATAATTTTTACTCTTTTTGTGCACATGTTGATTTCTTAATGGTAAGTGCTTTGTTTATGATAGTGTTCTCTGTTGAGAATATTTTCATGAAATAAAACAATCTTTTCATGGTCGGATAAGGTGTGTAATGTGTTATCTCTTATTACTATATGAACTTTGTTCTTGAATATGCTAAATTCCAGATAGTACAAAATAGATGACAAGTTATATAAGTAGGAACATCTGTGTTAAGCAACTGGTTTTGCAAAGCAGTTTTGGAAATTTCATTCTACTTTTTAGTTGCACTCATGCTTTCCTAGAGGAAAAAAGTTAACACTTCTTTATAGTGGATTTGAGTTGAGTGTAATAGTTTGGATTTTAAGTCTTCGATCTGCAGTAGCTGTGTTGCACAGACCTTCCTTGTGCACCACCTTATTCTCCGCATCCATGAGAACTCTCCCTCCCTGTGTCACACGCTCTTAGCATTTCCCATGCTTCTGCTTGAATTTCTGACCAGTTAGAGCACCTTTGTCTTCTGTTTGCCATAAATAGTATCATATCTGTCATTTTAGGAAGTCTTAATTTTACAAGGTTCAGCTTTTTAAAAGGGCAAATAAGAGACTATGAGTGGTTATTTGATCCTGAACAATGAGGGATTATAATTGTTGAGATGAAAATTTAGAGATCCATGCCAAGCTGGAAGTAGGGATACATAAAAAACAAAGTGGTAGGAAAATAGTCTCAACAACAACAAAAAAAAATCACAAAATGAAAGGGCTTTTACTATCTGAAGTAAGATCAGGAAGTCAAATCCTACTTGTTAGGGAACGCTAATATCCTTAAAAAGAAATACTAACAAAAGCAAACATATCTTTAGCCTTGTTGAAAAGGCTACATTTTCTTTGTGAGGAAAATATTAGGTGAAAAAACACCAAACCCATTTCAATGAGCTCATATACCTGGCATCAAATATATTCCTGAATATAGTCACTGTTAATATTCTAAGAAACTACAAAGTATAAGAGATGCCAAAAGATTGGGGGTTGAAGAGTAAACCCTGAGAAGTTCAACAACTCTAAAAGGTACTAGATAATTTGGTCAGCATTCAGGAGAAAATTTAATGGATAGCTGACATAGGTCATAAGAATAAGTAACATCAAGTTAGCCTCATTTTTATTTTATTTTTTATTTAAGATACAAATGGGGAACTCTACAGATATAATGTCTTGGTTTCAGCATAATTTTAGTGTTTGACAAGATTTCTGATTCAATTTTGTGATTAAGATGGTAACAGTGCCCTGACCGGTTTGGCTCAGTGGAAAGAGGGTCAGACTCAAGGGTCCCAGGTTTGATTCCAGTCAAGGGCATGTACCTTGGTTGCAAGCACATCCCCAGTGGGAAATGTGTAGGATGCAGCTGATAAATGTTTCTCTCTCATCAGTGTTTCTAACTCTATCCCTCCCCTTTTCTCTCTGTAAAAAAAAAAAAAAAAAAAAAGATGGTGACAGCATTGTTGTAGAAATGGGAGCTTGCAACAAGCTGATTGGTAAACTCAATGTTAATCCTGAGAACTTCACTATGGGAGAAAAGAAAATAAAGTAAACATCAATTTATCACACAAGAAATAGAAAATTACTAAGCCCCTGTTCTTCAAGGGTAGCCATTATCCTGAATTTTGTCTTTATTTTTCTTAATTTTTTCACACGGGTATTTTCTTCAACCTGATTAACTTTCCATGTTTTTGAGCCTTGTGCATTAGCAGGGCTGATATTCAGCCACTGCACACTGACATAGCCACAGTTAATGCTAAATACTGAAATATTTCCATATTGGTTAGTAAATAGTAATTCCAAAAAATAGTAAAACTGGTTACTCATATAAGTTCTGGTACGTATTCTTTATCTCAAACCACACATGACACCCTGTTATGCGTTTATTTAAGCACTGAGGACAAAAGCTGAAGGGCTTAACTATAGATTTACCATTATTTCAGGTCTGGGAAATCTTTGATTTTGTAAACTCCCATCCTGCTCCAGGGAATACTGGGAGAGACTGGGTAGACACAGGTGTTTGGGGACATGGTCCCTTCTGCAGTGAAGTTTTGTTCTCTGGCATCTTGTTCTGTGCTGGAGGGTGGCTTGTGCATTGAGGAGGTTTGAGAAGGGCTCCACCAGGGCTCTGTTGAATACCCAGGAGAGTGTGCTCTCCAGCCAGTGGCAGCACAACTCGCGCTGTGTTCTCCCTCTGCCTCAGGCACATCTGTCCTCTCCACCTCCACCTCCTTTCCCCTCACTTGCCTGGGCATACCAGTCTGCTTGGGACTCGAGAAGAAGTGAAGTTACTGTTTGACTACTTGATGCAAAAGGAAGGTGACAGATCGAAGGCTGCTGGGTTTAAAATATGTCAGGGTAACAGAAGAAGTAGCTTCTCCAGATGAATAGGCAGCAAAGTTCCCAGACTCCATGGAAAAAGTAAGGAGAAAGACTGACTGAACATATTAAGTGCCCTGTTCTGAGGGGGGGAAAAAAGCCACGAAGGTACTTTGTTAGTAAGTAGGAGGAGCAAGAACCAGGGTTTAAGGCAGGAAGGGAGGGTAGGTTAATGCTATTGTTTTGTGCAAGTGCAGTCTGGTTTACAAGACAGCCCTTATCTATAAAACTGGTAACCTCAGAGCCTTGATAAGATAAACACCAGTTGACAGTATTTTGGTTGTACATCAAGAAGGCCTGGACAAGAAGAACCCTTTTTCTGGTTTGGTTCTATCAATGCTTTGTCCCTGAAATCAGGAAGTACCTTCCCAGTAAGGGACTGCCCTTTAAAGATCTTTTGATATTGCTCTAAGTCAGTGCTCTTAATCATCCAGAATTCCATGAGTTCAACATGAAGGTGTCAAAGTGGTCTCTTTGCTCCCAAGTCTATTCAGCCTCCAAATCAGGGAATCCTTTAAGGCTCATTACACATGGTACTCGAGAAAGGCTTGTCAGCACTATGGAAGAGAACCTGGCAGAACAGAAAGTCGGGAAGGATCACACTATTGAAGATGCCATCGTAGTTATAGGAAAAGTGTGAAAGCCATCAAGCCTGAAATAAGTCCCAGATAAAGAAAACTGTCCAAATGTTGTGCTGGACTTCACAGGATTTATGACAGAGCCAATTAAAGAAATTTTGCAAGATTGTGGATATGACAAAAATACTAATAAAAAAGGGGTGTGTGGCCTGACCAGTGTGGCTCAGTGGTTGAGAATTGACCTATGGACCATGAGGTCATGGTTTCACTCTTGGTGAGGGCACTTGTCCAGTAGGGGGTGTGCAGGAGGCAATGTTGCTCATCATTTGATGCTTCTATCTTTCCCCCTCTCCTTCTCTCTGAAGTGTGTGTGTGTGTGTGTGTGTGTGTGTGTGTGTGTGTGTGTGTGAAGGCTTTCAAGATGAGATTCTTGGAGAAATTCAAGAGCTAATGGACACCTCTCCAGAAGAATCAACAAGAGATGACAATGGAGATGAGTGCCTTCAACCCAATGCCAGGTGATAAGGAAGACAACAGAAGAAGCAGTGACAGAAAACAAATTGACATTAAACTATTTGGCAGAAGGGTCCTAATTATTCAAGACTGCTTGGATTTCTCTTATGACATGGACCCTTCTATGATAGAGACACAGAAACTAAAGCAAACAGAAAAATGATTGGTACTGTATAGAAACATTTTTAGAGAAACGTAAAAGCAAACAAAGACAAATTATGATATATGTCTATAAAGTTACACCGAGTATGCCTGCCTCCCCTTCCACCTCCTCCATCCCTTCCCCCTCTACAACCCTGAGGCAGCAAGACCAACCTCCTCAGCCTACTCAATGTGAAGAACAGAAGGATGAGGACCTTTTGTGATGATCCACTTCCACTGAAAAATAGTAAATAACCATGCTGTACAGTTAATAAACTTGCCAGTTTTGTGTGTGTGTGTCTTTGAAAATCTAATAATTATATGGTAAAATCTGTATGAGATGTTTTTGTGTTATCATTGCTTAAGTGTTCATCGTGTAGAACATGTACAGTGTGTTTATGGAAGTGGATAGACTCTCCTTACATCAGCATAAGATGAGAGATATTCAATATAGAATTGATAATGCATTAGTTTTCTTACTGTTTTATAAGTTTGCTTCCAAAGAATTACATTACTGTACAGTATGCCTCTCCTAATTGATGATAGTGCCTTTCAGTCTACTTTCACTGGTAAGTGGTTTTTCAAAAAGTAACTGTTTTCAATACCATATTATGAATATGACTGTACTACTGCATACCATAAAAATTTCATAACGATTCATTCATTAGTGTATACTCTAGGTTACTGTGAAGCAGTCCTGTTGATTACAGTAGGCTACCATAAGGCAATCATATTGCTGCTTCATTATCAGTGCATGAATTGCTATATGCTTATAATAAATATTAATTTGTTTTTACATTATTTTTTCATTTTTGATGTCTAGTGTTAGTAATAAGTGTAACATGTACAATGTTTTATATGATGACGTAGGCACTGAAAATTTGTAAACAGATGATGTAAACACAGTACAGTAAATATCGTACAGTACTTATATGTATTTTCTCATGACTTTCATAATTCTTTTTGTAGGTTATTTTATTGTAAGGATACAGTATATAATGCATATAACATACAAAATATATGTTATTCAACTGTTTATGTTGTTAAAGCTTCCAGTCAACAACAGGTTAAGTAATTAAGTCTCTGAGGAATCAAAAGTTTTATGTAAATTTGGGACTATGTGGGGGTAGATGCCTCTAACCTCCATGTTGTTTAGGGTCCTTTGGTATAAACAACTCTGCTCTCTACATCCAAGTGCATGTTTATGGATACAAGAGTATCTCTACAATCTACCTAGGAATGGAATGGCTAGACTGTGGATTATACTTATATTCCATTTTAAAAGATAATGCCACATTTTCCACTCAGAGTGATTATAATATTTTTACATAACTACAATTTGTGTATAAGGGTTACCTGTGCTCCATATCATGGCCAACACTTAGAAGGAAGACTTTCTAATTTCTGTCAGTTCTTCGGATGTAAAATAGCATTTCATTGTGGCCTTAATTTGCTTTTCCCTGATGATTAATAAAGTTAAACATCTGTTCATGTGCACTCTTTGTGTTTCCTCCTCTGTAAAAAGCCTGTTTATAACTTTTGCCCTTTTTTTGTTGTTGTTGGTTGTCTTTCCATATTCACTCATGGGGCATTCTTTATTAAGGATGCTAATTGTATTATCTCTTGTTTGTAACATAGCTGGTGACTCTGGCTATTTCTCAGGACGTTGTAGTCAGGATGTTGGCCAAGATCGCAATCATATCAAGGCTCTGACTAGGGCTCTAGAGTTCCAAGATTTACGTGATTGTTGGTAGGCCTCAGTTTCTTGCCAAGTGAAGATCTTCATATGAATGTCCACAGCATGGCATCTTGCTCCCCCGCAGTGAGTGATCCAAGAGAAAAAAACTCAAGACAGAAGCTGCAGTTTTTTAATAAGAGAAGACACACCATTACTTCTGCTCTATGCCTTTGGTGGTACAGACCAACCCCGTGTAATGTGGGACAACACAAAGATGTGAACACCATATTGGAGGTTGTCTGCCATACTAATTTTTTGTTACTTTTATGTGTGCTAATATCATCTCTCTGTTTTAATTTATGATAATTGTTTAATGATTAGTTCATTTTAATGTAGATGGATCAATTTTTCATATTTAATGTTTTTTTTTGTCTAATTTAAGAAATTCTTCCTTGATTCAAAGTAAAAAATGTCTTTATTATTTTTTAAAATATATTTTTATTGATTTCAGAGAGGAAGGGAGAGGGAGAGAGAGAAGCATCAGTGATGAGATAGAATCATTGATTGGCAGCTTCCTGCACATCCCCTCCTGGGGATGGAGCCCATAACCCCAGAATATGCCCTGGACCAGAATTGAACCTGTGAGCCAAACTGACTAACGCCTCTATTTTTTTAATGTGTTGGTCATTCTTTGTATAGAGAACAGAGCAGACTAGAAGACAACCGAGGTATATAAAAAGAGTGTACAGTAATGTTTCCCTAAGTGTGCTCTGTGGAACATAAACATCCTTAAATATGTCACTAGATATTGCTCAAAGAAAGGGCTCCAAACCAGAACGCTTGCTCCTAACCAGAAAAATTCAATTCCAAGTGAATATGGGAGACCTTACATTTTTAACCCTATTCCCCTTTTGCAGAGTTGTGGTATATATTAATAAATAAAATTGAGAAATTATGCAGCAGAAAAAAGCAAACCAACAACAAGAGCAAATAGTTTAACTTAAAATTTTCTTTTTTTCCTTCAGTTTATCTCCCTACTTTATTTTTATTTAGTAAATCTTTATTGTTCAGATTATTACTATTGTTCCTCTTTTTTCCCCCCATAGCTCCCCTCCACCTAACTTCCACCCCACCTTCTGCCCTTACCTATCCCCCCATTGTCCTCATCCATAGGTGTATGATTTTTGTTCAGTTTCTTCCTGCACCCTTTTCCCCTGAGAATTGTCAGTCCACTCCCTTTCTATGCACCTGATTCTATTTATATTCACCAGTTTATTCTGTTCATATTTTTAATTCATTTAATTTTTAGATTCACTTGTGATAGTTATATATTTGTTGTTCATAATTTTTATCTTTACCTTTTTCTTCTTCCTCTTAAAGAATACCTTACAGCATTTCATATACTAGTTTGATGTTGATGAACTCCTTTAGTTTTTTCTTATCTGGGAAGCTCTTTATCTGCCCTTCAATTCTGAATGGTAGCTTTGCTGGGTAGAGTAATCTTGGTTGTAGGTTCTTGCTATTCATCACGTTGAATATTTCTTGCCACTTCCGTCTGGCCTGCATAGTTTCTGTTGAGAAATCAGTTGACAATCGTATGGGTGCTCCTTTGTAGGTAATGAACTGTTTTTTTTCTTGGTGTTTTTAATATTCTCTCTTTGTCTTTTCCTCTTGGTATTTTAATTATGATGTGTCTTGGTGTAATCCTCTTTGGATTCCTTTTGTTTGGGGTTCTGTGTGCTTCCTGGACTTGAAAGTCTATTTCTTTCACCAGGTGGAGGAAGTTTTAAGTCATTATTTCTTCAAATACGTTTTCAGTATCTTGCTCTCTCCCTTCTTCTGGCACCCCCATAATTCTGATGTTGGTACACTTGAAGTTGTCCCAGAGGCTCCTTACACTATCTTCACATTTTTGGATTCTTTTTTCTTTTTGCTTTTCCAGTGAGTTTTTTCTGCTTCTTTGTATTTCAAATCTTTGACTTGATTCTTGCATTCCTCTAGTCTGCTGTTAGGTATAATATTTTTTATTTCAGTCAATGTATGTTAATTTCTAGTTGGTCCTTTTTCATCTCCTCTTGGGTCTCTCTAAATTTATCCATCTTTTCTGGAAATTCTTGAAAAACCTTATAAACATGGTTTTGAACTCTATATTCAGTCGTTTGTTTTTCATTTCTTTTGTTTGTGATCTGTTCCTTTGTCTTCGCATTTTCGCCACTTTCCTGAGTTGGTAGAGTAGCTTTGTGTGCTAGGTGTCCTATATGGCCCAGTAGCTCCACCTCCCCAGTTACCTGAGGTGGACTCTCTTGGTGCACCCCTTTGTGGACTGTGCGTACAGCCTTGCTGTAGTTAAGTCTTGATTGTTGTTGGTATCACTGGGGGAAATGACCTCCAAGCCAATTGATTGTGAGGATCAGCTGTGTCAATGGTGGGAGAACTTCTGTGCTGGACTCCGCCTTAAGACTTGCAAGATTGCAAAAGCCTCTGTGCTAGGCTTGGATGGGGTGGAGTCTCAGGGCTAAGCAGACAGCCTTGGCTTCCTGTCAACCCTGCTCTATGAGGCCTCGGGGTCTCAGTGTCCCTTGGTAATTGCTACAGCTTTCTCTGTGCGCACTCGCATTTACGTGCCTCGAGACCTCTGTCTTTCCACTTCCCCTGAGTTTCCGTGCACTCCAGGGAGTCATATGAGTCTGGGTCCCCATGGTCTTGCCCGAAACGAGTTCAATGCAGTCCGACCTGGATTTCAGCGCAGTTGGGAGGTTCTGTCTTCTTCCTGCTAGAGAAAGCCAGTGGCACAATCAGCAGTCAGTTCTCTCTGTGCGCAATTTTGCGCGCACCTCCAGACCTCTTTCATTTGCAGCTCCCCTAAGTTTCCCTGCACTTCCCCTTTTCACAGCAGTCCAGACTCCCCCATATGAGTCCTGCCTGAAAGTGGGGTTCAGTGCATTTGCAAGTGGGGTTCAGTGCAGTTGGAAGTGGGGTTCAGTGCAGTAGGGAGTTTTTGTCTCCCTCCTGCTATAGGAATCCAGCCAGGCCTTCTGCTGCTGGATCTCTCCACACGTGCATCTCCATACCTCAGCTTTTTGCAGCTCCTCTGGGTCTCTGTGAGCCCCTCTCTTTCCTTCTAGTTGTAGAATTTCCACTCAGCCAGCTTTCCTGTGGTTCTGGATGATGTCCGTTCTATCTTTTAGTTGTAGTTTTGAAATTGTTGTATGAGGCAGCAGTTTAGGTGTTCACCTATGCTGCCATCTTGGTTTCTCCTGACTTACAATTTTCAAACAAGTTTCAAATGAGTTTCAAACAACTCTTATAGCACATCGATTAACATCTAATAAACACCATTTGAGAAATGCTGATGTACATACAATAGGGAGATATTTTACAACAAAATCACAAAATCTTAGTTCTGGAAGGCTGTTAGGAGGTCATCTTATCTTTTGGGCAGAAGCACAACTTAGTCATAACAAAAGAAGGGAACATGCTTTTTTCAAGCATGACCTCGTCCTAATTTCACAGGTTTGGTTTTTATTTATGTACTAGAGGCCCAGTATGCAATATCGTGTGCCCCGCCCACCACTCTGCTGCTCTTGCACCCTGCCCACCACCCCGCCACGCTTGCAGCCCCGCCCACCCACCTGCTGTGCTCACAGCAGCTCCTGCCTCACCTCACTCAACTGTCCGCTGCCCAGCCCGCTCACCAGCCTTGCTGCGATTAGAGCCTGTGGGCCGCGGGAGAGGGCCTGAGCGGTGCTTCATGCACCTCATGGTGACAGGTCGTTTGGTCGTTTTGGTCGTGAGGCCTCTTGGCCTTTGAACAATTTTCTTTTTTAGAGTCACTCTAACTGCTTCTTCCAATAGTGTGTGACTTTTTTCTTTTCATTATAATACTTTGTTTTCTCAGGAAGAAACCTGGAGTCAGAATGCAATAATTAAATGACTTGGAAGGTTTTTTTCTTTGTCTTAGGTGTACAGTGTAGTGATTATATGGTTATATAATTCACAGAGTGATCCCCTGATAACCATACATAGTTAGTACAATATTACTGACTATATTTCCTATGCTGTATTTACATCCCCATGACTATTTTGTGAATTCTTACTCCCTTCACTTTTCTTACCCATCCTCCCAGCCCATCCTAACTGACAATCCTCAGTTTATTCACTGTGTCTGAGTCTGTTTCTGTTTTGTTCTGTGCACTTATTTGTTCTTTAGATTCCACATATATGTGAAATTATGGGGTATTTGACTTTAACTCTTTCACTTAGCATAATACCCTCAAGGTCCATCCATGTTGTTGCAAATTGTAGAATTCCATTCCTTTTTTTTTTTTAATTAAACCAGGCCTGCAGGGGAGGGCAGTTAGGGGCAAAAAGGCAGATAGGGAAGCAGTTAGGCATCAACCAGGCTAGCAGGGGAGTGGTTAGGGGTGATCAGGCTGGCAGGCAAAAGCAGTTGTAGACAGGCGAGAAGTTAGGAAGCAGCAGTCCTGGATTTTTTTTTTAATTAAATCTTTATTATTCAGATAATTACATTTGTTTCTCTTTTTTCCCCTCCATAACTCCCCTCCATCTGGCTCCCACCCTTTCCTCTACCCTTACCTCCCTCCCATTGACCTCATCCACAGGTGTATGATTTTTGTCCAGTCTCTCCCTGTACACCCCTCACCACTTTCCCCCTGAGAATTAGCACTCCCTTTCTGTGCTCCTGATTCTATTATATTCACCAGTTCATTCTGTTGATCAAATTTTTAATTCACTTAATTTTTAGGTTCCCTTGTTGATAGATATGTATTTGTTGTTCATAATTTTTTGTCTTTTACCTTTTTCTTCTTCCTCTTCTAAAAGAGTACCTTTCATCATTTCATATGATACTGGTTTGGAGTTGATGAACTCCTTTAGCTTTTTCTTATCTGTGAAGCTCTTTATCTGCCCTTCAATTCTGAATGATAGCTTTGCTGGATAGAGTATTCTTGGTTATAGATTCTTGCTATTCATCACTTTGAATATTTTTTGCCACTCCCGTCTGGCCTGCATCATTTTTGTTGAGAAATCAGCTGACAGTTGTATGGGTGCTCCCTTGTAGGTAATGAACTGTTTTTCTCTTGCTGCTTTTAATATTCTCTCTTTGTCTTTTGCTCTTGGTATTTTAATTATGATGTGTCTTGGTATAGTCCTCTTTGGATTCCCTTTATATGGGGTTGGTTCTGGGTGCTTCCTGGACTTGTAAGTCTATTTCTTTTACCCGATGTGGGAAGTTTTCAGTCATTATTTCTTTAAATAGGTTTTCAGTATCTTGCTCTCTCTCTTCCTCTGGCACCCCCACAATTCTGATGTTGGTACGCTTGAAGCTGTCCCAGAGGCTCCTTACATTATCTTCACATGTTTGTATTCTTTTCTCTTCTTGCTTTTCCAGTTGAGTGTTTTCTGATCCTTTATATTTCAAATTTTTGACTTGATTCTTGCCTTCCTCTAGTCTGCTGTTAGGTCTCTGAATAATATGTTTTATTTCAGTCAGTGTATGTTTAAATTCTAGTTGGTCCTTTCCATCTCTAGTTGAATCTTTTTCATCTCCTCTTGGGACTCGCTAACTTTATCCAACTTTTCTAGGATATTTTTGAAAAATCTTATAAGCGTGGTTTTGAACTCTATATCCAGTCTCTTGTTTCCTTCCATTTCTTTTGTTTATGATCCCTTCCCTTGTCTCAACATTTTCACTATGCCACGAGAACTTCTGTGTTGGATTCAGCCTTATGATACCAGCCTTGCAAAACTGCAAAAGCCTTTCTGTTGAGCTTGGGGTGGGTGGAGTCTCAGGGCTTAAGGGACCGCCTTGCCTTCCAGTCGGCCCTGCCCTCCACGGCCCCTGAGTCTCACGTGACTGGGTAATCACTGCAGCGGTCCCTGTGTGCGCGTGCTCTCTCGCAGTGCCTCTAGACTGCTGCCCCTCCAGCTCCCCTGTGCTCCGGGACCATATGAGTCTGGGTCCCCAGGGTTTGGCCCGAAACTGGGATTTAGTGGAGTCAGAAGTGGCACAATTGGGAGGGTCTGTCTCCTGCCCACTCGTGAAAGCCTGAGGCACAATCAGCAGTCAGTCCTCTGCGCGCAGTGCCATGCGTGCCACCAGACTTCTGATCTTTCGCGACTTCCCTAAATTTCTGTGCACTTCTCCCTGTTCACAATCTAAACTCCCCCCATATGAGTTTCGGCTGGATCTGGGGTTTAGTTTCATAGGATAAGGGGTTCAATGCCGTTGGGAGTCTCCTGCCATAGAAAGCCAGCCAGGTTCTCCGGAACCCGCTCTCGCCACACGCGCATCTCCGTACCTCAGCTTTTTGCAGCTCCACTGGGTCTCTGTGAGCCCCTCTTTACTTCTAGTTGTAGAATTTCCACTTAGCCAGCTTTCCTGTGGTTTTGGATGATGTCCGTTCTGTCTTTTAGTTGTAGTTTTGAAATTGTTGTGCGAGGCAGCAGTGTAGGTGTTTACCTATGCTGCCATCTTGGATTCCTCTCCTTTTTTTTTTTTAATGGAATATATGTACCACATCTTTACCTATTTGTCTAGGCACTTGGGATTGCTTCCATACCTGGCTATTGTAAATAATGTTGCAGTGAACGTAGTCATGCATATATCTTCAAATTAGTGTTTTGGATTCTTCAGATATATTCTCAGAAGTGGAATTGCTGGATCATATCATAATTCTATTTTTAATTTTGGGGGGAACCTCCACACTTTTCCATAATGGGAGTGGCTATACTAACAGCACATAAGGGTTCCCTTTTCTCCACATCCTCACCAACACTTACTTTGTTGATTTATTGGCCATAGCCATTTTAATAGGTGTGAGGCAATGATATACCATTGTGGTTTTAATTTACATTTTTTTCTGATGATTAGTGACATTGAGCATGTTTTTATATGTCTGTTGGCCATCTGTATGTCCTCTGGAGAAATGTCTATTCAGGTCTTCTGCCCATTGTTTAAATTGGATTGTTTGTCTTTTGGTGTCAAGTTATATGAGTCCTTTATAAAATTTGGATATTAATCCCTTATGAGATGTATCATTTATAAATGTGTTCTCCCATTCTGTAGGTTGTCTTTTTATTTTGTTGATGGCTCCCTTTGCTGTGCAAAAACTTTTTAGTTCGATATAGTCCTATTTTTTTATTTTTTTTATTTTGTTTCCCTTGCCTGATGAGATATATCAGAAAAAAATATTACTAAGAGCAATGTCAGAGAGTTTGCTGCCTGTTTTCTTCTACAAGTTTTATGGTTTCAGGTCTTACATTTAATTTTTCAATTTATTTTGGATTTATACTTGTATATGGTAGAAGGTGCTCTAGTTTCATTTTTTCTGCATGTATCTGTTTAATTTTTATAGCACCTTTTATTGAATAGACTGTCTTTACCCTATTGTAAATTCTTGCCTCCTTAGTCATAGACTAATCGACCTTATAGGCATGAGTTTATTTCTGGGCTCTCTCTTCTGTTCCGTTGGTCTGTGTCTGTTTTAATGCCAATGCCATGCTATTTTGATTATGGCTTTATGATATAGTTTGATATCACGTATCATGACTTCTCCAACTTTGATATTTTTTCTCAAGATTGCTGTGGGCTATTTGGGTTCTTTTGTGGTTCCATATAAATTTTAAATTTATTTGTTCTATGAAAAATGCCATTGGTATTTTGATAGTGATCGCAGTAGTCTTAAAATAGTAATTTTTTTTCCTATCATGAGCACAGTATATGCTTTCATTTACTTGTAATTTCTTCAATGTATTGTACTAAGCTTTAACCTCCTTGGTTAAATTTATCCCTAGATGGTTTTTAAAATGCAATGGTAAGTGGGATTGTTCTCTTAATTTCTCTTTCTGTTTTTTGTGTATAAAAATGAAAACATTTTTATCCTGCTACTTTGCTGAATTCATTTTTCAGTTCTAGTAATTTTCTGATGGAATATTTAGAGTTCTCTATAATAAATGTCAGCTGCAAATAATGACAGTTTTACTTCTTCCTTCTAATTTGGATGCCTTTTAGTTCTTATTTTTGTCTGATTGCTGTGACTAGGACCTCCAGTACTATGTTGAATAAGAGTGTTAAAAGTGAGCATATCTGTCTTGTTCCAACTCATACTTTTAGTCTGAGTTGAGTATGATAATAGCTGTAGGTTTGTTATATATGTGGTTTATTATGTTGAGGTATGTCCCCTTTATTCCCACTTAGCTGAGAGTTTTTATCATAAATGGGTGCTGGATTTTGTCATATGCCTTTTCCCCTTTATTAATATGACTATATAATTTTTATCCTTTGATTTGTTTATTTGGTATATCACATTAATTGATTGATGGATATTGTACCAACTTTGCATCTCAGGAATAAATTGTACTTGATCATGGTGTATGATCTTTTTAATGTATTTCTGGATCCAATTTGCTAATATTTTATTGAGAATTTTTATATCTATGTTCATTATGTTTATTGAGCTATAATTTTTTTGTCTTTGTAATGTCTTTGTCTGGTTTTGGAATCAGAGTAATGCTGGCCTTGTAAAATAAGCTTGGGAGCCTTCCCTCCTCTTGGGATTTTTTTGGAATAGTTTGTGGTTAGATGTTAATTCTTCTTCAAGTGTTTGGTAAAATTCATCTGTGAGGCCATCCAGTCCAGGACTTTTGTTTGTTGGGAAGTTTTTGTTTTCTTTTTTATTACTGGTTGGTTGCAATTGGTCTGTTCAGATTTTTGTTTCTTCTTGATTCATCCTTGGGAGATTGTATGTTTCATCTAGGTTGCCCAATTTGTTGGCATATAGTTCATAGTATTTTTAAAAAAAATAAATCTTTGTACTTTTTTGGTGTCAGTTGTCACTTCTCTTTCATGTCTGATTTTATCTATTTGCTTCTTCCTCACCCCTGCTCCTCTAGAAGAGTTCAGATTTTTATTGAATGTGTTACAGGAGAGGTTTAGTCAAAAAGACCAAAGCATTTGTCATCACCAGAACCCCCAGATTCTTTCTTTGCTTCCACTTTCTTCTCCTCAACTGGGGCAGCAGTGGTAGAAGTGCAGGATCTCTAGCCCATACACCTGCTGGGGCAGGTCCACCAAGCCTTCCATTGCAGATGAAGCTCCCAATGATGACATCAGCCAGAACCTTTGTTGTGGGAACCTCTTTCCATGTCCCCTGTTGGGCGCCAGATTTGGTAGCTCCTTTCCACGTCCCGCGTGGTTCAGGGTTCCCGGTTCAGGGTTCGGGTTCTTAAGGAAGGCCGCACGCAAACGAAGAGAGAGACTAGAAAATATTAATTTGGCAATATTGGGGGGCCAGGCAGAAGCCTTCCTCTAGTGGAAAGGACTACCACTTGCTCTGGCCTTTTTCTCCCTTTTATTAAGGCTTTGGGACACACTCCTAGCCGTTAGGCAGGAAATAACAAAACAGAAATTAACATGAAACAAACAGGTAGAGGCTGCTTCAGCTAACAATGTTCTCAACTAAACAGTGAGTAATTAGCTCTGACCTTTTAGAGCAATTAAGGTTGACCAGCCTTCTGGTTTCCTGTTTACATCCATTTAGTGAGAACAATGTTTGGTTTCCGACACTTTGTAAACAAGCCAGAAAGGTTCAAATTTGCACTAGCTGTTTTTAAGGAGGCCATTGATCATATCCTCTGTGACTGTTATCTATCCCATCATCATGCAGGATGAGGGCTGAATAGAGGCAGGTAAGCTCCGAGACAGAAGACATAGTAAGGGTGAGGGTTGGGCAAGTGCTTCCAGGCATGATGGACTGAGCATCTCACTGGTAACTGAGGAAAGCACTCTCCTTTTTTCTTGGTGAGTCTAGTTAAAAGTTTATCAATTTCAAGTTTATGTTTTCAAAGAACCAGCTCTTGGTTTCATTAATCTTTTGTATTGTTTTTTAGACTTTATTTTGTTTATCTTCACTCTGATTTTTATTATTTCCTTTGTTTTACTCACTTAGGGCTTTGTTATTCTTTTTCTAGTTCCTTTAGGTGTAGCATTAGATTATTTATTTGAGATTGTTCTTGTTTCATGAGGTAGGCTATAATACTATGAATTTCTGTCTTAGGACTGCTTTTGCTGTGTCCCATAGATTTTGGGTCATTATATTTTCATTTTTATCTGTCTCAAGGTATCTTTTGATTTCTTCCTTGGTCTCATTGTTAACACATTCATTGCTTAGTAGCATGTTATTTAGACTCCATGTGTTTGTGTGTTTTTTTAGTTTTCTTAATTTCTAACTTCATACCATTGTGGTTGGAGAAAATGCTTGATATGATTTCAGTTTTCTTAAATTTATTACGACTTGTTTGGTGGCCTAACATGTGGCTTATCTCAGAAAATATTCCATGTGCACTTGAAAAGAATGTATGTATTGCTGCTTTATGTTGAAATGCTCTAAAAATATCATCTGTTCTGGGCCATTTAAGGGTGCTATTTCCTTGTTGATTTTCTGTCTGGAAGACTATCCATTGATATCAATGGTACATTAAAGTCCCTACTATGAATATATTACTGTTAATCTCTCCCTTTATGTCCATCAATATGTTTTTAAAATATATATATTTTATTGATTTTTTTACAGAGAGGAAGGGAGAGGGATAGAGTTAGAAACATAGATCAGCTGCCTCCTTCACACCCCCTACCTGGGATGTGCCCACAATCTAGGTACATGCCCTTGACTGGAATCAAACCTGGGACCCTTCAGTCCACAGGCTGATGCTCTATCCACTGAGCCAAACCGGTGAGGGCAGCACCTTCTTTTCTTAATCATTCAGATACTCTAGGTCTTTTGATTGCAGCATTTAGTCTATTTACATTTAAAGTGAAATATGTATATAGTTATTGCCATTTTTATTGTTCATATTTATATCCCTTTTCCTTTTTAAAAAAATTAAATCTTTATTATTCAGATTATTACATTTGTTTCTCTTTTTTTCCCCTCCATAGCTCCCCTCCACCCGGCTCTCAACCCTCCCTTTACCCTTACCTCCCTCCCATTGACCTCATCCATAAGTGTATGATTTTTCTCCAGTCTCTCCCTGTACACCCCTCACCCCTTTCCCCCCGAGAATTATCAGTCCACTCCCTTTCTGTGCTCCTGATTCTAGTATATTCACCAGTTTATTCTGTTGATCAAATTTTTAATTCACTTAATTTTTAGATTCAAAATTATTTGTTGTTCATAATTTTTTATCTTTTACCTTTTTCTTCTTCCTCTTCTAAAAGAGTATCTTTCAGCATTTCATATAATACTGGTTTGGAGTTGATGAACTCTTTTAGCTTTTTCTTATCTGTGAAGCTCTTTATCTGCCCTTCAATTCTGAATGATAGCTTTGCTGGATAGAGTATTCTTGGTTGTAGGTTCTTGCTGTTCATCACATTGAATATTTCTTGCCCCTCCTGTCTGGCCTGCATCGTTTCTGTTGAGAAATCAGCTGACAGTCGTATGGGTGCTCCCTTGTAGGTAATGAACTGTTTTTCTCTTGCTGCTTTTAATATTCTCTTTGTCTTTTGCTCTTGGTATTTTAATTATGATGTGTCTTGGTGTAGTCCTCTTTGGATTCCTATTATATGGGGTTCTGTGTGCTTCCTGGACTTGTAAGTCCATTTCTTTTAACAGATGTGGGAAGTTTTCAGTCATTATTTCTTTAAATAATGGCTAGGTTTTCAGTATCTTGCTTTCTCTCTTCTCCTGGCACCCCCACAATTCTGATGTTGGTACGCTGGAAGCTGTCTCAGAGTCTCCTTACATTACCTTCACATTTTTGTATTTTTTTCTCTTCTTGCTTTTCCAGTTGAGTGTTTTCTGATTCTTTATATTTCAAATTTTTGACTTGATTCTTGCCTTCCTCTAGTCTGCTGTTAGGTCTCTGTATAATATGTTTTATTTCAGTCAGTGTATGTTTAATTTAGTTGGTCCTTTTTCATCTCTAGTTGGATCTTTTCCATCTCTAGTTGGTCCTTTTTCATCTCTAGTTGGTCCTTTTACATCTCCACTTGGGTCTCGCTAATTTTATCCAACTTTTCTAGGATATTCTTGAAAAACCTTATAAGCATGGTTTTGAACTCGATGGCCAGTCATTTGTTTTCCTCCATTTCTTTTGTTTGTGATCCCTTCCCTTGTCTCAACATTTTCACTATGCTGGGAGAACTTCTGTGTTGGATTCAGCCTTATGATACCAGACTTGAAAAACTGCAAAAGCCTCTCTGTTGAGCTTGGGATGGGTGGAGTCTCAGGGCTTAAAGGACCACCTTGCCTTACAGTCAGCCCCACCCTCCACGGCCCCTGAATCTCACGTGACTGGGTAGTCGCTGGAGCTGTCCCTGTGCACGAGCGCTCCCTCGCAGTGCTTCTAGACTGCTACCCCTCCAGTGCCCCTGTGCTCCGGGACCACACAAGTCTGGGTCCCTAGCGTTTTGCCCAAAACTGGGGTTTAGTGGAGTTAGAAGTGGCACAGTTGGGAGGGTCTGTCTCTTGCCTACTCGTGAAAGCCAGTGCACAATCTGCAGTCGGTCCTCTCCGTGCAATGCCTTGCGCACCACCAAACTTCTGATCTTTTGCAACTCCCCTAAATTTCCGTGTACTTCTCCCCCTTCACAGTCCAAACTCCCCCCGTATGAGTTTTGGCTCGATCTGGGGTTTAGTGTCGTGGGATAAGGAGTTCAATGCCTTTGACAGTCTCTGTCTCCCTCCTGCCAGAGAAAGCCAGCCAGGTTCTCCGGCACCCGCTCTCTCCACCTGCGTGTCTCCATACCTTAGCTTTTTTGCAGCTCCTCTGGGTCTCTGTGAGCCCCTCTCTTTCCTTCTAGTTGTATAATTTGCACTCAGCCAGCTTTCCTGTGGTTCTGGATGATGTCCGTTCTGTCTTTTAGTTGTAGTTTTGAAATTGTTGTGCGAGGCAGCAGAGTAGGTGTTTACCCATGTCGCCATCTTGGATTCTCCCCTTCCTCCTTTTTCTTAAGTCCCTTTAACATACTGGTTTGGTGGTGATGAACTCTGTTAGCTTTTTCTAGTCTGGGATGCTTTTTAGCTCTCATTCATTTTAAAATAAGAGCCTTACTATGTAGAGTAGTCTTGATTGTAGGTTCTTTCTTTTTATCACTTGGAATATTTCATGCCAATCCCTTCTAGCCTACAAAGTTAATGTTGAAAAATCAGCTGACAATCTTATGAGAGTTCCCTTGTAAGCAACTGTCTTTACTGCTTTTTAAGGTTTTCTCTTTATCTTTAAACTTTGCATTTTAATTATAATGTGTCTTGGCGTGGGCCTCTTTGGGTTCATCTTATTTGGAACTCTCAGCAGATCCTGAATTTATCTGTCTACTTCCTTTGCCAGGTTAGGGAAATTTTCAGTTATTATTTCTTCAAATACTATTTCTTCCCAATCCCTTGCTTTGTCTCTTCTCCAACATTGTTATACCAAATGTTGTATCATAAGTCCCTTAAACTATCCTAATTTCATCTAATGTGCTGTTGAATCCTTCTCGTGTATTCATTTCAGTTGTTGTATTCTTTGTTTCTAAGCATTTTTTAACTATGCACTCTGTATCTGATAGACTTCTTGCCTCCATTTAATTTAGTTCTTTTTTTTCTGGAGATTTCTCCTATTTCTCTTGGGATACATTTGTCTCTCCACTTTGGTTTTATCTCTGTTTGTTTCTATGTATTAGGTAGATCTGTTACGTTTCCTAGTCTTGGCAGGATGGCCTTATATAGAAAGTGTCTTGTGGGATCCAATAGCACAGTGTCCCTGATCACCAGATCCAGATGCCCCAGGAGTACCTCTTCTGTGGGTGGTGTGTGCCCTCCTGTTGTAGTTGAGCCTTGATTGCTATTAGCATATCAGTATGTGGAATTAACCCTCAGGCTGACTGCATGTGAGGACTGACCACAGAATATGAGATGCTGTGTAGAATCTGACCCCACAGAGTGGGATTTACCCCAATGGGGTCTTGTGTCTGCCAAGACCTCTCTTTGGGTGTGCCACTTATGAAGTTAATCAGGTGGTGGCCTGTTTTGGTCTGAAGCTGGCCGCCAGGTGGTTCTGGGGCCTCTTGCGAGGGGCTGGTGCAGGTCAATGTCAGATGCTGCCTTTGACCAGCTACCTGTTGGGAGCTACAAGGTGATCTGTAGTTGGTAGCTGCCTGTCCTGGGCCTGGATGTTCATGGGAGGAGCCACACTGCTAACTGAGGCTGGTTTCATCTGGGCTGGTCACCAAAAGGCCCAAGGCACCCTGATACCCACCTCTGCCTGCCAGCTGCCCATAAGGCTCAGCTGCTGCCAAACCCTTGGGGAGAATGTGAGTTGGGTGAGGCAGGGTCTCAGGGAGTTGTCAGGGTGGAGCTAATGGAGTTCACCAGGCTAATACAGAATCCGTTTTAGTTGTGTGTGGCGGGGGTGGGGAGGTGGTTGGGGGTCAGTGGGCTCAGCACAGAGACAATGCTGAATGTCCCTCTAGCTCACTCACTCTGGAGCCACGCAGTTAAGTTTCTCCCTCTAGGTATCTGGCATCCGAGGCCCCCACCCCAAGCTTGACCAGAGGTGTGTTTTTTATAGACTGCAACTTGTTGGAGAAAAGCTGGATATAAAACTCTAAAGTATGGTCTCAAAATTATTTAGAAGATCAGAAGAAAAACCAAATTGGTGTTTGTCAGATGGTGGCAGAGTGATTAAGTTTATTTTGTAATCTTGTGTTCCAAATTTTCTACAATAGAAAAACGTAAAGAGGGATACTGATAAACTAGAAAGTACACCTTTTGGGAAGTCAAAAATCTAGAAAACTTATAATAATCAGCTAGAGGAAAAACAAGTCGACTGTTTTGAAACACTTGTGATGGCATGAAATATATTAGCTTCTGGGTGCTCACTCTGTACCCGATGCTGTGCGGCACAAGCACGTGGTGAGGTGAACTTGCAAGCACCACAGTTTGACTTTGAACCTATGTCTTCCTCTTTGTATCACTAGTCACTGTCTCTTAAGCTAGAAAGCTGACATTGTCCACATCAGACTGTTATTTTTTGTTTACTGTCAAAATCTAGTGGCTAGGGAGGTGGGTGACTCAGCAAGGTTAGGAGATAAAGTTATTGTACTATGATGGTTGTTTAGGAGTAAAGAGTCTGGATACAGTTGTTTCACAAAAAGATATATTTTCATATGGCTATTTACATCTTTTCATAGTTAAAGAATATCATACAACTGATACCGTCTGAAAGGTTTCATGCTTTTAAATTCTTTTCTATTTACATTTTTCTGACATGAAATTAAAACTAAAATGGTTAAATACCTCGGTAAATAGAAAGCAACCAGTCAACATAGCTAGTGTCTTCTCTTAAATTTGCTGATCAACATTAGCAATAGTTACCTTAATAATAAATTATCTTTCATTTAAAAATCAGTAGTAATTTTAAACAACTCATAAATAAATGTGCTCGTGCAATTTACATATTTAATATCCTGTGGATAATAAAAGCCTGTATGTTGTCAGATCTGCACGTTATTACTTCTTCAAATGATAAGCTTTTCCAAAGAAGAAACTGGAGAAGCTTGAAGCAATACTGAATGTTCTCTGGAGAGTTATCAAAGCTCTGCTTGTTTTACAGGAGGAGGTTCTAATTTACGTGAGAGGGCAGTTAAAATCTGGTTGAATTTCTCATATCTCTCTGCCTGATTGACTTGTGCTCCTTTGCTGCCCCATAGCAATCGCATTTGAAATTCCGTCTTGATGATCTCACTCATTTCTTCATCTGGTTGAAAACCTAATATGACAAAAATAAAACAAAACAATTTTTCAATAATGCCTAAAACAGTGTAGAAAATAGACCAAAAACTCGCTCATTTAAAGTAGAATCAAAATGAACTTCATCTTTCAGAACTTTAAAAAAAAAATCCCCCCAGGAAAAGCACAGGATCTGCAGTATATAAGGGAGGACAGAGTCCCACCCTCTCGGACCTGAGCACCTGTAGAGAAAGGATAACACGTAAGCTCACTAAGCCACGTCAGAGTAACATTCACGTGCACAAGCCACTGTGGGTTGTGCTGTGAGAAGGACTTTTCCAAGTACCTCGTGGGCTCCACTGATGTATCATGTACATATCATGATTCACCCATTTTAGCGGCACAACCATCACTAGTTATAGAACACTTCCATCCCTAGAAAGTTCCCGCGTGTCCCTGTGCAGTCAGTCCCCCTTCCTACCTCAGACCCCCAGCAACCACAAATCTGCTTTCTGTTGCTGTTGTTTTTCCTTTTCTAAAAATTTAATATAGACTTATATAATATGGACTTTTCTGTGTGTCTGGCTTCTTTCGCTTGGCATGGTGTTTTTGAGATCATTCCATGTTGTGTGTTATCACTAATGCATTCCTTTTTATTATTGTATTCAGTTACATGAACATGTGATATTTTGTTTGTCTGTCCACCAGCGGGTGGGCATTTGGGTTATTCCCAGTTCTGTGTATTATGAATAATGTTATGAACATTGATGAATATGGTTTTGCATTGACTTGTGCTTTTCATTTCTCTAAGAGTGGAAACACTAGGGCATATGGTAAATATATATATATGTACTTTTAAGAAACTCAAACTTTTTTCCAAAATGGCTCCACCATTTTATATTCTCATCAGTAACACGAAGATTCTATTTTCTCCAGAGGCTGCCAACCTTTAGTACTGTCATTCTTGGTAATGACTAATGCTTTGAACATCTTTCTAGGTAGTTACTTGTCATTCCATATTATCTCTGGTGTGTCTATTCAAACCTTGTTTGTCTTCTCATTGAGTTCTAAGTGGATCAAACTGTTGGCTCTTGAGAAATTTAAAAATTATCTAGTGAGGATGAGAAAATAGTCATGCCTGATAACTGGCTCAGTCAAGTCCTTGTTCTTGCATTTGCCTCCTAAATGGTCTTTTTGCCTATAAGCCTTCAGCTCTACTGCCTTCCTCCACTTAGACGCCAGATTTGAGGCACAAATATGACCATGTGATGGCACCCTCCCACCTTCCCCAGGCTCTTCTTCAGCCACAGATGTACTTGGAAGGCCTCCCCGTTTCCTTCTTCAGCCTGGTGGCCATTCCTTAAGACACACTTCACACTAACCCAAACCCAAGTACTTGTGTTTTGTACTTCCCCCCAAGCCCTTCTAGTGCCTTTGCTTGTGTTGGACCCTTCCATGCTAAGAGCAGGGAGCTCTGCTCTCAGCGTGACTGAGAAGAAAGAGGCATGCAGATAAATGAAGTCAAATAAAACTCTGACTCCTTAGGTTGGCCCACCATGTCTTCTAATAGTAATTATTAGAGGTAGGCAAGCTGACCATTTCCTTCTTGACCTTTTCTCTCTATTTATTCTATGCCAATGACTCAACAGAATACATACAAAGAAGAGAGAAGCAGGATCCTTCAGTCAGTTAGGAATTAAGAGGAAGTAATGATCAATCATGGAGGAAACAGAATTCCCATGCCTCCATCTCTCCTACTTGGTCTTTTCTAATTGAGAACATCCATGCTCTTTTATTCCTTCATTCCAATGACTATTCTGAGTAGACAGCAGCTTATAAAAAGCAGCTCTTACCTTCCAGGATCCTCTCGGCATTCATTCGGTAACTGTGTGCAGCCTCTGCCATGCGTCGGGCTGTTGTCAAATGGTTCATCATTATCTCACAGCTTTCGTTAGTGTTTTCCCATGTGTCAGTTCCTTCAAAAATGACAGCCTGTCGTTCCATTAAAGTCACAAGAGGCATCAGCAGGGGGACTGATATATTGTTTGGGAGGATGCACGTGGACTCTGAAAAACAAGGGGTAACATTTTTTTTCCAGGTCATTTTTTTCTCCCAAAGGTAAGATGGTGAGATAGGAGAATCCTAGTCCCACCTCCTCCCTGGAGACATTACATCTGCAGCTAAATATGGAACAACTTCCTCTGGAAAAAGGAACTCCTACAAATCAGGCCAATGAGAGAGGCCCACATAGAAGCATGTGGGAGAGGCTGGGCACGGTCTCATCATAAACCCCAAGCCTGGTACAGAGACCCAGAGTCTGGAGGGAACTCAAAACCCAGAGCTTCTCCCTGAGGAGCCAGGGGTTTGAACCCCACATTGGGCACCCCAACTTCTAAGATCTGTGCTGAGTGTCTTTAAAAGTTCTAGCTTTAAAAACCAATGGAGCTCAATCCATGAGACCTACAAGACTATAATGATCTGAGAAATAGCTCTTAAAGAGCTCACATGCTCTGAGTCACCTGCCCCAGGGCTCAGCGAGAGGAGTGTCATGTAATTTAGCCACATCCAGGGGCCTGCTAGCAGACAGGCACCATCTTCACACTCTGCCTCACTCCAGCCAGTGGGTGCCTCTTTATTTTTAAAATACTAGGCTCCTCCTCCTTTTTCTTCTCTTTTTTTCTTTCTTTTAATTTTCACCCAAGGATATTTTTTACTGATTTGAGAGAAAAAGAAACATTGATTGGCTGTCTCCCTTATGTGTCTGACACCCTGGGTATGTGCCCTGACCAAGAATTGAACCCACCACCTCTTGGTGTGCGAGATAACGCGCCAACCAACTGAGCCACACTGGCCAGGGCTTTTCTTCTCTTTCTTCTGTGGGAGCCATCTATAAGCTTCTCTGAAGCTTTGCTCCAGCTCACTGGTCTCTCTCAGAAAGGAGTTCATATTCTTGCCTGGCACCCGATGTTTACAGCTGCTGCCAGGGGACACCTTTACATTGCCAGGCTCTGGTGGCCAGTGGGACTTATGGGTGCCACAGGACTAACTGATGGAGAAAGAATTCTTAAACAGCTACTTCCCCAGCGCACAGCAAGAGGCAACAGTGGCCTAGAAGCTGATCATCATAACTGCAGCCTGAGGCAGGTTTCTAATTAAATACACATCTGAGGGTTGATTGTAATCCTTTGCAGAGACCTCAGAGGATGGGCACTACTTTGTGCTCTCCCCCTGCTGTGGACTAGAGCACTGTATCTCCCAGAGGAGAGCTTTTACATGTAGATGGTGCCCTGGTTTTTGCAGCCGCCACCCAAGGAATTCTCCCTGATCATGTGACTCAGGGGAAGTTGTGTTCTTGGGTCCCATTGGATTGTAATAATTGAAGAAAGTGTGCTAGGCAGGCTCCCCCTTCCCTGCCCAGAGAAGACTGGAAAATAGCCCCATCTTTCTGTGAAAGAGACCGATTTACTTGTCCTGGAGCTTCACTCTGAGGGATAGGTTTGGGTACAGCACACGACTAGGAGGTGTTCTCAGGGAACACAGGCTGGGGTGGATAATACCTTTGCATTCTCTAATATGTCCATACTACCCAAAGCAAACTACAGATTCAATGCAATCCTTACAAAATTTCTATTTTTCATAGCAATAGAACAAACAATCCTAAAATTTGAATGGAACCACAAAAGACACCAAAAAGCCAAAGCAATCTTGAGAAAGAACAACGATGGAAGCACCATGCTCCCTGATTTTAAACTACATTATAAAACGATAGTAAGGAAAACAGTATGGTATTGGCATAAAAAAAAACAACCACTGCAGACATATAAAGAATGGAATAGAAAGAGAAAGCAGAAATAAACTCACACAAATGGTTAACTAATTTACAGCCAAGGAGCCAATATTCATACAATGGGCAAAGGACAGTCTTCAATAAATAGTGCTAGGAAAATTGGACAGCCACATGCAAAAGAATGAAACTCGACCACTATCTCACTCCATACAGAAATTAATTCAAAATGGGTTAAAGACTTACAGGTAAAACCTAAGACTATAAAACTCTTAGAAGAACACATAGGTGGTAAGTTCCTTGACATTGGGCTTGGTGATGTCTTTTTGAATCTGATACCAAAAGCAAAGGCAACAAAAGCAAAACTAAACAAGTGAGACGACATCAAACTAAAAATTCCTCACAGCAAAGGAAACCATCAACAAAATGAAAAGTCAGCCTACAGAATGAGAAGAAATATTTGCAAATCATATATCTGATAAGGGATTAATATCCAAAATACTATATAAAGAACTTACAGAACTCAACAGCAAAAAGACAAAAACAAAAACATCTATCTGATTAGAAAATAGGCAGAGGACCTGACTGAATGTTTTTAAAAAAAAAAGATACAGATGATATATGTTAGGAAAGAATGCTATCCTCCATTCGGGATGACATGAATCCTGCAGGGAAGTCTGGGGCTCAGAACATGCCCTGCTCCATGCTTTGACCAAACCAGAGCAGACACAACCTGTGGCCCTATAGGCAGCTATAGGGCAGCCACCAGGCCTGCTTAGCTGACCATGTGCTCACCTCGGCCTTCGTGCAAAGTTTTGCTGAATGGCTTCAGTTGCTTCTCGTAGAGGATGGCGGTTTGGGTGTGCTGGCGCCGCAGGGCAGTCCATGTTTCTTCTAGCCTCGTTATCTGGAAGAAAGAAAGGTGTTCTATTTTGTAAAAGGTCCTTTTTAAAAAGACTTTAAAAATTTTTAAATATGTTTTTATTTATTTTAAAAAACTGGAGGCTGGTTAAAATGTAGTGTATCCTGCCCTAATTG
Organism: Lasiurus cinereus; assembly: GCA_011751065.1. NCBI lineage: Eukaryota > Metazoa > Chordata > Mammalia > Chiroptera > Vespertilionidae > Lasiurus > Lasiurus cinereus. The sequence goes on from JAAGEH010000165.1 coordinate 4,623,334, forward strand.
GTTTGGCTCAGTGGATAGAGTGTGGACCTATGGACTGAAAGGTCCCAGGTTCAGAGGGAGAGAGAGAAATCTCGATGTAAGAAACATCGACCCGCTGCCTCCTGCACACTCCCTAATGGGGATTGTGCCCATAACCCGGGCATGTGCTCTGACTGGGAAGCAAACCAGCAACCCTGTGGTGTATGAGATGATGCTCAACCAACTGAGCTCTACCAGCCAGGGTTAAAATGACCTTTCTGCTTAAGTTTTAGAATAGATGATAGATGCACATGTTGAAAAAGTCAAAGCAGTTGAAAGGAGTGTACAGAGAAAAGTTAAACCCCCACCTGTCTTTGTCTGCATTGCTCTGAAGGCCCATCCCAGGGACAATTCCTCTCATTAATTTCTTGTATATATATGTATGTCTGTGTAAACACAGACTTGCAAATATATAAATGCACGTCATACTAACATAATTTTTGTTCCTTATTTGGAAATCTTTCATATAAGTACATATAAAACAGGAGGAGCCTTACTTTGTTCAACTTCTGTATTATGTTCCACTTTAAGGATACACTACATATTTTTAATATATATTTTATTGATTTTTTTTTTTTTTACAGAGAGGAAGGGAGAGGGATAGTTAGAAACATCGATGAGAGAGAAACATCAGTCAGCTGCCTCCTGCACACCCCTAACTGGAGATGTGCCCACAACCAAGGTACATGCCCTTGACGGGAATAAAACCTGGGACCTTTCAGTCTGTAGGTCGACACTCTATCCACTGAGCCAAACCAGGTAGGGCAGGATACACTACATTTCAACCAGCCTCCAGTTTTCAATTACAAAATTCCCTTGTAAAGATTTTGCAAATGTGCACATGTGTGAGAATATGTGCAGAAGAGGAACTCCCGGGTCAAGGAGCGCATGCATTTTAAAGGGAAAGGAGCTGCCAGCTGTCTCCCTAGAGCTGTACCAAGGAGACGCTGTAGGGATGCGAGGGCCAGCATTTTCATGGAACAACTCTTAAGTAGTAACATCTGAGACACTGGGGCTGCCCAGGCCACCTGCTGCCACCTCTCATTCCTTCACATTTCTTTTGGAATAATGTAGTCAACACCAACATGAGCTCCTAACTGACTACCCTAAGACAGACGTCCCCCACTCACCACGACACCGCAGGCCAAACTGTCTGAAGTTTCTACAGGAAGGGAGGAAGGGTGACTCAGGTATCACCCTTCCAACTCAGGTATCTGAGGAATTTCATCTAGTCCTTGCAATAACCTAGGAAGCACATATTTGGGCCTCATGTTACCGATCAGAAACCAGAAGCCATAAGGGCGCTTGCTTGAGGTAGCACAGCTGGTAAGGGACAGAGCCGAGCTTCATTTTACTGGCCTCTCAGAGTGCCTGTGTGTTCCAAGTGAAAGGGGAGCAGGGACCACACCAGCAGATTTTCTGAGAAGGAAAGGATGTGGGCTGGTCTTCCTCCGGCCACCCACCACGCTGCCCTATCCCCCAGCACCCCCTGCTCTTCCTCAGCCTCAAGCTTCTCCTTTCTGAAAGAGCCCTTGTTTCCGGGCCAAGCCCATCTGTTGGATGCTCTCCTGGTACAAGAAGCTGGGAGAGAAAGTGGCCATGTGGCTATAGTACAGCGGCAGGTTTGGATGGTGAGACACAGACATGATGTGATTCCTCTGGGGTTTCCCCTGGGTCTACCACTTCCCTCCCCAAACAGTGCTGACTCACGGGGCCTTGAGCACCTGGAGGCTGTCCCCTCATCGTCCCAGAAGGAGAGGGCGCCGCCTACAGAGGCCTGGTAACGTGCTCCGGGATAAGTCCCAGACCGCAGAGTTTGATGTCATGGACAGCAGCCATGTAATGCCACAAAACACCCCCTTTACCACTCTCCGAGGGAGTTCTGGGCTGGAGGGCTACTCACACAGCTTAGCTTGTTGGCTCAGCTCTCAAAACTGTATGCAGGTTCGGATAAAGAGGAAATAAATCTCATGCCAACTGAAAGCATCTGAATGAAAAATTAGAACTCCTGATACTGTGGAGGCCAGTCTATCATGAAAATATGGCTAAGCCTGCCTATTCTCAGCATCAGCCCTACCAAATCCCAGGGCATCTAAAGAAATTTGTGAACTCTTGGGATATTACTTTCTAATTGGAACTGACACCCCCTCCCCAATGTTCCTGATGAAAGAACCAAGTTGTTCAACTTCTTGTTTCTAAGGTGACCTTGCTTTCAAGCAGGAAATCATGTTCCTAACAAGGCCCGGCAGGACACCTGTCCATAGCTGCTTCTCAGGGACGATGCTGGGTGTCACTGAGGGCCCAGGGTGTCCAGGGCAATCGGGCTCTGAACATCTATGCTGGATGGCGAGAGGTTTTGGGTTCCTGGTTGCAGACGGGACTTACAGGGCTGCAGAGAGGATCCCCTAGGCACCTAGGGCTGACTCTGACTGCCCTAAGACAGACGGTCCCCCATCTGCAGAACACAGCCAGGAAACAGGATCTGCATGAGCAAGGCCACAGGACCATGCTCCTCTATGCGGTCCATTTGATTTCAAACACAGGTTTTCAGTTTTGACACTCATCCTAAAAACAGCCGTCAAAGCAGATAAATTCAAAGTGCCCGATTTCAGAAACTCTAACTAGGGGGCTAAATGACAGATGGTCCAGAAATCTGGAGTTTTTAATGAGAGAGGCTGTTTTAGGTAACCTGAGGAACATTCTAGGAGATAAAGCACTCTAGAGAATCTCAGATGTAAACTGCCCACAAACAGCAATGGCTGTTTTCCAGTCATTGCTCCAAACTGCCCGCACACTTGGTGGATGCAGTCTCTCCCTTACCTGGCACATCTGCGCCAGACACATCATCCAGGTTGTTTCTTCAGGAACCTGATCTTGAGGGTGACTCTTATTATTGTGCATCAGAGAGAAAGGGTGGGCTTTCAGCCATTACCCACTGTTTTTAAAAAAACAGCCAAAATACTTAGGACACTATTCTTAGTTGCCCCCTAATCAAAGCAGCTTTCACTACGATTCCATGTACCTTTTGAGATTGACTGACGCCCTCTGGGATTGGCTAAGCATGGGCCCGCGAACAGGAAGTACACACAGGCCCACAGGGCTGCACGAAGCGAGTGGAAACGTACCTGAGGCATCTCCAGGGCTTTCATGATGGCTGAGAAAGAATAGAGGTCCCCCATGGAGTCTTTCAGTTCCACCGCCACCTGGATGATCCGATTAAGGGTGGCTGCTCGGTCCTCCAAAGTGCCCGTGCAGCCCAGAATGTCCACTGCAATGCCGATGGCCATGGTGCTGTGTCTGCGAGGGAGGAGATCAGTGGTCAGCCGCAGGGTCAACAGGACGAGGAGGGGTTACATGAAATCCACTGGTGGTAGATTAGGGCAGCAGGAGAACGCAAAAGCGGGGCAATCGCCGGGATTAGATCAAAAGCAAAATTGAGAGGCACATACTTCTCTTACACTGGTGGGTATGAGATAGTTGACATTTCCAGCACAGAGAGATGGTATGTGGACAACAAGATAACATTGTGGTCTCCTGCTCTGGTGCCAGGGGTTGTGCCTTTGAGAGGTCAGGAAAAGAAAATTACTCTGACATTTCAAAGGTATGTTATCTTAGATGCACGACGATAAAAACTTCTAAGGTAATGGCTGACCTTTGTCAAGAAGCTATAGGCTTAGGATGTGATACCTACTCTGACTTGCTTTTAGTTAGGAATTTTATGGTCAGACCATCCTGTATAGCTCTTTTAGGTCTCTGGGTGTGTAAGGCCGCTACTGAGCTCATCCTCCTCTACACTCCTTTTTGTCCACATGCTAATGTTTGTTATATAAGTAACGAGCCCTGCCCTAGCCAGTTAGGCTCAGTGGATAGAGTGTTGGCCAGTGGACTGGAGAGTCCCAGGTTTGATTCCGGTCAAGGACATGTACTTTGATTGCAGGCTCGATCCCTGGTACCTCGTGCAGGAGGTAACACAATTGATGTGTCCGTCTCATATCTCTCTCTCTCTCTCTCTCTCTCTTTTCAATGCTCTCTAAAAACCAATGGAAAAATATCCTTGAGTGAGAATTAACAACAAAAAATAAACAAATAAAAAGTAAGTAATGAGCTCTGCCGTCTCTGTGTTTGTACATACTCAGGGTGGGGCAAAAGTAGGTATGCAGTTGTGAGTACGTGAAACCAAGTTTTGGCTTGTATCATTTATTGATTATTGTATTATTTTCCATAGAACAACTGGAAACCTCCTTTTGCCCACCCTGTGGGCATGTGTGCTGTTTACTCGCAGTGTGGCCTTAGAGTGTTACCTGACTGCTCCATGCCTCGATTTCTTCATTTGTAAAATGGGGACAAGAACAATTGTGAGAAATAGAGACTGTGTGTGGGTATAAAAATAATCCAAGTGCCTGGCACTAGCAGGCACCTAGCAAAAAGTACTTGTTACTACGATGATCTCTGTGGGTACATCTTGGTTCATTTTTGCCCGACTCTTTTCTTTTTTATCTCCTTCCTGGTTTCTTGTCTTTCTTAATTAATGGATCCTTACATAGAAGTAAAGCCTATTTTTATCATCTATTGTTTATTGAAGAGTTTGGTTACCATTTGCAAAAAGTTAAGGTTGAGCCAAATATCTTAGATGTTTCTTTTAATAAACAGTAAACTAATGTTTCATGTTGCATTTAGTCTGTGTTTTTATTCGGTGTTTTCCCCCCTATGTTTTAGTAGCCCTTAACAAAAGACATATTTTCTACTTCTTTAAGACCTGGCATTACACCAATGGTTAATTGGCTAACTCTATCCATTCATTCAACCAGCATTTGCCTAAAACCTCCTTTTCCTGCGTGCACCACTATGGGAAAGACACCCGACTGGAGCGTCTGCTCCAGGGGCCACAGGGGCTGGCAGCAGGGGCACTGACTGTTATACGAAGGATATGTCCATGCAGTAGGCCTGGAATGGGTGAAGCGGTAAATTAAGAAATAAAGGGAGGTTTCACGTTGGATTCTGAAATGCAGGAAGGCGATGTAATTTGGCCTCCCAGGGTCACTATACCCTTGACCTTTACTTAAACATACTGTAATGAAGTAACAGGCTCCCCAGACCCACAGCTAGGCCTGGGCAGGAAACCAGCACGAAGTGAGAGCACAGGCAAGCGGCAGTCAGGAGAAAAGAGGAAATGGATGTAGACAAGAGTGGAAGTCTGAAAATAGACAAAGGAGAAGCCTCAAGCCTGCCAACCTCAGCCTGGGCCCCAGGTCCAACACACCTAATGAAACCGATCAAAGGAGGCCTGGAGCTCGGGCAGTCTTCAGACTGAAAAATGTGCCACATGAGAAAGGGGGAAGTTGGTGGCACTGCTCAATTCTGTTGAAGCCATGACCACTGAGCCCAGACAGCAACAGAGGAGAAGTTAGTGGACCTGAGACGCCAGGCCTTGGACTTGGGGAGGAAAGACAATATCAGGAGAGAGGGGCTAGAATCTAGAAAAATCTGATTAGAAAAGTAAAAAAATTCAAAAGTCAGGACCTACAATTGCCCAAAGGCATTCAACAATAAGGATGCCTGACCAAAGTCAGCATTTCTGGTCTCCTGCCTCCCAGAAGTCTCCCATTCGAGTTCTGGCGTCTTCTATGGGATACATCTGTGGCTGTGAAGCCAAAACAACAGTGGCATGGAGCCATCTTATCTGCTTTGTAGCAGGTACCCCTGAAGGCAGTGGTGTGGATGCCCGGGCCACCTGAAGGCGGTGCTTCCTGTCTAGGGCTGACATCCTCAGACCACATTGCCCACTGGCCACATGTGGCTACTTACACTTAAAACACTGAACAGCGGAATAAAACCGTTTGTCCCTCCACATGTGGCTGCCATCCAGAGACAAGAAGGTCAGCCATCATAGAAAAGCATGGGCAGGGGCTGATGAACTCAGGGTCTGAATGACCATTACAACCCACACATGTGCCATGGCAATGGGAAATGGGTTGGAAAAACAGAAAACAAGATAGTCTGGCCCAAATCAACTGTCGTTTTGTGTGTCAGAAAGGCCAACTTCTACGCTAATACAAGAATCAAGTCTAGTGCTTCTTTTCTTAAAACTATGCCTTGCCATTTCTGTCTTTCTAATTTCTAAACATCCGATGTCCATGTGAGTGGGTTTACAGGGACAGCCGGGGACCTAGCTCTTCATGAGAAGACGACGGTGATTCTTCAGAGGCCGGAGGGGAGAGGGTCCGTGTGCCCTCACCCTCTGACCTCTGATCCCCCATCTGCCCACCTGTCAAAGAACATGTTCAGACTCCGTTCTTCCCAGCCTTTCCCACAAACTCCCACTTAATTCTGAAAGCAATCTGGAACAGACGGGAACGTGTTCTTTGTGCCCTGACTTCCTCTGTGCCATCGCTTTGTATGTCTCCAGGAATTCTCTGGCTGAGCTTCTGGGGAGAGTTGGCCTGGGCCACACACCCCTGAGGGAAGTGACTCTGGGCATCCGTGCTGGGCCTCCCTCTGATCTGAAGAGAGACAGGAGGACTGAGAGGGCCAGGAATGCAGGGAACAGCGCTGCTCACCTTTCGATGATGTCCAGTCGCAGCTGGTGGCCATACGGCAAGGTAATGAGCTCCAGCCCCGAGCTCACACCCATGTTCTTCCTCATCTCCTCCGAGACTTCAAGAATCCTAGCGACCTGTTGAGAACACGGTTGAAATACACGCAATCAGGATGTGGGCTTGCTGCAGACATGGAGTTAGTGTGTGAAAGGGAAATACAGTGGTACCTCGAGATACGAGTTTAATTCGTTCCGTAACCTTGAGACGTGGGAAACTATGAGACGCTCGAGTCGCAGAAAACTGGTGGGTCGTGTGCAGCCGGCCGATCCGCGAGATTACTCCTATCTCAAATGTTGCTCGTATTTCAAAGCAAAAATCGCTCACTCGACGGCTCGTATCGCAAAAATCTCGTATGTTAGGGCACTCATATCTCGAGGTACCACTGTACACTGAGCTGGACAGGGTGGATGCCCTTAACTTGTTGCAGTTCTATTTGAGCAATAGCCTCTGAGAAGACAGTTTTAATTGTGATATGTGGGGAATTTTAAAACACATACTGAAATATAAAACCTGGGAGGAAAGAACCAAAATGGTTCTGCAAATGTGGTGTTTCTGGCCTGCGAGAGCACAGAGCCGTTCCTCCAGCTTTTGTGTAATGCAGGCTGGTCCCCCCGCGACGCTGTGCTGCGGACAGCACCGTGGGCTGTAGTGGATCCCCTGGGTGGGAAAGCGGAATTGCGTCCCAGCGGCCCTCTCTGCACGCTTGGCCATTCATGTTTTCACTTAGGGGCAGGTTGGCTGCTATTACCCCTACTTACGCCTCTCCAGGCTCTGTTAATGCATCGTACGTCTGGAAACCATTAGAAAAGCGTACAGAGATTTGAAACCTGAGGTCTCCCCCGGAGGGCTTTTCCTTCAAAAAAATCTGTTTGTTTGTCCCAGCCAGCAACCCCCATCTCAGTCCCAGTGTACAATCACATTCATCAGAACCAGGTATTAGCTGGCCTCTTAGAGTTAGTACACGTACCCTCCAAATGTTGCAGTGGAGTCAGTGCCTCTAAAATGGGAACAGCGATGCAGTGACACCCTGATGCAAACAGCGCACCCCGCGAAACCACAGTCTCACCACGCCTGGACACATGGCCAGTGCGGGGCACTTCCTCCCTCGCTCTGTGGAGCTGTCCTCCAGTGCAATGATCCCGGGCACATGAACAGCCCAGATGCCTTCGTAATAGGCTCCAAAACACATCTGGAAGTTTAGCTGTTATTATTAACCCTGACCCTTAACTTCTGTGGTTGAGCAAGGATCCGCTGTCAGCCGTAGGGAACAAGCCTGTGGGAATCAGCTATCTAGCAGTGGGCCCCAGAATAGGATGCAGGATTCGCCCTGAGCCTCAGTTTCCCCCTCTCTAACAGAACCGCTAAGTTCACCTTTCTCAAGGACTTTTGCAAAGGCTCAAATGAGCTTACACTCCTAAAGAACTGTTTTAAAAGACAGGGCGTGAATCATTGACCACGTAGGAGGGGCAAGAATTCTGGCTCAGTCTCTGGAAAGAGATTTACACCTTGACCATGGCAAGGCAGCCCAGATGTGCACGCCAGCCACTGGCGGTCACACAAACTCTGCTTATTTAGACAGCTGCCCTGTTGGAGGCTCCAAACCCAGCACATCTGTGGAGTGTCATCCAATCCACATCCTCAGTGGAGCAAGATTCAGGGGCTTGTCCTGGATTCGATTTTGTTCTGGAAGCACCAGCATCCGGAGCGATCCCTGCTCTGACAGAGAAGCCTCTGGTCTGTTTTCTTTCAGTGTAAATCTTCAAATCCCTGGCCACCTTCCTGGGATTTGATCAGCAAATGCCTATCCCTGCTTGCCCTGTGGCTGAGCTATGGGACAAGAGGTCCTGCGCTCAAGGGTCGAGATCAGGAGCCCTGGGAACACCAGGCTGTGCAGACACAGACACAGAGGAAAAACAGTCTCAAGCCTTCACTATGAGCTGGACCCAGCAGGGTGCCAGCAGAGGCCCATATGAGGTGTTTCAGCCTCCCTCTGCTCTCAGATCCGAGCCACCCTGGTTCTCTGAACGCTACCTGCTCCTCATGCTCCTGCTGCCAGAGCTGCTGCAGTGACCCAGGGAGTCCGGCAGGGCATGCTTGGCCCTCCTCCCAGCTGCCAAGGGACCATCTGAGCTTCAGGGAGAACACGAGCTCAGCACCATCAGAGGAATACTGAGGGGCACTATGTCCTCCCAGGCCTGTAACCCTCACTTAATTGCCAAGTGTTTTGAAGACAGCAGCCTGGCATCAGCTCCAAAGAGAGACTTCAAAACATGGACAACCTACCAGGGCACTCTCCTCACCCCCCTCCCCCGCCCCGTCCCGCGACCTTCTCTGCCCACACAGAGCATGTCTTCCCACCACGGTTTCTGATGTTGGAGTTTCTGCATGTGTGTGCTGTCTGCTGCCTAGAAGATGCTATTTGCATTCTTCATTGGCCAACTCCTATTCAGCCTTCAAAACTCCTCTCAGGCATTCACCTGACCCCCTTGCTGCCCCATGCTCAGGACCTGCCTCAGGGACCCCACAGCTCCTGTGCCTTCCTCTACAGAGCACTTCCCACCTGCACTGTGGTCTGAATTCCTGTATCACTGTCCCTCCCGCTCTCCCACTGGGACCTGGCCCAGCCCAAGAGAGGCACTCTATGAGTCTGAATACGTAACTCTACTCAACATTTACTGAGCCTCATCCTGGCCAGGCATGGTATGGAGGGTAGCTGGTTTTATTCTCTTCCTTTTATCCGTGGGGGGAAAAAAGATCAGGAGAGGGAAAGATGCAGCTTACATTCAGGCAGCTCATCCCCAGAGGCCACACTCTTAACAACTGTCCCTCACTTCTAGCCACTGCGAAGACAAGTGGGTGGGAGAATGGTTCCTGGTGAGTGAGGTCAGGGCAGTCAGTGCCCATCTGAAGGTGGGCAGTGAGGTGTCTCAGTGGATGCCCACCCCAACCCCAGGAGTGAGGTGCAACATTGCAGGACAGGCAGCCTGGAGGTGCTCAGGACCACCTACTGTTTCTGGGTGTCCACCTGGGCCGTGTGCACAGGTGGGAACCAGCTCTCGGGACTCAGATGCTGCCCAGAATGTTCTGAGCTTTGGGGTGGCTCTGTCTGGCTGCTGCTGCATTTGGGGTGAGTAATAACAGCCCCTGTTTATTTCCCTCAGAGTCACTGATTGTGCCTGCTTTGTTGGCAAAGCCCTGGTCAGTGGTTCCAGGAAGAGGATAAGGAAATGACGTGGACTCAGGAGGGAAGAAGGAAGACTAAACAGCCTCACCCTTGGGGAGAGTCAGGCAGGCTCCTGCTCCCGTCTTGGCCATGGGGGCTCCGTCTTCCAGGGGTGACTGAAGGCAGACGGGGGAATGGGGACTCACAGGACAAAATGAAGAGAGAAACGGAACAAGAAAGAGGGTGGCTGCACGTTCCTTCTGTTGCAGATACAAGGTCTAGTTTCATGGCTGCCAAAGTGGGAGAAGGCTGTAGACCCTCCTGCATCAATGCTCAGCGTCTCACCTCCCACGTTACTACCGAGCCCTGCTTGAGGCCACAAGGAAGAGGGTTCATTTCCTCCGGGGAATTAGGCAGTCATGTGAATCCAGACCTGTTTCTGCGAGGACCTTGCTTTCCCGAGAACCTGGACCGGTTCATGCCAGGCTCAGTGCGAGTGACGTACTGGAGCAGGAACTCTAAATCCTCTTACTGTCCAAACAGGTTTAGCTCGCTTTAAAGTGAGAATGTGACCTAGTGATTATCCGACCATTTTTGAGCACTGCCCAGGGACACTTAGGCAACCATGTAAGCTACCTGAGCAGCCTCCTCCTGGCTGTCCTCTCAGAGCCCACACACACACACACACACACACTCACACACACACACACACACGCATGCACACACCACACACACACACCCCTCCCAGGCCTGGCAATGAGGTCAACTGAGTGATCCCTCAGCTGTTTTCAGGAAGGTGTTTGTTACCCCAGCACAGCCAGGCAGGGAGGCTGCCTGCTGGCCATATGAGCCCTCAATCAATTAGGAGCTCCCTGGGGAAGGGGTGCTCAGAGACCACTTCCTGCCATGATTTATGGCCTTAATAAAAGGAAATTTATTTTGGAAAAGCCAGTTCCTAAATAAGCCCTGACCTTTGAAGCTAATTGATTTCACGGAGCTACAAACGAGAAAGGGCTGTAACTCTCAGGCCTTATCTGTTGCTCAGAGGCAAGGACCTGTCCCTTCTGTGGCGGAGCAGGCTGGGCCACAGTAGCTGGAGACACCTGCTTTCTAGAAATCTCTCCCTGAGGGATGAGCCGGCCCTGGGCCACCTCGGAACAAAGGACACCCATGACTAAAAGACAGGCTCCTACTAAGAAATGATGACGATGTAAACATATACTTATGCAGTCATATGGAAGGACAGGCACAGTGTGCTGTTTGGAGGGAGACTCGGGGTTTGGAACCGTATGTCCAGACAGTGTCATTTTTGTGGTGAGTGAGCAGGCCTGCGTGCCATTATTTCCGTGTCTCTGCTTGCAGAGTAAATGTTAGCCAGAAAACTGGATTCTAGAAAACTGGATTCTGTGTGATTTTAATCTTTTTTTTTTAATCTGTATTTTTATAATTTTTCTAAATTAAGCAAGTATTACTTATTTTTAAAAAATCAAGGTAACTTTAAAATGTTTATTAGCCTAAAGACCATTTAGTAACAATAAGTATATAATGTGCGTGTGTGTGTGTGTGTGTGTGTGTGTGTGTGTATAACCATGCTCTCTTACTCCAGAAACTACACTTTCATCTCCATCCGACTTGGCTTTCCCAGCCCTGGCAGACTTGAGGCCAGGGGAGAATTTTAAAATCAGCCCCAGACACCAGCGGGGGTTGGAGGCGGCGGCAGGTGCGGGGCAGCAGCCTGCCAGCCCCCGGTCCCAGGTGAATTTTATAAGCTTCCTGCCTGGGCAGAGGTTATCTGGCTGGTGGCTCCCACCCCGAAAATAAATCCCCATGCTTATGTGATCTTCGGACTTCCCCATATGAACAAAGCACTTCGACTTTGCAGGGGTGAGGAATGTCTAGCTCTCGGGCTGTATAAAGCCTGAGAAGTCATTTGGTCTGGCCCTGCCAAGGCATTAGGGGTGAGTTAATTAAATATTTGACCAAACAGAGCAGAACTAATTTTTAGATTGATAATTTTGAATGATGTTCTAAATATCCAAATGGCCCTTGGCAGAAAAGAGGTTCCCCACCCCTGACTGAAAGGGGAAGGTGGAGTGAGGCGCACACAGATGCCCACTTCCAAATGTTTGCAAGTCAGAACAGACCCCCCTGCCCCACCCAGGTCCCTACCTTGCAGTCCACGCTCAGCATGTGCCGGGCGATGACCTTGGGGTCGTTGCTGGTGAAAAGCTCCTTTGCTCGCTTCAGCATTGCTGTTTCCAGGGGCTTGTTCTCAGGCGGCAGGAACTTGGACACGAAGTCGTTGGGCCTGAAGGAGGAGGCAGTCTCCAGGAGGGGCATTGCAAACTCGGCCTCGGCATCCTGCCCCTGGCCCATCTGCGCCGCTGCCGGTGGCGCCTGAGGCCCGGCCCTGTCATTGTCATCAAGAATCAGGTAGTTGGTGCCAGAGTTCCGGGGACCCGGTACCCCATTTTGCTTGGCCTTCAGCAGCTCCACGTAGCTGTCCTGGGTGCAGAAGGGCGACCTCGCCACCCGATCACAGCCTGTGGTCGAGGCTGGGTTCAGTTCACAGTAGTTGGCCTCGGGGTGGAGCCAGATGGATGGAGACGGGGGAGCCTTGAGGAAGGGCGCCTTGCAGGGCTTGGGGGGCGGCTTGGGGCACAGCTGGCTGTCTGAGCCCCTCAGCGCCTCCCCTGCCCTGGCGTCTGAGGAGACCCTCCGAACCACCGCCGGGCTCAGGGTGGGCTCGCTGCCCGTCCTGAAAACCGGGGAGTTTGGGCAGGGGCTGGTGTCCACACCTGAGGATTGAGGGGGCATCTTACAGCCTGTGGAGGGTAAGACAGGGTCAGAGAAAGCTCAGCTGTGGGGAGAACACACAACGAACAAAACTAGAGTGATGGCGCCCTAGCTCTCAATTCATGCCCTTGGCCGTGAATTTTCATCCTCTAAAGGTAGCTCAGTGTGACCCCCCATGCCCAGTCTAGACAGGTCCAGGACATTCTGAGGGCAAAGTTGGCCCGACCCCACAGTTCTGGGGGAAGTTAAGTCCCAGGGACTGCCCGTAACTGGGCTGACACAGAAAGGTAGGACAGTCAGAGCAGAAAAATACATGGCCTCTGGCAGTGAGTAATTTAATGGTGTCCTCAGAAACCCAAGTCTTTAGCCATCTAGCACATAGGTCTCTGCTCCTCTCTGGGCCAGGGTGGGCCCAGCCTGCTCTCAGGGAGAGCTAGAGACGCCCTGGGAAGAGGGAGAGAGACAGTGCAACAACCCATTGTCAAAGTAGTTTAAGAAGCATTAGGGAAAATCACCTTGCAGTCCCAAGGAAGGTCAGGTATAAAAAGAATGAAAAAAACAACTCCTTGGCTACTGATACAATTGCTTACTCAGTTTCCCCACATCCCACCCCTTCGCACTCGTCTGGCTGTGAAAGGAGAATGGAGAGGAAGAGGGGTTGCTAGATACCTGTTCCACCATGATCCCCAGGACCAGCCACCCGCCTCTGTCCTGGGAGTGGACCACATAGGTGCCTTGGTCATGAAGACCCAGGTTCCCGCACGGGCTTGGAATCAGAAAACCCGAGTTCAAATGCTGGCTTATCCACTCACCTGACAGATGCCTCTGGACAAATCACTTAACCTCTCTGCCTCAGTTTCCTCAGTCTCGAGAAAGGGAATAACCATGCTCACTTGTCATGAGGCTCACAAGCTAGTACATACAGCACCCAGCTCAGTGATTCGCATCTGGATCTAGTCCTGCAGACCTCTGCAGGCAGAGCCCTAGGTCTTTCCCAAGGAGGTGACCAGATGGAACAGAAAAACAGCCTGAAGGAAATCAGGGGAACACTGTCACACCCCCTTCCCCAATCCCCCCGACATTCCCCAGTGACCTACCAATCGGCAGGTAGCTCTCCGACTGGTGGGCTTTGAGGGATAAGGCTCTTCTGTCCTGCATGTGATCCAGGCAGGCGGGCTGGCTGCCGCTCTTCTCTTTATTTCTGGAGCAAAAGACAAGCAGGGCAGAAACCTATCATTAAGTCATAGAGCCTTTAAGCAATGCGGCGGAACGATTGCTCAGAACCAGAGTGCCTCCGCATACCCCAACAGGCCAGGAATGTCTGCGGGTGAGAGCACTGCTGATGGGGCGATTATGACATGACTGTGCCGTGGGCTCCATCCCACAGCCCCACCACCCAGCCAGACAGTCCGGGAGGCCTCCTCAATCAGTTGATCAGAGCAGGGTAAAAGTTTCAGAATATTCTCAGGAAAACCTGATAAACAGAAATGTGCACTTTTTACGGAGCCTAACTTTCTGACCAAGGAGGAACGGCTTAATTACCTGCCATTCCCCCATAATGTATCAGTGTCACAGTTTCCATTTCACTGTCAACCTTAGGTCCCCCAAACACTCCACAGGCCCGCCTGGGGACCGTCACACCCACAGCCCCCTCCCTCGGGCTAGGGGTGGCAGCTGGGAGGTGCAGAGCACAGGCCCACAGGGAAAAGGTGGGATAGAATTGTCTACGCGGCTAGCTAGCATTCTCCAGGGCTTTGCCAGTTCAGGTGGGAATGTCTCCAGCGTGGAGAACAGAATCTCCTCTTTGCTAGAAGAGAAAGCGCCGTACAGGTTGTAATGACCTTTCATCAGCCCTCCTACCAGCTTAGGTTACAGAAATCGCAACGTTTTCCCTACCTTTTCAAGCACCAAAGGAAAAAAACAAACCAAATTTTTAAACCCCCCCACTCCCAAATTCCCAGCAACAGAGAAATTCCAGCAACCCCTCAGAGATAAGGCAGGGCAGAGGGCAAATTCCAAAAGGCAACGGCTTCTGAAAAGTGATACTCAAGCAGTGATCACCGGGACAGTCAGACTGCTGGCCACACACCAAGCTGGAATGCAACCTGGCCGGGCACACACCTTTGCCCAAGCGGCGGCCCGCCAGCCAACCGGAGGCCCGAGTCAGGGACACGCAGGAGTGCTGGGGGTGGGGAGGTGGGCAGGGCGTTGGTCATTACTGACGTTGAGCCTACCCCACCCCCACGGTTAGACACCTCTGCCTGTGCCCAGACGTGACAAAGCTTCGGAGCTCTGCTTTCAAAGGGCGATCCGAGGAGGTGCTCTGCTAGGCCTGTCTCATTCACGTGGAGGCTCTCAGTCTTTCTTTTATTTCTTTTTTATTTATTTTTTTCCCCTATTGCCCTCCCCACCCCTCAGTACATGCCCTCATCCGTCTCCCCCCTTTTCTCCCATTTCTTATCTTAAAAAAAATAATATATTTTGAAACCTGGTCTCTGAAGGCAGACCAGGGCGCTCCTCCCAGAGCCAGACTCAGTGGAGCTTCTGTGTGTCCACAGCCACCCTCTGGCCCTGTCACGGCATGAACTCCCTGCTCATCAGCTGAAGAAGTCCCAGAAGGAATAAGAAAAGAGTACCCAGCACTTGAACATCTTAAGGAATCTCAAGTCTGGTCTTATTACCATGGAAAGGAGAATTTCTAAATACCTTAGAATAGATAAAAGTTCTTCCTCCCTTCCTGCAACTGCCCACAGTCTTCCATTCTGCTTCTCTACAGAAATCATAATCATTATGATTAACGCTTACCTAACACTTATGTGCTGTTCTAAGCACTCTGCATACGGAAACCATTTAACCCTCACAAGCCCCATCTTCCCAGATGAGGACAGTGGGGCCCAGAGCAGGAGAGCAGCTTGCCCAGGGCTCCCCGGGGGACAGGTGGGCCAGCATTTGCATCCAGGCAGGGATGGGGGTGGGGGTGGGGGGAAACAGCCAGATGCTGACTGACATCTACTAGAGCTTCCTAGTAGCACAGCTGTACTTTGTATTACTCAGAATCCTGTTATTTTCCTTCTGAATTTTTGAATTCAGGGAATTACTGTTTATGACATTTTTTCCTGGCCCATCTGATGAATATCTTTCCAAGGAGGGCGAGCTCCTTGTCTGCCTACCTAAGCCCAGACACGGCCGGAGGGCCCCTCCACGGTCCCAACAGCCCCTGGAGGTCCTGACCCACCTGAGCAGGTTTCCTCTGGGCAAGCTCGGCTCTCGGGCCTGGATGCCGCCCGAGGTGAGGCTCAGCCTCTTGGCCACGTCTGGTCTTCCCTCCGCGAGGCTGCCCTCCCGGGCCAGGCCAGGAGGGGTGCCGTAGCGCTCCTCCAGGAACCGCAGGGGCACCGTCCTGTTGATGGGCTGGAAGATGATGGCTCCGCTCTGCTGGGAGATGGGCCGGCGGTTGCCCACGTAGCAGCGCACCAGGCCGGGGATGGAGTCGAAGCTCTCCATCTCAAACTGGTACTGCACGCGGCTGTAGGCCTCGCTGAGCCGAAGGACTGTCCGCTGGATCTTGAAGTGCTGAGCGAGGTTCTTCCACTGACAGGTCAGAACAAAGTTTCCGGGGCTGGACAGAGAGTCTCGAACCAGGAAGTCGCCATCTCGCTGCACGAGGTTTTCTGACACCTTCGGGGCAAAACCATGAGTGAGGAGCAGGAAAGCAAGGCAAGCTTACATTCCTTTTAAAAACTCTATTTCCGCCCCCCTTCTTTGGGCCAACAGAAGACAATGCTGTGTTGTCTCTACTCCCTCAGTTGGCTCTTGACTTTTCAAATGCCTAATTCTTAGAAGAATTCATGTGGCCACCCAGTATGTGCCAAGTACTGCTGTAGGTACCGGGTTTCCATCAGTGAATGAAGCAGACTGGAGTCCCCACTGCATGGAGCTTCTATTTTGAGTGGAGAGCTTCTTTTTAGTGAGGAGGGTCAGCACACTAGGAGAGAAGTGTCTGGAAGGGGATCGGGGGATGGCTGTCAGAAGGTGGCACATGATCAGTTCCCAATTGAGTTGGTGCCAAAGGTAAATGACATGGTTGCTGAAGAAGGGGGGCTGGCCAGGAGAGGTTTTAAGGAGGAGGTAGGGGCCTAGCTGGTCTGAAGGCTAGGGCAAATTTGGATGGACGCAAAGGCAGTGCTCCACATGGGGCTCAGCATGAGCATGGGGGGGGGGGCTAGAAAGGGGCAGGGTGCTTGGAGGAGGAAATGATGGGGCTGGAGCAAAGGATCTGCGAAATGGGCGGGCTTGGACATGAGCCTGGCCAGATGGAGGCCCTGGAACAAAGCTGGGAGAAATATACCTCTGCATACATAATATATGCAAAGCACAAGTACAATGGAACACAGTATTTGATAAAAAAAATCGTTCACTCTGATGACGCTGACATTTATAGGAAGAGGAGAATGTATACTGTGGTGCAGCATGATCTGATAGGCAGTTGGCCCAGGTTTGCATTCTGGCTCCGCTGTGTGACTCTGGGCAAGTTACCTAATCTCTCTGTGGCTCCGTTATGTGACCCGAAAAGCAGGGATCAGAGGACTATAGAGCAGCAGTAAAAATGTAAAGGAGTGTTAGCTATAACTATCATTGTTTTTGTTACAGCGTTCAGTTACGCAAGCTGAAATGGCTTAGAGCTGAAAATTTACACTCATGGCAAGTGGAAACAAATTTTATGATGGAGATAGGGAGAAGCATGGCAGGGACAGCCATAGATTTTATAAACTTTGAGACTTTTTCCAGGCTATTCCAACATTTTATCAATTAGCTTAAAACAGTATGCTCCCACGGTTACTTTAAGTTGCATCTTTGCCTTAAAAATACTTTTTGTAACCCCCAAAATTTCCATTTCTTGGAATTGAGCCTGCAGAAATAATTATAGTTGTGAACATAGCAGTTATCTTAAAGGACATTGGTCAGCATGCTCCATAAATAATGGTGCATGTGTACAATGAAAATGCACATAATCTAGAATGGTATAGGAGAATATTTGATAGTTGGAGAAAATTCTCAGGGTATGCCATTAAGTGGAGAAAGTCGGCTGCCAAAAAGTATATGTGGTGTGATGTCATCCTTGATTTAGAAAAGTCTGGGAGGATTTATATAAAACTGTTCACAGTGGTTATCTTTAGGAGGGAGAACTATGGGTAAGGGGGGTAATTTCTTCCTTTTTTGCTCCCTGTATTTTCTACAATAAAATTTAAACTTAAAAAAAAAAGAGAGAAAAAGTTAGAGTAAGGATTATTTCTTTGATAAGGCCGAGAAATCTGCTTCATTAAAAAAATAACTCACGACATGAGTTATTCCCCTCCCCTCCCCGCCACCCACTCCTTTCCTGTCATATTTTCTTGGGTAAATGACTGGGGGGTCAGGTTGTAATAAAAGCCCAAGGAAAATTCTGGACCTTGATTCTGTAGTTATTTTATTTTCCACTTTCTGTATCATTAAACAAACAAAACACCATTATTTATGGCTATCGCTCAAACAACAATCACAAAGTGTATCTGTGATCACTGATCTGGTCCCTCTTCTCCCCCATCCTGGGGCAGGGGGTCGGGCAGTGCACAGGGGGCATTGTTGCTCTGCGCCGCTGCCTCAATGACATCCCTCTCTTTATCGGAAATTAAGCCACTGCCTTAGAAAGGAAGCGGGCTCCGGAGGGCGTGAGGCTGCGGGCAGCCAGCCAATAGTTCAATCATCAGAACCACAGCCCGGCCTTACTTCTCAGGTACCACCACCCTGCGGTGGCTGCCTCCTGCCTGCCCCGTGTTTGCAGACCACAGAACACCTGTCTTTTCCGCATCCACTTGCTGGGCGTGTGGAAGTGTACTTTGGCTTTCTGACTTTCACTTTTCCCAAGGTGTCCTTAGAGGTAGGCCTAAGTTAAGCCACTGCAGGCCATTTTATAGTCTTTGTTTTTGGCTAAACAGGGGCTCTCTCCTACACAGCCTTGGTGCATGATCCTGCACACTCCACGGTTTGGGCACTGTTTGAGAACAGCTGGGGGTGTGCTGGCAGGGAGGAGGCAGGTACCTGTCGGGGGATGCGGCCGTGGTACCAGGCGTGGCTACGCAGGTCCTCACTGCTCAGCAACAGCTCCTCCTCCAGCTCCTTCTTCAGCCTCTCAGGGGTTCTGTCCATGACGTGCCTCTCCTTGGAGAACTGCAACACAGTGTCAACACTGACCTCCCGCCCTGCCCACGCCCGCCTGGCCAGGCCAGCTGGCGACGACTGCCCGCCCTATGGTTGGCTGCTCTCTTGATCAAACCAGTATATGCCCAGAGCCCTGTCCAGGTAGGGGAGCCTGGATAATGATTACAATTAGTTGCGACCTTTCATTTCTCTGGCTGTAAGTGTGCAGTAAATTGTCCACCTGCACATGGGGACTGTGATAGGAGCGATGGCCAAGCGGTGCCTTTATCAGTCCACTCAGGTGGCAGTTAAAAATGTGGGGAGCTGGGCATGAGGCGCACTGAGGCCGCAGAGAGCTTCCTCCGCACTGTCCTGGGAACCGAAGCCGGGAAGGACAGCCGTCCCCAGCTGGCTGGTGGTGACAGCTCTGGATTCGCTGCTATTGGCAAATCCAGGCCAGAAATGGAGTCAGCCTTTGAGACTTTCAGAGCAACTGGACAGAGTAATGTTATGTTTCTTGAATCTAATAATAGAAGTCTACATTTACATTTTGTATGCCTTTTTAATTTCACTTTTCTAATAAACCAAAACAGATAACTGGTCCTTCACCTCAGATAGTCTGAGTCTCTCTGTTCTAGGTCATCCCACGGCGGCCAGGGCGGGAGGTCTGGGTGGGCAACACTGGCTTCCAGTTTAATTTAGAAACCACACCCACTTACGACCTGTGAACTGCACTTGGATACCTGCCCGGTTCCCAGCAAAACCAGGCTCAGGGACGGCTGCTGAAGGTCATGGGAGCAGGAAAAGGCTGTGTCCTTGTGTTTTCCCAAGTTCCCCTGCTTGGCCTCAAAAGCCCTAAGGAACTAGCAAGCTATCCTTATCACACTGCTCTGTCCCTTAGCGGGGACAGAGCCCTAGATGCCTCTCCACCAAAGAAAATGAAAACAGACAAAATTTCCCAGCTGGATTCTTATCCTGGTCTTTCTGAGCATGGGAGCCCATGAAGGCACTGGCCTCAGAATGACTCAGGGTTCACTTTCAAGGTGGGGCTCTGGCTTACTAACTGTTTACTTCCCCCTCCTCCTCTTCCCCACCATTGTTCTTTCAGTGCAGGCAGGGGAGGGTTTGATAAGCTGAATTCACATCCGAGAGGCTGCCACTGGCTGCCCGATGCCTGCAGGAGTTAGCAGTGCTGTGGGACACTGTCTGCTCGGACCACTGATTATGCACAGGTGCTCCTGAAGACAGCTCGCTGGGAAGACTTGAGTGTCGAATGCAGACTGTCCACTGGGCCACATTTACTGTTAGTTTATTGTCTGTCTCGCTCCCACTAGATTTTAAGTTTCACAAGAGCAGGGACCCAAGTGCCTTCTTCCCAGCTACCCTCAAGCAATGCCTGGATGTATTAGCACTCTGTCCTCCCTGAATGAACACATATGCCAAGATGAGGAACCTTTATGACTTTTCTTAGTTATGAAGATTCTCCTCTCCTCTCTCCAATGATCTGAAGCCCTATTCTGGCTGGGCAGGTTGACTCATAGCTAAGGGATGACATCTTCAATCTCCCTCTCTGATGACTCAGCTCTGACCAAGGAAGGGTTCACTGCAATGTTTGTGGGACATCGTAGCTGAGCTATCGTGGCGGGAGCTACAGCCATCCTGAACCCCAAGAAGGAAGCCACACCCTAGGGAAGCACAAGGCACAGGCTAGCCGGTCCCTCACACTGCGGGGTCAATATCCCAGCCCCGGATTGCCCGCCTCCAGGTCTTCCATGTGATCGCCTGTCTTGTTTAAGCCTGTTATTTTGGGTGTTCCTGTCTCTGGCAGCTGAACTAAATCCCAAGGCTACTGTGACCCTGGCCCCTATTTAGCCACCCTGACGGTCTGTATGCCCAGCCTAAATCCCTCGGGCTGCATCCTTGGTCAGAGCTCTGAGATCAGCAGAGCCTATGCTCCATATAACCCTCTGGTGAAAGCGTCCTTTCTGTATTTCTCCATCTTCTCTTTCCTCTCTAATAGCCAACAACCAGATTGCTTCTCACTGTCCCACCCACTCTTTCTTTCCCAGCATCTCTCATAAACTGAAAGGTTTTTTGTTTGTTTGTTTGTTTTGGTGAATCTTTATCCGAGGATATCTTTCCTCTTTTTCTTTAGAGACAGTGGAAGGGAGGGGGAGAGACAGAGAGAAACATCGATTGTGAGAGAGACATAATGATTGGTTGCCTCTCACATGTGCCCCAACCATGTTTAAGAGCATGGCCAGCCCACCAATTTGATCCACCAGGCTGGGGATCGAGCCTGCAACCGAGGTACATGCCCTTGACCAGAACCAAACCCAGGATCGTTCAGTCAGCAGGCCAATGCTCTATCCACTGAACCAAACTGGCTAAGGGCCGTAAGTTTTTTTTATTTTATTTTACTTTATTTTTTTTAGCATTTTATGTGCAATAATCTTTCACTCCAGTTTTTGAGATAATACTGTTTTATACTTGCTACCAAAAATATAAAATCAGCTATCTTATTACTTCTATCCTAAATCCTTAGAGGAAAATCCACAATTAATGTTTTCTTCCTGTAGACTCTGTAGACGGGGAACTATAGGAGAGTACATAGAGAGGAGAGAAACAGAGACCAGTAAGACTGACCTTCCTAAATAATTCAAGAGGGAAGACCAGACTTCAAAAAATGTGCCCTTGCCCAGCCTGTGTAGCTCAGTGGTTGAATGTTGACCTATGTACCAGGAGGTCATGATTTGATTCCCAGTCAGGGCATGTGCCTTGGTTGCATGCAGGAGGCAGTCAATCAATGATTCTCTCTCATCATTGATCTTTCTATCTCTCTCTCCCTCTCCTTTCCTCTCTGAAATCAATAAAAAAATAAAAAAATATATATATACACATATATGTATATGTGTGTGTGTGTGTGTGTGTGTGTGTGAATTGTGAAAACTTAGGAAGTTACACAATTGCTTAAAGTTGTATTTGAAAGAGAAGGGAGGGGAAGATACAGGGAGATGAAGAGTGGGGAGAGGAGAGAGTGGGGAGAGGAGAAAGTGGGGAGAGGAGAGAGGAAGAAAGGAAGGAGGGAGGAAGGAGGGGGACAGTCCCAGAGCACAGGAGCAATTGCAAAGAGCTCTTCATTTCCAGCCAGTGGGGGCTCGCTCTATGCATTAAACCAGCTGGGCGCTTCTGCCTCAGCAGGTGATGTGGGCACTTTTAAACTAAAGAAGGCCTTTCAAAACTCACCCACAGGTGGTCATGCTCCTCATGAAACAGTGGTTTAATGTGGTTTATTTGGAGATGGATGCCTGCGAGAACTTTCACTTACTGTTTTAATCACATATACGAACGCAACTTTTATTGTTTTTCCCAGTGCCCATGTTTTATGAGGCCTTGACCTTGCCAACTATGATTTTGCTGCTATAGATAAGTACTTTGGTGGACTGTCAATCCCATGGTTGGTGGAGGGTGACCATCCACCGTATTAGAAAATTGACAAAATGACCCCACATGTCTCTTTGAGAGCGTGATTGATATTTGTGCTCCTTGGGGACCAGAAATGAGATTCCATGCTTCATGGAACAGGACACATATGAGATTGAATTCTGTTGGTTTTCCCCAACCAACCAAACTTTTGCTAACAGTGATCCTTCCACTTACCGGCTGCCCTCTTGGGAGGAATCTGAATGTCTCCCAGAGATGCAGCCATTTCAGTCATGGCCTAGACTAGTTGGAGATCCTTTGGACCATGAAGTAAATTCTAGCAATTAGAAGTAACACAATAGCTATTTTGCCTTCAGCAACAGTTTCATTCACCTGTGTGATCATCTGTGTCCTCTGAAATTCTGATTCTACTCATGCCAAAGACTGTTCCCGCCCTTCCTTTGACTATCTTCTGAGGCAAGGGGAGGAGAGAGGTTTTTCACTGACGTAATATTCACATGCATTGTTATTTTCTGTGTAGCCCAGAAATAAGCAGGAGAAGCGGCAGAATAAGAGGCAGGACTCAACACTCCAACAGATTCCAATCTTGGGAAAATACAGAGGATACAAGCACATCATGCAGATCCGGTCCAGTTCCCATAGCCTTTCCTCCCAGCTCGCACTTCCCCACTCTTTCACGTTGCTTTCTGTACACACCTTCTGGATCCAATGGGCCTCAGAGACTGGCTGGACCCAAATCATTCTCCATTCCTCTGTCGGCATGGGATCGCAGCATGGGGCATTGGCACTGGGCAGTGGGCATCTGCGACAGGGACACTGTGATGGCCAGAGCAAGTTTAATACAGCTGTGCTTCCTCAGGAAATTTATACCGAGTGGACATGCAAACTCACTGGCCCTTTGGAGTTGATGTTCTTCAACAACAACTCCAAACCGAGAGAGACAGCAAGACAACGCATGAAGAATCAATCTTTCACCCAAATGCCCTACATGCTACTAATGACCATATTACAGTAACAACCTTTCTCCAAACTCAAATTCTCTATTTGCCCCTAAATTTGAACGCCATTCCGAGAAGGCGAGTCTGATTCCTTGTTTCAGAGTTTCCCATCGTGAGGGGAGTAGGTCACAGTGAGGGGAGGATGGAGACAGGGTGGGTTTGCTGCCCCAGCACGGGCTGCACCCTACACAGCAGCTGAGGCACCACCTCCGGAGGAAGGGAAGTTGCTGGGCTTTGGATCAAGAACGCTCTGCCCACAGGTCTTGCCAGGTTCATTCAGGGACCAAATCCACCCACAGCCACCATGAGAAAGAGAGATGCAGGCAAAACTCACATCTCATACTCCAAGGCTTGCCTGAATTTGATCCACCAGAAATTTGGGAGTGGACCTTTGGGGTGGGGTGTAAGAAAAGGTGCTATGTATATAAAGTAAGTAATAAAAAATGTGCTCTTGCCCAGCCTGCAGAGCTCAGTGGTTGAATGTTGACCTATGTACCAGGAGGTCATGAGCAGGAAAGAAAAGAAGGGAGGGAGGGAGAGAGGGCAAGAGGGTAACTATGTACCATGGTTACCTACTCGCATGGCTCCCAGTAGCTCTGGGCTGATGAGGAAGGGAAGTTGGTAACTAGGGTAAATGTGGATGAGGCCCACACAGACACACCAAGTTGGAGGTTAGTTAGGAAATTCGTAAGTTGCTATAGTTGTTGCTTTTCATGGCAATCAGAATCTAGCTACACCTTTTTCATGGCCAGCATTTCAATAATACTGTGCTGTCACAGCCATTTTCATCTGTGTTTAAGAGCATGGCCAGCCCACCCCTCCACCCCTATAGGCACTGTGCCACTGAGTGCCTGAGTGACTGTGGACAAATGAGTTCCCCTCTCTCAGGCCCCTGGTCTGTAAAACGGGTATCATACTATGTGCTGAGATGTTACTACGGGTGAAATGGGTCCGTGGCTGTAAAGCACTGAGGACATACCTGGCACGCAGCCCGCACTGTTAACTGTTGTTACAGGCTTGTATCAGACTGCTGCTCATCTGGCTACACACACGAACAGCTTGTGTTCTGGGTGTTTGGTCCAATGCATGGAGGCACAGTGGACCCTGCTGGAAGGGAAGCTGTTCAGGAGAGCAGCCTGGCACTTGTCTCGGTGCCCGCTGGCTGCCTTGTAGAGGTCTCCTCCATCCTCTCAAGGACCTTGCTGCCGTCTGCCCCAGATCTCTGGTTCAGCGACAAGGCCAGTTCAGGTCCTAGCTTGCCAAAGTTGGCCGGCTCAAAAGATCATGCTTATCTCTCTGAATCTGGAATGAACATCTCTGCAGCCCCGTGTGGCCCCCAGCAAGCCTGGTCTTGACAGGCAGAAAGAGCCGGAGCCCAGGAAATGGTTGGGAAACACATGCTAGAGGCTCAGAGCCAGTGCCAGCAACGTGCTGGGAACTTCGATGCACACAGAAAGCCACCTTTCAACAGTCCTCCGAGGAAGGAAAAGCTGCTCTAGCCTGGGAGAAAGGGGCTGCATGACATGAGAGCCTGCATTTCAAATCAGGCACAACAATGGGACCCAAATTCCTGGAAGGATGTGCTCCTAAGACCCGGACGAGGGAGGGAGTGCACGGAGCATCTGTGGGAAAGCCCAGAGGAGGCTGCACACACTCATTTGCATGTTGGAGACAGTTGAGGGGATTAGAAAAAGATGGCATCTGCATTATAATTAATATTGATTTTATTCTGTCCCTCCAGGAAGAAAAGCTTCCCAGTTCCCACAGAATTTTAAATCGTGCAGATCACCAGCAAAGACCCAGTCCCCAGGCCCAGGAGTTGGGGGATGCAGACAGAAAAAGAAAGGCTTGAAGAGGGGGAGGTGGGCAATCAGAACTAAGCAATTAGCCAACCATCAGGCCTCCAGCCGGGATGACAGCTCTAGTCCCTCCCCTTACAGAGAGCCCTCCAGAGGGATGACAGCTCTGGTCCCTACCCTCATGGAGAGCGAGCACGGCTAGGAAGACCACACACAGAGGAACAGCTCAACCATCCCTGAGCTGGGGAAACACACTGCCTGGATCTCATCCCTGCTTCCAGCTCTGCAGCCTGAGCAGCTCACTCACTTCTTTGCCATTTTGCTTTCTCTTGTATCAGAAGAGAAAAGTCCCTGTGCCCATCTCCCCTCCCGGGGGACAGAGGTGGGTGAGGGGAGGAGAGGAGGATGAGGAATCAGGGTTAGCTATTGAGGATAACCCTTGAGAACAGGAAGGGTATTTGGTGCATGTGAGATCAGAGGAGCTGGGCTTGGCTGGATGGAGGTTTTGGTTGGGAGGAGAGGGTAGAGGTACACAGGAGAGCGCCACACTTTCTCTAAGCCAGTGATTCAGACCACCTGGGTAAGGGCCCCTGACCCAAGCTGTTCTGGGATTCATAGTTCTGGGATTTTTTTCTCAGTGGAATGGAGTAAAAGAGACACTCCACCCACTCTGCTGACAATGTCATGAGACCTGAACTATGCAGGTTGCTTTACCTCTTGTTCCCTGCCAGAATGTGCTGAGAGAATGAAGTAAGAATGCTGAGAGGAGGAGGAAGAGATGGAGTGTCAGATGGCACGCACATGGCTGAGCCCCAGCTGATTACATCAACCAGTACATTCCCTTTGTGGCCTAAGCTGGTCTGCACTAGACTCCTGTCACCTGTGCCCAAAAACATCCTGATCCAGGAAGGCAGGGATTGGACAGAGGAGCCTGAAACTTCTGGCTGAGAGGTAGACGTTTACACTACAGAGAGAGACCTGGAAAGCTCTGCCTGGTTACTGGGTGATCACTGACTTCATAAGTTACATAAATGTCTAATCATTACGTGGCACACCTGAAACTAATAGAATATTGCATGTCAACTGTAACTGACAATTTTTTTAAAGGAAAAAAAAAATCTCTGTCCGGGAAGGCAGCGGGTTCAAAAAAGATGCTTTCAGACAGATCAATCTCACCGCAGTGAGCAGAATGGACTGGCTGGAGGTGGGGCTGCCGACACAAGGCGAGTTCGGAGTCTTCTACGAGGTGCTGCTGCTGAAATCTCCACCTCCAGACCTTTGGGTTGGTGTGGAGGGACGAATATTTATCAGAATCCACTTCAGAGCTTGGATGTCAGTGTGGCTGAATGGAACTCATCTTCTCTGCCAAGCCTGTTCCTCCCTCTTCTGCTTTCCCTGAACTTCTATAGTAGCCTCCTAACAATGTCCTCACCCCCAATTCTGGTCCTCAATCCGCCACCTGCAATGCACAGAGTTATCCTCCTCTCCTGGCTAAGACACTCATGGGGTGCCCCAGCTAGGTGAAAGGAGGCCCAGAGTCTCTTCCAGTGCTCTGCAAACAAGTGAATGGGCTTCATATGCCTAGCTCCCATTCCTCCAGATCTGGTCCATGGGAGACACAAACCCCCAGCCTGCCATATCCTTCCATATCCGTGAGCTTTAAACATATTTCTCAGAGCCCAGAGAGCTGAACCCCTGTGCTCGCCATATACTGACATCTCATATAGGAATTCAGGCCTGAATTCGAGAGGAGGACCAGACAGGAGAGGGCCATGGACCCTCAGAAATAACTGGTAAGGGAGCCGAGCAAGGTTCTTCTGTCATGCAGTGGTGTCCATGAGTCAGCAGATTTGGGTCATTTACATTTTCAAGACTTTATTTGGGTCCACAGGTGGCTGAGATGTAGGGAAATATTGGTTATGTTCTGAAGAGCTCACAGTCACCCACAAATAAAACCCAAAGCCCATAAGGCTTCTCTATCTGACCCTGAGCTCCAATCCTAATGCACACTGACACCGAACCCCGAAGGCAGGAACCTCGTACAGCTCCCTGAACACACTTGTTCTTGTGTCCCTCCTTCATGCCTCTGTCCCATTTTCCAGCAGACAGATTGATACACCTGCTGAGGTGTCAACTGTGCAGCCTGACTGCAGCCCAGGCTGGGGAACAGGGAGAGAACAGAGGAGTGGGTGAGGCAGGTAAGGGCTGCAAAGACCACAATAAATTAGTTGGATTTTATCTAAGGGGGCAGGGGACTCTTAAACAGACTCTACACAGTGGGGCAATGCATCTGCTGTCACAAGCTCTTTGAGGACAGAGGCCATGTCTTTGGCTCCCAGAGTCTAGCTCAGCGCCTAGCACACAGTAGGGGCTCAGCAAACACTTACTGACCAGAACCAAGCTTGCCTTCCCCATCCATGTGGCAGCTTCCTTGTCAATGCGTGGGAAGGAGGTTGGTCAAGAACAGGTGGCCTTGGTTAACTTTCTAGTCTCCTCTTGTTTCTTTATGCACCTAGGGATAGTAGTACTCACATCCTGGGACACCTGATAACGCACAGAAAGCACTTGGCACACAGTAAGCACTCATTTGGAGTAATGTGAAATTTAAATCCTCTTATAAAGATGATACCCAGCCACAAAAAATGCTTCACTAATTTTTAATTTTAAGATTATAAAATCTATTAAAAAGTTTAAGAGATCTCTGGCCTTTGATCACTTGGTTGTGATGGAATAAAACTAGAAGTTGAGACAATTTCTACTTAGGCATAAATTTGTTTATTCTGTTCATTTCAGTTCAAATTCACCAGATATTGGGGTTTTGAGTAGCACTACATGATTCCATCTGTGCAGGGTGACATTGACCACCTGTAAGAAGGCACTTTCCCTGGGTGGCAAGTACTCTGCATGCATCTGTCCCATATTAACCAGTACACGTGGTTACAGTTAGCTCCAGCTGACTCCCATGCCCTCACACATGGGTGACAGAGCAGTATGAGAGCGCAAAAAAAGTTTCATGTCTTTCACAGGCTCAGAGGCCCTTGTATGGGGATTAGATGTCCTTCAGAGCCTTGGAGGCTTAGTCAATAAGTTTTTTCTTTTAATTCTTAAAAAATTTTTTTTCAACTAAAGTTGGCATTTGATATTATTTTATACTAGAGGCCCAGTGCACAAATTCATGCACGGTGGGATCCCTCAACCTGCCTGGCAACTGGAGCCTATCAGACTGTTTTGCCCAGTCCTGATTGGGGCTGATCAGGGCTGGCAGGGCACAGGGAGGGACCACAGGAGGTTGGCTGTGGGAGTGTACTGATCACCACAGAGCAGCTCCTGTGTTGAATGTGTGGTAATAGTGACTAGTCCATCAGTCAAATGGTCAACCAGTTATAATGGTCACTTAGGCTTTCATTCATAATATATATATATGAAAAGTTTTTAGTGTATAGCATAGTGGTTTGAGAATCATATACTTTACAAAGTGTTGTCCCAATATTTCTAGTTCCCACCTGGTACCATACATAGTTATTACAATAGTGACTATATTCCCTATGCTGTATTTTACACCCCCATGACTATTTTGTAACTACCAATTTGTGCTTCTTAATCCCTTCACCTTTTTCACCCAGCCCCAATAACATTTTTTGTTGAATTAAAAAAGTTATTTTCTTGTCATTAACTTTATGATTGAGGTGAGCAATGAACTGCCTTGAAATAAAAAAGGAGGAAGAAATTGTGTGCATGAAAAGAGAAGGAGAAAAGAGAGAATGTAGAGGGAGGAATGGAGGGAGGGAACTTCTGGGCTATGTTATCCTAGTTTGGGATGCTGGATCACAACACCGAGAATGCCATGGGCTCTTGAACAAAGCCTCTTTTTTCTGCCTGGACCAGCTTATCAACGGAGGGAGAGGTCAGTAACAGTCCAGACCTCTCACCACATCATACCAAACAACCCCACAGGCCACGTGTTTCTAGAAATCTCATCCAGAACTTATCACAAACAAAGTTATGTCCACCTGGCATTCTGGATCATCATGTAAAATGGTTCTAATTTCAGAGGCAAGACCCTGTCCCTGATGAGCTGGGGCAAAGCCCCCAGGGGTGTGCTGTGAACAGCCAGCAAGTGGCCCAAGCTTGGGCGAGGCGGGACTTCAGAAAGACAGACTTATCTCAATCCATTGAACTCTGGCGAGACCTGCCCTGACAGGAAGCCTATGTCATCGCAGTTCCTAATAAGCGTTGTAAACGAATGAAAAAAGCAGACTTTCAATAATCATTTCACAAAGTATTCCGATGCCTTGCTATGGTTGCCTCATCTTGCAAATAAATCCACCTAAAAATGAGATTTTTTTGGAGATTCAGAAACTCGGCCCCTTTGAAGCCTTGCTTTGTGTTGAGTCTCAAGCAGTGGGCCAGGGTATAGACAGATCCCAAAGTATATCCAGGGCTTTGAGAGCGCCAATTGGTATTTTTTTACCTTTGAAAAGTCACATAAATTGAACCGCCAGAATGAATAAAACTCAGTGACTTCTGCCACTTTTAACCCTGCCCACAGGCTGAAAAATGTTCTCCCCAAGTTTCAAGTTCAGCAACTTTAGTACAAACCTTTGTGTGTTTTAATCTAAGGTCACATGGAAGGAAAGGGGATGGCACTTGGGGCGATCCTAAATCTTGAAAAGAAATAATCACATATTGAGGTCCATGTCACCTTTTATTGACACTCTCGGGCTGCATGGCTTACCTAAAATATTTTCTTATAATCCAAAGATAAAGAAGAAAGACTTGAATTTCCTAATCCAACTTACCCTACTGAGGTGCCAGCTTAGACAAATACAGTTTCTCATGCTAACAACTGTGATGAAAGGCAAAGTCTTCACTTAATGAAACAATAAACTTTGTAAGTAAACATCCAGAGGAAAAAAAAATGGTAAATCCCAATTTTCTCTCTCCTATTTGGTAGCCACAAGAGCGGATGGTGGCAAGAGCAACTGGGCACGTCAGCCTGGCTCAGCCTCGTAGTGGTCACCAGGGCCTGGCCACTGGTCCGGGATCTGCACATGGCACTACATTTAAGGAGGCGCCCTTCATGCACAGCCTTTAAAATTTTGTTTGTTGACTAAAATAGTTGCCTGGCAGATGGCAATACAGTATCTTAAGGAAAGGGTGCCGCATTCCAATGTGCACAGAGACACTCTGAGCCAGTAGGGAGGGGACCCAAGAGTGTCCCCGGGGCCTCTGCCTTTTGGGTGTGGGCTCTTGACAAATGGGGACTGCTGGTTTCACCTGGGTCCCTTGCCTTGAACCTGCTCCTTTCAAGCCTTACATTACAATCAGGTGCAGCGGCCTATGTAGGCAGCTTCCTAACTCATACGTGTACCACCTTGTTGTCCAGAGTTCTGCTGAAATAATCAGGAGGCCAATTTTAATCAAGAGCCTTATAGGCGCTGGAACACTGTGCCTCTGATTAAGCTCAAGGACTTACTGAGAGCCCGCTGTGGCCCAGCCTCGTGGGCCAGATCTGAGGGGAGATGCAGGCGTGGGAGAAAGGCTCCATGGCCTATCAGGGTGACTGCCTCCTTGAGAGACAAGACATCTGGGGAGAACGTACAGCAGTGAACCGAAAGCAGCTCCACCAAAGTCCTCAGTGTTCTCTCTCCTTTATCTGGGGCAGCGAGGAGGTCTGGGCCCGCTGGAGAGAATGGAAGCAGTAGCAAAGAAATTTTGTAACACCATACACTAAGCTTTAGGTTTCTGATGTTAATTTTTAAGGGTCTTGATGATGTAAATTTCGCTTTTTTTCCAAATCCTAGAAAGAATCTTATCTTCCGAGAAGATCTGCAGATGGATTTTGATGCCATTTGCCACATTTTAATTAAATCTATGCAGTTTATAACTGTTACACGAGATTCGCACTCCAGTGCCATTCAAAACTGATTTGCCACTTGCTGCTAAATTAAGATGTTTCGTTCTCCTACTACGTATATGTGCTTTTTCTTTTCATAGACAAGCGATGATGCAGGGGCCATCAGACCCTGCGCAGATGGGCAAATGCCATCGAAACCCCTAGAGAGCCAAAAACTGAGAAATTTCATTGTATTCATTATCAAACCTTATCAGAGGCTTATCCAAAGAGGCTCAGAGGCCATGAATGGGAAATATGGAGAAGATACCTATGGAATACCTTGCTTATCAAGGTTCTGAGAAATTCCCATTAAAATTCAGCTCTCCATGTGTGTAAATGGAAAAGACTCATTTAATTTTAATTTGTGCAGATTGAAGTCTGAAAGCAGCGCACACCCTACGCAGGCAGCAGTAAGTCGATCCTCCATGCTAACCTAATTATATTAGAATCCCTCTGATGGGGGACTCACGGCTGTCTTTGATGTTAAATTCCTGTTGCCTTTTATCCTCCGTCATTCTCTGGGCAAGGCCTCCTCCACAACTTCCCATCCTCCAGGATCATAAAGTGATTGTTTTTGAAGGTCGGTTTTATTTTGAAGGAACACAAAGGGACTGCAAATTATTTTTCACTGAAGGAGTCTGATTTTGGTTTGAAAACTGCTGGAGGAATTCTAAGTTGGACACAAGGCAGTACACCCAACACCTAAAATGGTGTCTTTCCTTCACAAAGGTTTCCCACATGTGGGAGAACCTGTTCTGTGCACTTATTACACCTGAGATTCCCCCCTCACCTGTCCCAGTGGGTTTGCCCATCATGTTCCTTACCCTCTTGACAAAGCATTATTTACCCCTGGGCTCACGCAGGGCTTAGTTCCAAGGGGGTCTCACCTTTCGCTGGTAACAGATAAAGTGAAACACGATGACATTTTCAATAGATCATTTGTTAACATCTTGCTGTGCTGAAAGCTGTGGCAGGTACCTTCTCCTCTAGATCAAATTTATATGATGACTTCCTGGAGCAGCCCACTAAGGAGTAGACATCCAAATCACCCCCACGAGACCACCCTGTGCTCTGATTTCTCCCAGCAACATGCTGAACGTACCACACTTAAGACAAAGGCCGAAGGTCACTGGTTCCATTTAAAGGTTTGTTGGGCGGGTGAAACAAAGGGCTTCAAGCAAAAGCTAAGTACAAGTTCGACCTATGAAAACCCCTTCTATACCTCTTTGCTACCTTTAACCATGTCCTCAAGTGACTTTTGATAATACCTTTCTCTCTTACCAGGTTGGCACACAGGCTTACTGAGACAATGCAAGTGAAATATTAATCACTGGGTCTATCGGTGAGATTCCGTTCAGTGATAGTCGTGCTTTGTTAACATCTATGGAGAGTGGAAAAACAGAGACTGCCCTGGCTAAGGCAGACTTGAAGATAGGGGGCTAAAGACCAGCTGACCAACATTCAGAATGCAAGGAGACCCAAACCAGAAATCTTTCCCACTGGTAATGCTACCTGGTTAATTCAACAACTTCATGTAAAGTATGAGTGATTTGATACACTAGCTATTCACCAAAATAGATGCCCTATGTGCTCTTCAATAAGAATACCAGAAAATCAAAATCAACCTAATTAATCCTTTTCCTAATTCCCCTCACATGTATGAGGCAATATTCAATAAACACATGCATGTCATTGAAAGACAGTAGGAGAAGTAATTGGAAGAAAAAAATAAAAGGGTTATGCAAAACACACAAAGGAAAATCCAAAGATTCAGGGAGCCTTCCAGCATGGTGTGTGGGATAAACAACTTTCCAAATTCTTTCTGGCCAAAACAGTACCATGACTAGCAACTGGCTTAGAAATCTGCTTTGGACAAATTGCATTATATGTCAGGGCTAAGTACATAGCAGGCTAACAGAAAGAAAGAAAAAAGATTCATCCTAGCCCTGGCCACTGTCTCAATTGGTTGGAACATCATCCACACACTGAAAGGTTGCGGGCTCAATCCTGGTCAAGGCACATGCCTAGGTTATGGGGTCAATCCACTGTCGGAGCAGGTACGGGAGGCAACTGAGTGATGTCTCTCTCTTACATCAATGGCCGTCCCCCCATCCCTTTCTCTCTCTAAAATCAATAAAAAGATATCCTCAGGTGAGGATTAAACAAAAAGATTCATCATAAGATAGGTTTTAGCCAAGCATCAACTCCACCAATTCCAATATATAGCTCACATGTCACCTTAAAGGTATATTTCCTCCAGAGGAGTTCAAAACATTTGCACCTCATTTAACAAGCTTTTTTAAAAACCACAAACACTGTGCTAGATATCATGGGCAGAAACACAGACATAGCAACTGGACTTGGAGGGACGAGACACCCAACACAATGTAACTCACAACTCAAGGATCTGTGCATTGCCCTTGAAGTTAGGTAGGTAGCAAGCATATTTACATTTCACAAGAGAAAAGATGATCAAGACCCTGAATTTTCATAATTTGTTCAGACATATTGAGCAAGGGATAGACTGATATCAGAATCTAAGTCTCCCAAAGTACATTGGGAATGTTTAGGCTGCACAGAAAAGACTTAAGTGAACCATGAGGATGGTGTTGAAATGTTTGAAGGCTTGGGCTGTTATTGTCCCAAGATGACAGGTCAAATATTCTTGGTTCAAGTCCCTAGAGAATGAATCCAGAATTCATACCATCTTATTTCAAAGTTCTCACTCATACCAACTAATCTGACATGCTCGAAATAAACATGGTCACAACAGGCGGGGGAATACATGCATCTGAAAGGCTGTTACGTCCATTTACCTGAAGAATAAGGTGGGCATTGCAGGGGCATTGATTTTGACTCAATACAAGGAGGAATCTTCTAGCAATTAGAGCTGTTCAAATGTGGGAATATATAGAGATTTCCATCTCTAGAAATGTCAAGTAGAAAAATAATGAAATGACTTCCTATGAAGATTTAGGAGAGGATGACCAGTTAGGTAGCTACTAAAGAATTCCAAGCAAGAGAAGGTGAGGCCTGAATTAGTACAGCACTGGTGGTAGAGAGAGGAAGGAAGAGGCAGATAAGGGAAATGTTTAGGAATAAAATCATGAAGACTTAGTGACTGAGTAGACATGGATGGTGAAGAGGCATGCAGCTCCCAGAAGATGACTGAGCCACCAACTCCCAATATAGAAGCATGAGAGGGAAGCAGGTTTGTGGAAGAAGATGGAGAGCCTGGGATTCTTGTGGGCCATCTGAATGGAGTGGTTCTTCAGGCTACGAGATCCAGATGCCATGGAAAGAGCTGGATAGGAGACACAGCTTGAGAAGTCTCTGTATACAGGGCGTATCTTCTCTCAACAGTCACCTATGAGATGCGTATAGAGGGTTTAGGAGAAGAGGGCTAGAGGATGCTGGCTTTAAGAGGTAGTCTAGAAAGAGAAACTAAATAGACATCTTAGTCTGTTTGGGATGCTATAACAGACTGGATGGCTTAAAGCACACACACACTTATTTCTCATAGTTCTGGAGGCTGGGACATTTAAGATCGATGCTCTGGTGGATTTAGTCTCAGGTGAGAGCCTGCTTCCAGGTTCACAGATCAACCTCTTCCTGTTGTGTCCTTACATAGCAGAAGGGATGAGAGAGCTCTCTGAGGTTTCTTTAATTAGGGCCTTAATCTCAGTCATATGGGCTCTACCCTCATGACCCAATCACCTCCTAAAGAGCTCGCCTCCTAATATCCTCACATTGGAGGTTATTCACATGAATTTGGGGGATCACAAACATTCAGTCCATAACAGCAGGGTAGGACTGGTCAGGAAGGATTCAGGAGAAAAAGTAGAATGTGGTATCCTGGTGTTTGAGAGCAGACTTTCAGGAAGGAATGGCCAATAATGTCAAGTGCAACAGAGACTTCCAATAAAATCAGTGTTGGACAGCATCCACTGGACTTGGCAAGGTTGCTGGTGGGGTAAAGGGGGCTAAAGGGCCAAAGGAAAATGAATAAGCAGAGGCTGTGTTAACCAGCTTTGAGAGGAGGCAGACAGAGACCAGGAAGGAAGACATAGAATGAGGATTATTTTTAGAAAGGGAAAGACTGGAACATGTTTATAAGCTAAGAGGACAGTGTTGGTGGAGAAGGATAGACTGATCCCTGAGGAGTCTTTGAGAAGAGGATGGTCATGGGCACAGATGGCAGGTCCCGCCTTGGTGAGGGAGAGGGACTTTTCACCCTTGGAGGCTAGAGGAAGGAAGCGGAGGATATGGATACAGCTGTAGCTTGTGGGGGCAGGAGTGGGAATGGAAAAAAATAGCATGCCTGACGGTCTTCGCTGGTGCTGTGAACTAAGAATCCTATGAGTGTTAGAGAAGATAGGGCTTAAAGAGAAGATGAAGGGAGGGAGGAGTGAGCAGAGCAAGGACAAGCAGAGCTGATGGGAGGTTTCATGAACATGGGCATGAGTTAGGGAGATGCTGATTATTCATCTGACACACAAAGGGACCAATCCCCAAATCCTCACCCCACGTCCCATCCAAACTGTTCTCTGTCCCACACATGGCCTGCACCTTCTGTTCCCCCACTGACTCTCTGGTTTCATTTCATCCCACTCCTCAACTTCAGCCAATGCCCTTCTCTCTTCCTCATGCCGCCTCGCCTCTACCTACTGTTCTTTCAGTTGCTGTTCAGAGTTACCTCCTCCAGGACCTTCCCTGGCCCAGGACTGAGTTAAGTACCTCTGCCCAGGGTCTCACAATAGGCAGTGTGTTCTTTGCTTTGCACCTACCACGTACCTGG
Source organism: Lasiurus cinereus (assembly GCA_011751065.1). Classification (NCBI taxonomy): domain Eukaryota; kingdom Metazoa; phylum Chordata; class Mammalia; order Chiroptera; family Vespertilionidae; genus Lasiurus; species Lasiurus cinereus. The sequence continues at coordinate 4,659,019 of JAAGEH010000165.1, forward strand.
GAGAGAGCTGCCTGCATGGCCTCCTCCTCCACTAAACCCAGAATGGCTCTTTCAGGGCAGTCCTTCTCACTCTGTCTCCCCAGCACTCATGGCCCTCAATCTCACGCTGGGAATGAGCAGGTGAATTCCGGGTGGGAGGCTGGATGTGTGGTTCCTCCAACCCCATCTTACTAAGAATCTAAGATTCTAGCTTGTTGGTTCTTTGGGCATTACTGCTTTTGTAAAAACACACATGCATTAGAGTGGACATGGGGGAGAGTGGTTCTGCATACAAACTAGAAGACTAATTATAACTCTTTTATTAGCCAGAAAAATAAGCTGTGACATTCTCAAGGACAGTCTCTGTCCTTCCCTGATGCTGAAACCAGATTCCTGAAGTTCCCAGGGGCCAGTAACATGCATGTAGGTCTCTTTAAAAAGGCTGTGCTGGGCTTCTGTTTGGAGGGCAGGAAAAATAACTGAGTAACTAGCAGCCACCAGGAGGAAGGGCCGAGTCACTTGGAAAGACGATTCCCCAGTAGCTTTTTCCAATGATGGTGCATCAGCCCCACTGACAAAGGCAACTTAGGCCACTTCCCACACTGAGATGTGTCACTAGTACTCAAGCTGTCACAACAGCAGACAGACTGAAGGACCCATCACAAGGAGAAGTGGGACCACATGTACCTAACAGGCAGTTTCTAATAAAAACAAGTTCCAGGGACCTAACCTTCTAGGGATGAGCAGATGGGATACCTAGGTATTCAGAGAGGCTCCAAATATTCTTTTCAGGGGCAAGGAAAATGGTTTCAAGTTAAACAAAATAAAATAATAGCAACAGAGAGGAATCCAAGATGGCAGCATAGGTAAACACCTACACTGCTGCCTCACACAACAATTTCAAAACTACAACTAAAAGACAGAACGGACATCATCCAGAACCACAGGAAAGCTGGCTGAGTGGAAGTTCTACAGCTAGAGGGAAGGAGAGGGGCTCACGGAGACCCAGAGGAGCTGCAAAAAGCTGAGGTACGGAGACGCGCATGCGCAGAGAGAGCGGGTGCCGGAATACCTGGCTGGTTTTCTCTGGCAGGAGGGAAATGGAGACTCTCAAAGGCATTGAACCCCTATCTTACAACACTAAACCCCAGATCCAGCTGAAACTCGTACGGGGGGAGTTTGGACTGTGAAAAGGGAGAGGTGCACGGAAATTTAGGGGAGTCGCAAAGGATTGGAGGTCTGGTGGCGCGCACGGCACTGCGCAGAGGACAGACTGCTGATTGTGCCACTGGCTTTCAAGAGTGGGCGGGAGACAGACCCTCCCAACTGTGCCACTTCTGACTCCACTAAGCCCCTGTTTCGGGTGAAACCCTGGGGACCTAGACTCGTATGGTCCTGGAGTGCAGGGGAGCCGGAAAGGCAGCAGTCTAGTGGCACTGCGGGCACATGCGCACAAGGACCGCTCCAGTGATTACCCAGTCATCTGAGACTCAGGGGCCGTGGAGGGCGGGGCTGACTGGAAGGCAAGGCGGTCCCTTAAGCCCTGAGACTCCACCCACCCCAAGCTCAACAGAGAGGCTTTTTCGGTTTTGCAAGGCTGGTATCATAAGGCTGAATCCAACACAGAAGTTCTCGTGGCATAGTGAAAATGTTGAGACAAGGGAAGGGATCATAAACAAAAGAAATGGAAGGAAAGAAAAGACTGGATATAGAGTTCAAAACCACGCTTATAAGATTTTTCAAAAATATCCTAGAAAAGTTGGATAAAGTTAGCGAGTCCCAAGAGGAGATGAAAAAGATCCAACTAGAGATGGAAAAGGACCAACTAGAATTTAAACATATACTGACTGAAATAAAAAATATTATTCAGAGACCTAACAGCAGACTAGAGGAAGGCAAGAATCAAGTCAAAAATTTGAAATATAAAGGATCAGAAAACACTCAACTGGAAAAGCAAGAAGAGAAAAGAATACAAACATGTGAAGATAATGTAAGGAGCCTCTGGGACAGCTTCAAGCGTACCAACATCAGAATTGTGGGGGTGCCAGAGGAAGAGAGAGAGCAAGATACTGAAAACCTATTTAAAGAAATAATGACTGAAAACTTCCCACATCGGGTAAAAGAAATAGACTTAGAAGTCCAGGAAGCACACAGAACCAACCCCATATAAAGAGAATCCAAAGAGGACTATACCAAGACACATCATAATTAAAATACCAAGAGCAAAAGACAAAGAGAGAATATTAAAAGCAGCAAGAGAAAAACAGTTCATTACCTACAAGGGAGCACCCATACGACTGTCAGCTGATTTCTCAACAGAAACGATGCAGGCCAGACGGGAATGGCAAGAAATATTCAACGTGATGAATAGCAAGAACCTACAACCAAGAATAATCTATCTATCCAGCAAAGCTATCATTCAGAGTTGAAGGACAGATAAAGAGCTTCACAGATAAGAAAAAGCTAAAGGAGTTCATCAACTCCAAACCAGTATTATATGAAATGCTTAAAGTTACTCTTTTAGAAGAGGAAGAAGAAAAAGGTAAAAGACAAAAAATTATGAACAACAAATACATATCTATCAACAAGTGAATCTAAAAATTAAGTGAATTAAAAATTTGATCAACAGAATAAACTGGTGAATATACTAGAATCAGGAGCATAGAAAGGGAGTGGACTGATAATTCTCAGGGGAAAAAGGGTGAGGGGTGTACAGGGAGAGACTGGACAAAAATCATACACCTATGGATGAAGTCAATGGGAGGGAGGTAAGGGCAGAAGGAAGGGTGGGAGCTGGGTGGAGGGGTGCTATGGAGGGGAAAAAAGAGAAACAAATGTAATAATCTGAATAATAAAGATTTAATTAAAAAAAATAATAGCAACAGGGAGATTTAAGCTCTTCCCACGAGACAGCACTTCTTGGCTGCCAAGGGAGGTGAAATCTACGTGTAGGAAAGTAGATGCTTAAATCCACAGCCTCCTCACCAAGACCACTGCCTATGGAGTTAACGACCCGTTATCCGAGACGTGCTGATTCACTTATCCACAGACTCCTTACTCTAACTTCATGCTCTTTCAGAAAAGTGGCTATTCTGCCCTGGGAAGGTGATTTGTGTCTCTGAGGTTCCCTTGAAGTTTCCTGACAACTATACCAATCTTCGTCAGAAGGAGTCAACGATAAGGCGGCAAATTTCAGCCCCCTTCCCCCTGCCCCTACCAAGGAAATTCAGAGACACGAGGGACCAGAGAAGCGCAGTTTGTTCCCTTTGCCAGCTCGGAAATGTCATATACTGAGCTTCTCACCGGACTCCTGCGGTAGCACGCTAGGAGGCTTCAGGTGGTCCTCCCACTGCCTACAGCGGGATTACCTGTCCTACAAACCCCGGAATCCTAGACCTTCCCTGAAGTCTCGCCTGAAAACCAAGATCCACACTTTTCTTTCCCAACTAACTGAACTGCAAACGGAAGTATTAATATATCACCTTGCTTCGTGTTTCTCTGTGTTACCATGGTATCATAGGAAGAACACTGGGCTTGGGGCCAGAAAACCTGATTTCCATTCCTGGTTCTCCATTAAATGATTCTGGTCAGGTAGTTGTTCTGAGCCTCCGTTTCTCTTCTATGGAAAGGGGTAAACTGTTGCCCTGCCTGGTCCAGAAAACTGGTTTTCACACTCCAGTGAGACAACTTGTGAAGGAACTCAGACCCTGGAAAGCCTTTTGCAAACATACAAATTCTAGGAACCCTAACTCTAGCCCTTCCCCTAATGATAACCTTAATGCACGGTAAGCCCTTCAAAGGCTAGATCCAGTTGTCACTCAATTGCCATTTATCACCCCTTTCAGGAGAGTGCTCACGTGTGGGTGGGGCTATTGCATTTGACATTCAGGGACTTTGGGACTTGACTGTGCTCCCTAATGTTATAGATCAAGAGTATCTTCATTTCAAACTCTTCTCCATTGGGCATAAACAGAATATCCTTTCCTTTTCTAACTCACGTCTGGTGGTCCTTCTGTGCAATTACTACCACGGTTAACATACCTAGGATGCTAACGTCATGTCCCTCAAAGTGGCTGCAATATCTCCTCTCTGACTCCACTCCTTGAGGGCCAGCAACAACTGGGTATATTTTCTCCTTCTCTCCGTTCTTGGCCTCCCATTTAATTCCTTCCCAGGGCCTTTGTATACATGTCCACACGAGGCCCCTAAATACATTCTAAATTTTGCAAAATCTCAGCTAAAAAGATCAAGTTCCCTGCAAGCACCGTGTGACTGGTCTCCTATGTAGCGAAGGAGCTTTTATATTTTTAGTTTTCTTCCCATACAACAAACACTATTAATAACATTCTACTTTCTCCAGAGATGATATAGATTAAGGCAAATGGAAAGTTACCATGGGTACCGTAGTGTTATTTTGGGTATGAGAAATTCATGCCGGGGAAGCGACATTCATGGTCAAGAACTGGAGCTTTATTTCCGCTTTGCTATCAGGCAGTCAATCCCAATTTAATTTGGAAAACTAATTGCAATGGAAACTAATTATGAGCAGCAAGACCCGAAACCCCTAATTACAGTGGAAGTCAATAAAGTGAGGCAGCATTATCAGTGGGGTAATGTTGGCAGGAGGAGGGATTTAGGCACAGGTGGACTTTCTTTCCCATGCAACTATCTAAGCAAAACAAGACAGGCAAACACATCTGAAAGATCAGTGGGAAACCCTACACTGGGTTTGAAGGCTTCAGATTCTAGTTAGGGAGCAGGTCAGTCCCTCTCTCTAGGCTACGAAGATGCAACCAACTGGGGCAGGGATAAAAAGCCCGTCTGGATAGGAGGCATTTCTATCGACAGTGAACCACCAGAGAGGCTGTGGTGGGGAGGCTGGGAAGGGCGAAGCTGAAGGAGGCTGGTCCGGACTAACCCCATAGATAACTGCATTTCTATCAGGCCTGGGAGGGCACACAGCAGAGGAGCAGGGGGATCCAAGCAGAATCTCATCACTCAGACCATGATTATTTCTGGGCTGTTTCCTCACATACCAGATGCTGAGTCACACTTTTCTGAATTAGGCAGTTGGCTTCTGAAAGGCCTTCTATTAGAGTAAAAACCTACTGCCAATCCCTGAAGTGCACGCATCCCTTTGGGACCTCCCGGTCTATGTTTGACAGCTTTAAAACACCGCTAATGGCATGACTTCATCTGCCCCAGGCCAGAGCGATCCATATTTAGGTCAGAAACCACATGGTCTTCACATCACCCCCCAGGCTCCAGGATAGAAGGGGCTCTTACATCAGGGAGAGAGCACTTCTAACCAGTGATTGATTACTCACCCGCCTCCACATTCATGACAAAGGGACAAAAATGAACTTTGCTGCACGGTTGAAAGAGACGCTGACCATTGCAACAGCGCAGCAGTCAGAAGCCTGCCCTCTGCTCACTGAGGGTGTGTTTTTCTACAAAGGCCCCTGTTACAGAGTCTTTCTCCCTTTTACACGTTTTCCTGTTAAATTTTCCTGATTTAAAAAAAAAAAAGCGCATTATTGAGAAGAAAGAAGCAGAAGCTGGTAACCCTGTTGTAGCTTTTTCAACAGCACTGACTGCATCGGTCCCTCCAGAGAGGGCTCCGCGTCAGGGTGGAAGAATTCCTTGAGAGCTCCCAGGCTCCTGTCTCCCATGAAGAAAAAGGGGCCCAGGCACCCTGGGCCCAGGACTTTTCCAAGGCAGACAAACCCCAAATCAGGGAGAGCCTATATTCATCCTAATTCTTAGTGTTGTCATAAGCAGGCAACAGAGACATACAGGCCTCGTCTTGAATTAGTCAAATGAAGTTCGTTGACTGTTTTCATCGAAATAGTATATTGACATATTACGCAAAACCTTTGGCACTGGTCTTGTAACCAAGGTTAAAAATGGGAGCAGTAAGAAAAAAGATGGCTCTGAATACAGAAATGTTTTGAAACCTGGCTGCAATATGAAAGGAGATGCTTGGCAGTTTCTCTACATTATATATATTATTGACATAATAAACCCACAGGTTAAGCGGAGAGAGGGGCTCAGCCACCTCACATTTATGATGAACGAGGAGAGAGAGAAACAAAGAGAAAGAAGAAAAATAGTTTGGTCTCATTGAGCTACTTTGGTATAAAATTTCAGCCCAAGGAGCCGGCATGTGTCCTGAAACACAGAGCTTAGTCCCAAAACACAGACAAGGAGCCCCTCTCTGCCTCCAGGGGAGACACACCCCAGGGGCTTATGAAGATCTGTCAGAGAGCCCTCTGCTTCCACAGCTGGCCTGCTGCAAACTTTCTCTAGTGCCCCTTAGGAAAGGGATGCTTTGAAGACCCCCAAATAGTTTTAGATGGACCTTATCTCAAAGCCACACCTACCTTGACTCCAAGGAAAGACTTGCGGTGATAGAAGCAGCACAGAGCTGCCGAGAGGGCGTGGAAAGCACTGCATTCCTTAGGCATCTCTGTCTTCAGTCCCTGGACCACACACTTTCTTTAGGGTTAAAAGAAAGGGGGCTCCGGGCATCAGAGCCCGGGTCCGCTTAGCAGCAGCTGTGCTGCGCCCGCCTGCCGTCCGTCCAGTGGCCGGGGGAGTGAGCCAGCTCCTTCTCCCAGGCCAGGCTGAGACTTTTTCCCTCTGCTGAAGCCAATACGATCCAGCCTGCCATGCACACAGTGCCAGAAATTCTCATGTGACCAGACTTGCTTTCTGATGAAATTCTAACCTCTCTCAGAAGAGGCTTTGGGCTTTAGCTGTCCCCTCAATGGAGAGACCTGGCAGAAATCATTACCCCATCAGCAGCCTTCCTTCAGGGCTGAAGGCACCAGGCCAACTGCTCCTAGGGGCTCTGTCTGCTTGCTTGTCACCCCAGCACCCGGGGTTCAGAAAGTGCACACCACACCTCCTTGTGATGGGACAGAGGCTCCTTTGAGAGGAGGACCTCGAAGTGGCCAAGGGTGTGACTTTCCCCTGGGAGCAATCTTAGAAGTCCTAGGAACCCAGGCAGGATCCCTGCCCCCACTCTGCCAGTCCATCCCAGAACTGTTTATTTTTAATTAGGATGCTCCTGGCGGCCAGCTTGCAGCTGATAATGTTGGCCCAGCCCTCACTACTGTCAGAGCAACAGTGCCTTTTGGTGTTTAATTAGCAAGTCTGTCAGCAAACATCCTGCGTGCCCCTTGCCCTCCCCTCCTGGCAGGGCAGGCTACTGGGAGAATGGGACAGGCTGTGTAGACTCTTCTGACCCAACTGTCTCTCTCATTCCCTTCCTTCACTTTAATACTTCACTTTAATTGCCCACTCTCAGATCCAGCCCATGAGGCTCACATCCAACCTGGCCAAGCTTGTTTCTTTTGTGCTCAGAGGCCCTTGCCCCCTCCAAGAGCCTCCTAATGCCTTTAGGGGAAAGTAATTGATTTTCTACTTTCATTCCATTAAGAGTGGATGCTCCATGATTCTGGTGCTTTCGTTTTTTAAGCCTAACCCAGGTTTCTGCCTGTAGCTCTTCCTTTCCTACTGTTCCAAATATTAACTTTCTGTGGCTCTGGCCTCTCAAAAATGGAATGTGTCCTGAAGCTTTCTAAAACTTCGCACAGGCAGAAACTTGCAACAGGGAAGAAACAGAGCCTATTCAGTTCCGAAAGGGACATGACCAAGGGAGGCACGAGGGAGATGTGAACACACCAATGGGTCTGTGTCCAAGAGAAGGACTCGGCCTTTGGACTTGGTCAAGTTGGCCTGTAAAACTAGGGAACTGTTTGTTTAATGCCTGTGAGCAGTTCCATGCTGCCTGGGTGCTGTGGAGAGGGATAGGGCAGAGTCTCCATGAAGATGGACCTACAGAGGCTCTGGCACCACAGAAGCAACCAGGGGCTGACTCCCGTCCCGCTTTCTCCTTCCCACTCCTCCATGGCTCTGGAAGTCGGATGTGCAGCCCTGGGTCGGGGGGAGGCCCCTGAAGACCTGCACCAGACGAGTAGAACTCACGATTGGTGTGTTTTTAGCTGGAGGGGCCTTTGAAAATAGTCCAGTAGATGGGTCAATACCGTTCTGCAAAGTCCTGTACTGTACCTACGAGGAGGTGTTTCTCTGCCCCCATTTCTATTAGATGGGATTCAATAGGGTTTAAAGGGTAAGTCTACATGGGCAGCCAGGGCCTATGGCCCCAGCAGTCAGGCCAACAGCCACTAGGTAAGGGGCCCAGTGTTCACTTGCTATTCCCTTTCCCTCAGGCTAAGAAAGTCCTCAAATGGCTAAAGAAACACAGCCTGGAAGAGGAAGAAAAGCAGCTCCTTCAATCCTGCACAGAAATTCTGAGAGGTTAGTTAGCCAAAGCCTTTGGATTCCAAAGCCTTTGAATGCCAATACCCTACCCACAGAAAGCATGAACGCAGTGCATTCCTGCAAGGAAATACGCAAATAACTCGGACATGTAAATCACATAGCATCACAAAGTCAAGTGCTACGGGTAAAAGCAAAACAAAGGCCTCTCAGGCCAGGGCAGGCCCGCAGCTGGTCACCTGAGGCTGTCCCTGTTTATTCTAAGAAATGTCTCCAAAATGCACCAAAACTGGTTCTGTAGGATTAAAGGATGGGATAATTTCATTAGGTATTTCCTACGTACTTTTAAAAAATATATACAGTATTTTATTGATTTTTTTACAGAGAGGAAGGAAGAGGGATAGAGTTAGAAACATCGATGAGATAGAAACATCAATCAGCTGCCTCCTGCACATACATCCCCTACTGCGGATGTGCCTGCAACCAAGGTACATGACCTTGATCGGGATTGAATCTGGGACCCTTCAATTCACAAGCCAACGCTCTATCCACTGAGCCAAACCAGTTAAGGGTGCCTATACACTTTTTATTCCTGTGTTCCACACCAAAAATATTTTTGACTCAAGGGTCACAGGTTTTAATCAATTTTCTCCTCAAATGGCAGAGGAGAGACTAAAATAACCTGTTTGTTATTGCAACTAAAAATGATAATTGCATGAATTCACTGACGTGTTAAGCTTTTAAATGTCTCCCATCTACACTGATCAATTCCCCCACTTGTATCCCACAGTGATTATTCTATTCTTGTCACAAAGACACAGAGGACCAGAGCTGCGTGTCACTCAGCGGAGAGCAGACAAGGCACCAGGGAATCCAGCCTGTGACTGCAGAACCTGGTGCCTGATCACATGGAAGCAAAAATAAGATTTTTTAAAACGTCTTATAAGTGAACCTGTCCCACAGCCCCGTGGAAAGGCTGTGATGTGTTACCCTGGGGCAGGGTGACTCTGATGGTTTAGTACAGGTGATTGAGGGCCAGTCAAATCTGGATTCAAGGTTTTCTAAACACTATGCCCTTCTGTGGGGAGCGTACAGGGTCGCCAATGCAACTCCAGGGACAGATGGCAGAGGCAGTGCATGGAGCTGCTGGAAAGGTCTGTGCTCTCCAGTGCATCCCACCCCCATGACCACACTTGGATCTACGAGGAGGCATTTCTTTGCACCAAAGGAAACACCTGTGAAAACAGCCAGGGTGGGGCAGCCAGGTGGACCCTTGAAGAGAATCCCTGTTAGCTCAGGTCACATGTTGCCCACCCAGCTGGGAAGAGGGCTAAAGCAGGCTGGAGGTGGCCCCTACACAAGCACTGCCTTCAATGTCATTGTTCCCTTGGGTAGCCCTATTACTAACCTGCACTACTTAGTAACCATGGAAACAGGAGCTGCCTGCCAGCCATAGTCACAGACACGCGCATGCTTTTTTTCCGCCTCAGCCCCCGTGAGGTGGCACATCCCCGTGAGGTAGACCTACTCCCTGAGATGGCAGGGGGTGAGAGATTGGGGCGGAGAAAGATGTGCCTGCCAGGTACCTGCTTTTCCGTTTCAGGGCAACGAGGAGTGTGATGCTGCCCCAAACCCTCACTGCCCTTCCCAAAGCTAGTCTGGGATCATGCCGTGAGTGCTTAGGCCATGTCAAGCAGCCCCAGGGACGGTGCGTGCTGAGACCAGAGGGCACTGGTGCAAGGCTGCATGTCCTGGCTTGTCCCTGCCCACAGGGACTCACTCAGAACGTCAGTGACCACCAGTCAGTCATGGTCAACACAGCTGGACCTCTCGTGGCAACCGTGAGACTTCGCCTGTCCAGGAACATGGATCTTTCCTGGCTTTTTGTCTTCACTCAACCCCAGTGATTGGGCTCTGGGGGAACAAAGACAGCATTCATGAGATAGGGTGTAAGGCCAATGCTCCGAATTCCTTTTCTCCTGCTGTCCTAGGAATCGGAAAAGGAAGATAAATGTGGATGCCCTCTGCAGGCTCAGCAAGAACCTAGGAAGTTGTGGGCCAGAGAAGGGTCAGCCCTGCTCCCCAAAGCCTACCAGCCACCTGGCCTGCCTGGGTGACCTGCACACAGTAAACCAGGAGGGGAGGTGGTGAGGGAGGAGTTCTTCGTAGCTGAGCACACACCCTCACATCACAAGCAGCAGGGCTGGGGAGGCGGAGGCCAGGAGAGTGAGGCCAGGAGAGCGAGCGAGTAGGAGCGCTGGGGAAGAGGTGATCTCCTCATGCCAGGCTCAGTCAAAGATGGCTCAACATGGTTTTCTATATGCAAATGTGATTTATTTCTTGCTCCAAAAAGGAATGCAAACTAAACTTGGAGGGAAGAGGACAGGAAAGGCAGGCCCAGCTCTCTGGGCACTTTGTGTGTGGTTGTGGGCAAGAGGCCGGCTTGCACTGGTGCAGCCGAGGGCGTGCTTACGCGTGTGTGCTGTACATACTCCAGCCTGACAGTCCCCGAATTCCTCAAGGGGATGAAAGGGAGGCTGCTGAATGGGTTCTGTCAGGAAATGGTATTGATCTGCCTCGCACAGTGGTCGGCAAACTGCGGCTAGAGAGACACATGCGTCTCTTCGGACCCTTGAGTGGCTCTTCCACAAAATAACACAGCCTGGGAGAGTCTATTTTGAAGAAGTGGCGTTAGAAGAAGTTTAAGTTTAAAAATTTTGGCTCTCAAAAGAAATTTCAATCGTTGCACTGTTGATATTTGGCTCTGTTGACGAATGAGTTTGCTGACCACTGGATAAATAAGAAGATGAAGGCCAGGATTCACACTCAGATTTCTCTCCACTGGGCCTTTGTCCTCCCACAAATTTCTGTCCCTTTTATTGGCAACTAAAATTATATAACTAATCATGTGAAGCAAAACTAGCTGAGCACCTAGGCCCAACTACTTTCTTGCACAATCACATACAATTTCATCTCATATGTCCCCCTCCCCCATCACCATTTCCTGGTATTCTTATTGTCATAATTAGCTGGTTAATATGAATAATAGGAAGAGAGCAAAGGGGATGCCAGACATTATAAGCATGGTCACCTGGGCAGCTTCATCAGGAAGCTACAGCTTCACACTCCCCTGGGAACCACGGTCCATTCCCTGCAGATCACTGGGGGAAGGGATCAAAGAAAGGGGGAGATGGGTGCATATGCAGTCAAGTCTGGGTGGCACGTAGGGGGCGGCGGGGGGGGGGTGCTTGCCTAAGTCTAGACTGGGGAACAATGTATTGGTGATGGGGGGAACCCCATCAGAAGTGCATGAAATGTTGAAGAGTTAATTGGTCAGTTTAAAGAAGCTCCTGGTTAAAATCCTCAGAGTTCCTTTCCTCTTGCTCTCTCTTACTCGCCCACGTGCTCGCGTGCTCTCTCTCCATAGCCATATGGCCTTCAGGAGCCACTTGGTTTATAGCTGTGTCGTACACACACAATGGACTGCATCTGGGGACACGAGCTAAGCTAGGCAGTTGCTAGAAAGGGCTGGACTTTAACATGGAGCAGAAACTCTGGGCAGTGGCTTTCATTCTGGCCCTGCTGAAGACAACATTGGACTTCTTCCCTGGAGGGACAGACAGAGATGGGACCTTGGACGGGAACCCCCGTTACATCATCAGTAAAGCTTTCCATGAAACTCTATCATCCTGTGGGGGCCTCAAGAAATTCTTTTCCTCGTGGCACTCCACGACCTCCACTTCCACCGATAACAGTATCACCCAGAAATCCTATATCATACAAGCTTTATTTTCTGTTTCTGGCATTAAGCTGAAATTAAAAGAATGTGCACGGGGCATAATTCCAATCTTTCAAACAGTATTCAAACTTTCTGGCGGTCCCAGCCTTCTTTGACAGTCTATGAAAACCATGGACCCTCCTCCCAGAACAAAAGGCACATATTGTAATGTTTTTAATTTCAGGGATTCCTGTGTCCCCAGCAGCCCACCCGTAGATCCAGAGGAGTCTTACCCACACAAGATGATTCCCCCACCCAGCTCCCCAGCTTCCTTCTGTTTTACACTCACTATGCAGGAATCATAGCTCCTAGGTTTTCTTTGCTGTACGCGTTTCCATTTCCCCTTCCTTCCATTTTTAGTGCCTGTGAGCTATATAAGCAACAGTGACCCACATGCCCCTCTGATGCCCCTCCCACGTAGAGCTGCAGACATGGGCCCAGGGGCATCTGCAGGGCAAGAACCCTGAGGGTTCACAGCAAACACCAGCAGCCCTGCCTCCCCTCACCGCTGCTGCTAGCTCCCCCACCTCACAAGCACTCTGGAAAATGACATCTTCCAAAACGAAGCTGCAAGGCACAAATTTGCATGTCTCAAAAGCCACGCCGGGAGATAGGAGGGCAGAGGGGGAGCCAGGATGGATTAAAGTCTTTTTAAATATATATATATATATAATTGATTTCAGAGAGGAAGGGAGAGGGGATAGAGAGAAACATCGATGATGAGAGAGAACCACTGGCTGTTTTCTGCATGCCCCTTACTGGGGGTCAAGCTCGTAACCCAGGCACGTGCCCTTGACTGGGAATTGAACCATGACCTCCTTCCTAGTTCATAGGTCAATGCTCAATCAACTGAGCCACATAGGCCAGGGCAGGGTTCATGTCTTTACTGCGCTACCAGCAAGCTGGGCGACCTGGAGAAATTTCTTAACCTCTCTGAACCTCAGTTTGCTACTTACTAGTATTTTTGTGAGGATTAAATGAGACAGCAAAAGAATCTGGCATCAGAAACGTGAGCTGCCCTTCCATTTTCAAAGAAAAAGACAAACCCCACGTGCCCTGCTTGTTTCTTCCACCGGGCACATGCCCAAATGCACCCTAGATCTCATTCCAACGCCAGGCTACAAGGACAGGGTGGCCAGTCCCGCCCTGAGCCAATGGCAGGCCCCAGCTAGTGCTACTGCAACTCTCGAACCTTGAAAGCCAGGAAAAAATGGGGAGGAGTGTAAGAGTTTTTTAGCCTTAAAATACTTCTTAGCCTTTAAATTTTCAGGCCACATATGAAAATGGCACACACGCTCAGATGTCTCAGATGGTTTTCTATTCCAGAATCTTTGTTGTTAGAGGAGCTGCTTGTTTTGACAGCCTGTGTGTCCACAGCGGCTGCCCATTTGGCCTGCACCCAGGGAGCTGCTGGGTGCATCACAACTATTCAGTTCCTAGTGCTCACCCTTATTCCAGCCAATCTGACTGGGGATCCCATGCCCCCACCACAGGGCCTGGGTCACACCCTTCTTTCCCCTTGTCCCACATCACATTGGCTGCAGAACTGGGTTTTGGCCTGGCCTCCTCCCACTATGCCCCTGCCTTGCTCGCCCTCTGGGCTCTGGCTCCAGGACTGGAGATCTTCCACGTGAGACTAGAGTCCCCAGAGGACCACCTCCCATGCGCCTGGCTCCTTCACACTTCACAGGCCCACATTACCAGACACGGGCCCAACCATTTCTCAGATGAGAGCTGTGCCCGGGACAGCCCTTTGGACACGGCTGGCTCTGCCCAGCTCCCCTCTCTCTGCTTCCTGTGTCCTCCCAGATGCTGCTTCCTGCCTGCACCTCCTCCTCTCTGGTCCCTAGTGGCAGGAATTGCCAAAGTTAGAGTATACTCTTCCAATGCCACGCCACGCCACGCCCATCACCCAAGTGTCTGTGTAGATGAAGCAGACATGGGCATGGAGGAATGCTCAAGGAAGGCCGGAATCTGGGGCACAGGGCAGGTCGGCACCAGGGGAGTTAGGACTCACTCCACTCGTTTCAACCGTGAAAGCTTGCCCAAGTACAACAGACAGTGAACTTACTAATTCCTTCTTCTTTCTTTCCAAGCAAATTCTAGCCACCTGAATGAAATATTCCTGTAGGAATCTCCTTTCCTGGCATGTCAAACTCAAAGGCTAACACAGGCCAAATAAACAAGGCATGCAGCCCATAGGCCAAGAGTTTGACATGCTTGCTGTAAATGGGTCACGAGCATTAGCATCTGGGAAGACACACTGATTACTTCTGCATCCTATCCTGCCCGAAGAGCTATGAAATTCAGCCCAGACCTGGAGTTTTCAACCTGGGGGTGGGGCGGGGCTCCCAGGAGCCACTGGAAATTGTATATAAACTGTTGGGTGATAGAACTGGCTTTCCCCAGTTCTCAAAGAGTTATGGGACCTAAAATCCCCACTGATCCAGAAAGACTTTCAGTGGCTCTTAGAGATTTGGCTTCAGATGGTCTTACTTGCTCTTTTTTCTTTTCTAGTAGAGAAAAAAGTGCAGAGAACACCCTACTCATCATTGACGTGAGCAAAGACAGAGAAAGCCTCTGGCTGCCGTGGACACAGGCAGGCCTTGGCAGGGCTGTGCTTGGTGAGAGGAGCTAGACAGTCGCTGAAGCAGGCAGTGAGCCTTCCCTTCCTGCTGTTGGAGTAGCTTTACACACCGTGAGAGGGGAAGAAATCCTCCCTCACCCAGCTGGTAGAAAGGCCTGGTTTGCATACAAGTTAACATTACCATCACGGACTGCACAGCTACCAGTCTGACTCTCAGCAACCACTCCCAGCCACAGACGTGAGGGAGGCGTTGCCCAAAGACTGCAGTAGTCACAGAAACCTTTCTGCCTTTCAGCCTTTCGGCTGGCGACCTGCAAAGCAGCCTCACTCACCCATGTGTCAGGCCCCTGAGAGCCAACATTTACACAGAGAGCTTTTACCTTAGTGTCTTATTTAGTTCTCACACCGGGAGACGTGTTATCAGCTCCATTGTACCCTTAAGATCAAACAGTTCATAGAGTTAATAATTAAACCAACCATGAACCAGAATGGCTGGATCTATGGGATGTGATAATGGAAGCATGGATTCCACCTGGTTGCCTGAAGTAGCTTATCTTGTGCAAATCCAAAAGGCAGAATTGTGGCTCCTGCAACAACCTCCTCACTCCAACCCAGTAACGGATATTCTTGGCAACAGAGACAGCAGGTCCCATCAGAAATATCAGATGAGCCTGTAAAATGTTGGCATATAAATGCTAGGTTTTGCAGAGAGACAGATTAGAGATAGAGATAGAGAAAGAGACATTTATCTTTTTAAGTCCTATACTCATCTTCCTCTAGTTTCTCTCCCTTCTGGTTTATATATGTTCTGAATCCTCATTGCCTCCCAGTTTAATGGTCAGATCCACCTTGTTACAGAGAACTTGTAGGGCTGAAGGTTGCAGGGCAGAGAGGCTGCTCTCCCTGGTAACTCTCTCTTCCCCCACCTTGCCCTCCCACTCTCTAGGCGCAGCTCTAATTCTAGAAATGGTTGGTGTCAGTAACGTGGGCCAGTGAAGTGTGAAGGAGCCAGGTGCATGAGACAGACTTATGTAGAAGGTCTCTAGTCCTGGGGCAAGAACCTGGAAGGCTAGGCATTGTACTGCCTTTGAACCACCAGCAAAACTCATTGTCTGCACCTTGGGCACCAGGAGTGCACCATCTGAGATCTCTTCTGTAGGTGGCATTGGTGTGGCAGCTGACTGCCTGAGGAAGTGAAGAAGCTGTCTGGTCATCAGTATGGCCCTTCCCATGCAGCACAGCCTCTGCCTTTTACTGTGGAGAAATGGGCCCGTTGGTGACGCTGTGTGAGACAAACCAGGTCCCCTAGCCCTCCAGCCATCACCTGTCCTGGAGGCTTTGCTGTGTCCTGGCTCTCAGATTCTGGCCCCAGCATCCATCTCTCCCTGCCATTTCCATCAGCATTTTACATGTGTACCCTTAGTAGACAGAAACAATTAAAAAATATAATCTAATATACTTCTGATCCTGAAAAGTCAGGGGGAAGTTACTTAAGTAGCAGGTATGGTTATTACATTTAAAAGCTTTACCCCACAGCATGAGTATTCATGCCATGAACACCTGCAATGGGTGTGCGAGCCAATCAGAACACTGAACACTGAATGGTGCAGGAGTAGACATATGACCCAGGTTAGACCAATCAGACTCCTTTCTTGTGATATTTCAAACCAGAGTAGAGAGAAAACTCCTTTTTCTCACATGCTTGGGCTGTGGGCTCTATCCCAGGTGTGGGGCGTGCAGGAGATAGTCGATGGATGCTGTTCTCACATTGATGTTTCTCTCTTTCTCCATCTCCCTTCCTCTCTCTCCAAAGATCAATAAAAAAAATCTTTTAATTAAAGATTATAGGCTAGATCAGCCTAAAGGCATGTGTTCCCATGACATGTAAAAGCTGATCTGAGATAACGCAGTCAATGTGCTGTAAGGAGCAGATGCAAGGACTGAGGACACGGAGATGTTTTTCTTCCCCAGAACAGTCATCAACCCAGGCCACTCCACCCCAGCCCCTCCCAGTCATAAATCTCCCTCACTCACGTCACCAGTTTGAGAGCTTACAGGTTCACTTTATCAGTGTGAGGTTAGGTAAAACTTGAGATCAAGATACAATAATACATTTTGTGTTGGCCTCTACCAGAGGTCACATATACTAGTGTAGGATGTGACCCCCTATACCTAAAAAAAAAAACACACAAAAAAAAACCGCCAAAATAGAGCCCACATAAACTGATGTTACATGAAAACATGGATAATATACACTCATTAATAATAGGGTTGTACATTCATGTTTCAGTGACGGGTGGAAACTAACAGCGTTCACAGCCTACTCCAAGGACATTATATTAAAGAACTGCACTGTCTTGTGTTTCCAAGAATAAAGCAGGCATGGATTTGCCTCTAGGACAGGGAGAGGGACTCATGGAGTTGGAATGTTCTGTGCACTGACGATAGGTGTGTGTGTGTGGCTCCCACGCCCAGTACCCCTCCCAGGCTCATGTGGCACCAGCACCATCCTAAGGTCCTGGGAGACGATCCGAAGGCTCATCTGTTTTGTGGAAAAGTAGCAGCAACCTGTTTCAGAGGTACGGGCGGGACACTCCCTCACTAAGGCCAGGGGGACTTTGCCAGGTAAATGGATAACCTGGGAGAGCAATTCTCATGACTGCTTTCAAGGTCAGGGGAAGGGAATTTACATCACCCCCAAATTACATGTAGACCTTTTCCAATTCGCTCTTTGCATGGTCTTCAGTGGCACACGGCCTGGAAGTAGGCTTGGAACCCTGGTCGTCTGCCTCATGGAGCTTCTTTCACCCACGGCTATTGCTCCGTTTGCCTCAGGGAGGAAACCTAGCTCCAATCCTGCCTTCCAGGGTCCTGCTATGGAAACACGCACTGCAGTGAGCTCTGTCCTTGTCTGTTGGCCTCGGGACCCAGACTTAGAACAGTGCCTGAGCAGGCAGGAGAGGGGCCAGTGAATGTTTGGTGGTAGCACAGAGATTCTCAACACACACGTGGAAGTAGTTTGCACGGAAGTGTGTTTGCATATTTCTAGGCAAAGGGTTCTTATTCATTACATTCACAAAAGGACAGGGACCTCCTCCCTCCAATAGGTAAGAATCACAAAGGTGTGAGACATGACTTGCTGTACGAAGGTCAGGTCCTCATGGGGTGAACCAGCCTTCCCAACCACTCAGAAGTACCTCACTCTCTCTACTGAAAACTATCTGGGTTCCCAAATGGAAAGGGGCTCCCAGAACACAGTGATTATTATTTTTTTTATTCCTCACCTGAAGACATGTTGGGTTTTTTTTTGTTTGCTGTGTTTTGTTTTTAATTATTTTATTGATTTTTTTTTTTTTTACAGAGAGGAAGGGAGAGAAAGAGAGAGTCAGAAACATCAATGGGAGAGAAACATCCATCAGCTGCCTCCTGTACACCCTCACTGGAGATGTGCCCAAAACCAAGGTACATGCCCTTGACCGGAATCGAACCTGGGACCCTTCAGTCTGCAGGCTGTCACTCTGTCCACGGAGCCAAACTGGCTAGGGCTGTTGGTGGTTTTTTTTTTTTAATTGAGAGAGGGAGAGAGAGAAACCTCAATAGCCTGCCTCTCACATGTGTGGCCCTGTTCTGTGAAGACTCTTTCCATTAAAGACCACAAGACAGAGGAAGGAGATTGGGTTATCATGGACTTAGCTGGACCACTCAGACACTTCGAAAAACACCCACCTGGGCCTGGGAAAAAACAAGACTCTCATGGGAGACTGGTGGCCACAGGAAACAGTCCACCAGCCCCATCATTTCCTCTGCACAAAAAGCTCCTTTGAGAGTGTGAATGGAGGCTTTATGTGGCCAGTTCTCATCCACAGGCCAATAAATATGTGAAATGGCCTCTCAGACCAGGTTCCTGCAGCCTGGACACTGAGGTCATTGAGAAACAATTAGATGCCATCTGGAGAGAGCTGGGACTCAAAGGAAATGGCCTCGAAGGGCCAAGCAGCATGTTTTCCTTCCCAGGGTCTGACACATCCTTATCTCCATTGATATAAAGGACACATGGCTCGCAGCCAGCTAAGCCACGCTGGGAGCATGAATGGGCAAATGTGGTGGCGATTAAGAAAAGCGTAAGGGTCAGGAGAGTGCTCTTTTCCAGCCTGCCACAAGCAAATTTATTTCTCGGATGCACTTTCCCATCCAAGAGGAGCATCGTGGCTATAAACCAGGCCTTGGCCTCACCAAGCTTAGGGTTTTCACAGTTCGCATATAAAGCAGTCAGAGCAGAACAGCCATGCTTCTGGCCCAGCTCCGGACAGAAGACAGAGAGCAATGACTTGATCGTGTGAAAGAGTATTTGCTGAGGCTTCATCAGCCACTCAATCGTAGAGAACAGGCCCACAACTGAGAACTCCTGTCTCAAGTTCTTCTTATTTTTAAATAAAAATTGAATGTGCCTTCTGTACTAATACTTAGTATCTTTAGATGTAAATGCAATTGTTGAGCAAGCTGGTTTTAAAAAAACAACTTAGCCAGAGGAAAAAAAATACAAACTTAGATAGCAGGAGGCTTGGATTCATGTCTAAGTGTTTCTGCAGCTGACAGCTCCGAGCAGCAGGAGACCCTCCAGGACAGTGTTGCTCCAAGTGGGGTCTTTCAGGGAGTCTATGAGGTCAAAACTATTGTGTGTGTGGGTGGGTGTGTGTTTACATATATATGTATATATACGCACACACACACACACACACATATATATATATATATATATATATATATTTAAATATATTTTATTGATTTTTTATAGAGAGGAAGGGAGAGGGATAGAGAGTTAGAAGTATTGATGAGAGAGAAACATTGATCAGCTGCCTCCTGCACACTCCCCACTGGGGATGTGCCCACAACCAAGGTACATGCCCTTGACCTTTCAGTACACAGACCGACACTCTGTCCACTGGGCCAAACCGGTTTTGGCTAAACTATATTTTTATTGATTTCAGAGAGGAAGGGAGAGGGAGAGAGAGACAGAGACATCCATGATGAGACTCATCAGTCAGATGCCTCCTGCACCCCCCAAACATGCTGCCTGGCCCTTTGAGGCCATTTCCTTAGAGTCCCAGCTCTCTCCAGATGACACAAAGAATCTCCAGGTGTAATAAAGAATTACTTTATTACGTCTTGGCCCTTGAGTCCCTGACTCTATTGTTCTGTGTGATGAGGCAGGAAGCACACACCTTGAGGGAAGACAGTTGTGCGGCTACATTGTGAGCTGAGGCAGCTGCTTTTCCATGAACACCATTTTACTTCAAAGAATGTCCGACCAACGATGGTTTTTCAGACATGGGTATTTATTTGGCAGACAGTTTCTAAAAAAAGAACGAAGTGAGTCTGTCACTTTAAGGAAAACAACTGACAGTATTTGGTGCCAATGATAAAACTTGAGCTTTCAACTGAAAATTAAATTTTGGGAAACTTGTATTCAACACCATTGAGTTTGACAGCTTCCCAATACTTGAATGACTTTCCTGATGAGTGGCGATATTAGCAAATGTGAGTTTTGTATATCGTAGAATGAAATATGTTAGCTTTGGAAAGGTCTGCATAACTCAGTAAACCAATATTTCTCAAATGACTAAGGCACAATGGTACAAAATCACACATGTGTAGAAGTTTTATTCAAATGGCCCTGATGGACCAATGGATTTTTAAGAAAATAGAGTAAGAAAAAAAAGTTCATTGATATGGTTTCAGATTCCACATTAACTTTATAAAACTACAACTTTTTGGTGTAACATCAGAGAAGGTATGTTGCAACTCATCTGAAAAGACTATTAAAATATCCCTCCCTTGCCGAGACCGGTTTGGCTCAGTGGATAGAGCGTCAGCCTGCAGACTGAAAGGTCCCAGGTTCGATTCCGGTCGGGGGCATGTACCTTGCTTGTGGGCATATCCCCAGTGTGGGGCGTGCAGGAGGCAGCTGATCAATGTCTCTCTCTCATCGATGTTTCTGACTTTCTATCCCTCTCCCTTCCTCTCTGTAAAAAATCAATAAAATATATTTAAAAAAATATATCCCTCCCTCGGGTGTGAGGAGATGGGTGAAGGGGGTCAAAATGTATAAATTTCCATTATAAAATGAGAAGTCAGCATGGTGACTATCCTATATAATAAGAGAGGAATATGCTAATTACCCATTATACCGTGAGACGTAATAACCTGATCACGAATCTGCAGGAAAGTGGGGCAGCAAACTACAACCAGGCAGCAGATACAGGAGGGGGCAGGGCAGCAAGCTATAGGGGGCTGGGGGAGGGGGAGCTACAGGAGGACAGGGCAGCGGGCAGAGAGCTACAGGAGGGTTGCAGCAACCTACTGGCGCATGGACTCATGTGCAGCGTTACTAGTAGATAATATTACTGTGTTGCCTATTGAAAGTAACTTGGAGAGTGGAGCTTGAAAGTTCTTGTCACAAGAAGTAAATTGTAACTGGACTGACTGTGAAGATCATTTTGCAGTACATACAAGTATCATTACATTAAGCCCCTGAAAGGAATAGAATGTCATGTCAATTGTACCTTAATATAAAATATGCTCCTCCCCTCTTGAGCTACATATCTGTGTAAGGCCAGATTTTCTTCAGACTTCAAACAAAACAACGCAACACAGCAGACTGAAAGCTGATGCCGATATGAGAATCAAGCTGTGTTCCTATAGACTCTCGATTCCAATAATTACAGGCTGTTGTTGTTCCTTGTGATTAAGCCCCTATCCAGTGGTTGGCAAACTCATTAGTCAACAGAGCAGCAAACCGCGGCTCATGAGCTGCATGTGGCCTGAGAGCTGCGGTTTGCCGACCGCCGCTTTAGACCAAACACTATAAAGAGATTTGCAAAAATTGCCACCCTTCTCACTAGATTTTGTCTTGGAAAATTATTATTTTTCATAAAAATAGGTTATTTGTATTCACATAATGGGTGGTTATTATTTTAAGATGAATTAAATATTAAAATTACTACATTTTAAGTTCTGATACAATAAACCATTAGCTAAGACTCACATAACAAAAGCTCTTTGAGGCCCTTCATAATTTTTAAGAGTGAAAAGGGATCTTGAGAGCAAAGAGTCTGAAACTTTTGCTTTAATGCATCTGAGCAACTTCTTTTACATCATTTTGATTGAGCCATAGATCTTAGCATCTTATCTATGGAGCAGACTAAGGGGAGATTTGAATTCTGTGAGTAACTATCATAAAAGCACCGGTGCTTATCAGAGAAAATTTGGGAACTGTGAGAAATGTGAAAAACCAAACTCCTTAGTTTCTAGGAAGTTTGCTTTGACCTATTACCCAGCACTCGGTAGTCATCCCACTACAGATTTTTATCTTACAGAAATTCCCACACAAATGCACACCGAGCATTTCTATTGAAGGCTACGCCATCTCTCCAGGATCGGGCTTCACTCCTCTTTGCTCCCACCCCACATCCAGCCCTCAGCAAATCCTGGCATCTGCCTTCACATTCTATACCCAGAGACCCTTTCTTCACCAACTTTCTGCTATCACCAGTCCAAATCCTGGCAT
>JAAGEH010000165.1:4681225-4692753 GCA_011751065.1 Lasiurus cinereus
CACATTCTGTACCCAGAACCCCTTTCTTCACCAACTTTCTGCTATCATCAGTCCAAACTAGCATCATCTCTCACATAGAGCTCCTAGCCTCTGCGCCCGGCAGTCTGCCGGCAACACAAGGCCGAAGTGATCCTGTGAGGCTCCCCATCTCTCTCTGTAAGAGGTATTGTCCTTACTCAGACACACAAGCCCATGCCATCTGCCTCGCCCCCTCCACCGCTCTTACATCAGCTTCTACCACTCCTGCTCGAGGTCACAGCCCCAGCTCCTCTGGCCTCAAAGTGGTCCTCGGGGAAGAGGTGAACTTTAGCTGAATGGCTTTGCCTTTGCTATGTCCTCTTCTCTTATGACATCCCATTTGACTTGCCCCTCCACTCAAAGTCACCGTTTCATTTAAAATTAGTGCTCCCACATGCCAACATTTCGTAGTTTCTTTCCCTGACGAAGCTTTTCTGCTTAGCACTGCCTGTCCTGGTTTACAGGATGGTCTTCCTTGTCCTCTCAATCCTCTGCCCCAGAATATAAGCCCCACAGAGGAAGGGACATTGTTCTGCTCACTGCTGGTCCCCGGCCCCCGGAACAGTGACCGGCAGATGGCAGACACTCAGTAAATAATTGTTAAATGACTATGACACATATATATGTCTATACTTGTTTAATAATTGAAAAACTGTTTTCAACAAGAAAACTTTGAAAAGAGCCCATATGTCAGTAGGTTAAGTCTGATTGTATCTTGGACAGTGGAATACCGGGCAGCCATTCAAAAGAAACAGGTAGACCCATTTATTTATCACGAATGAAGTCCAATGGAAAAAGGAAGTTGCAAAGCAATATGTAGTTAGATATTACTTTTTGCATCAATCAACACAACTGTTCCCCAACTCAGCCTTCCTGATCTCATAACAGAGTGACCATCTCAGATCTCCCAAGAACACTTGAAGCTTTCTCTCAGCATTCAAGACCTGAGTGCCTACTCTTCCCGTCGGACCCTCCTGCTGCTCTATGCTGCGCCAGTCAGCCTGGGCACACACCGTCCCACACGCGTGGGATCTTCCCACGAGTCTCCAACATGCTGATACCCATCTTCTGCCTCACCTAATAGCAACTTCCTTCCTGCCAAGCTATCATTTTTAGTTGTCAAACCACAATTCAGATATAATTTTTCAGAGGAAACTTCTTGATTACCACAGGTAAAACCTGTGTCAGCCTCCCTACAAAATCTACATATAGTATTCCTAATGTCTTAAAGCTTTTTGTCTAAGAATGTTAGACATTTAATTCTAATAATATGTTGAACATTTTAATGTCTTATATGAAGTCAATTAAAATCTCTGGTCCTTTTATACACTTTAAACACAGCCCTTAGTTCTGAGGTTGTAAATATAATGTTATGGTATACTATTACATTTAATATGGTATACTATTACATTAAAAGCTCCCAGAATATTCAGAAATTGAATAAATGCTGCACTGTTATGACATGCAATGACCACTAGAGGGCAGAGCTTAACAGCAAATGCTTTCAATGCTTAAAAAGCCTGTAGATTGAAGAATTACTGGGATACAATAACAAGATCTGCACGTTTGTTTTCACTGCAGCGTTATTATTATTATTATTAAATACACTTTTATTAACTTCAGAAAGGAAGGGATAGGAAGAGAGTGATAGAAACATCAATGATGAGAGAGACTCATTAATTGGTTGTCTCCCGCATGCCCGACACTGGGGATGGAGTCTGCAACCTGGGCATGTGCCCTGACAGGGAATTGAACCATGATCTCCTGGTTCATAGATCAATGCTCAACCACTGACCCACACCGGCTGGGCTGCAGCGTTATTTACAGCAGTCAAAATCTGGAAACAGCCCACGTGTCAATCAGTAGATGAGTAGATAAAAAAGGTGTGGTACATTTATAGCTTGACTTAAAAAAAGAAAAAGATTCTACCCTGTGGGATAGCACGGGTGGACCCAGAGAGTAGTATGCTAAGTGAAACAAGCCAGAGAAAAACAAATACCATATGATTTTGCTTATATGTGGAATCTAATGAACAAAATAAACTAACAAGCAAAATAGACAATTCTAGATACACAGATAGACTGACAGCTGTCAGAAGGCAGGGGGTTGGAGGCTGGGTGAGAAAGGTGAAGGGATTAAGCAAGAAATCAGACCCACTTGCCGAAACCGGTTTGGCTCAGTGGATAGAGCATCGGCCTGTGGACGGAAAGGTCCCAGGTTTGATTCTGGTCAAGGGCATGTGCCTTGGTTGTGGGCACATCCCCAGTAGGAGGTGTGCAGGAGGCAGCTGATTGATGTGTCTCTCTCATTGATGTTTCTGACTCTCTATCCCTTCTCCCTTCCACTTAGTAAAAAAATCAATATAATATATTAAAAAAAGAAAGAAAGAAATCAGACCCGCAGACAACAGTGTGGCGATAGCCAGAGGAAAGGGGGTTGGGAGGAGGTGGAAGAGGGCCAAGGAGGGATAAATGGTGGTGGAAAGAGACTGGACTTTGGGCGGTTGAGTGCACGATGCATTGTGTAGATGACGTGTTAGAGAGTTGTACACTTGAAATCTGTGTGCTTTTATTAACTGATGTCACCCCAATATATACCTCTGCCTACATGTATAAGTATTTAAGGTAACAACAGTGACCTCACAGTTTTTATTTGATACCAGGTTGGCCAAAGAAGGTAGACTGAGGGTAGGTGTGGGGACATTCTTGCTGTCATGAAATAAAATCACCAAAGAATTTCTGGAAAACTTTTAGAGATCCAAGTGTTATTTGCTCTGGGAAACCTAAAGGTCTTCAGAAGAACCTCATTTCCTCTTCTCTCAATTTAAATGCCCTTTGCTTGCATCTGATTGTAGGTGGACATTGGTCAGCCAGTCAGTTACTAAACACAGGGTGGGGCAAAAGTAGGTTTACAGTTGTGAGTACAGGAAACACAAAGTTCTTTCTTCTATTAATTAATTTCCGTGTTACTTTTCATACAAACAACTGTAAACCTACTTTTGCCCCACCTGTATGTATTAGGAGGACAAGAAAAGG
Organism: Lasiurus cinereus; assembly: GCA_011751065.1. Classification (NCBI taxonomy): domain Eukaryota; kingdom Metazoa; phylum Chordata; class Mammalia; order Chiroptera; family Vespertilionidae; genus Lasiurus; species Lasiurus cinereus. The sequence goes on from JAAGEH010000165.1 coordinate 4,684,279, forward strand.
TCTGTGCACTCAGAACTCACATTCTAATGAGAAGCTAAGTTCTTGTGATAGTAAACAAATAGAAATTGAGACAAGTGCTGTGAGGACAGGATGCAGAGTAATGAGACTAAGCAGGCCACTGCCAGCAGAGCGCCAGGGAAGGCGGACCAGGCCCAGAGAGAACAAGAGTGATAGTTACTGAGCTAATATTCAGTGAGTACTAGCTACATGTCAGACACATGGGTGCCACCTTTATGTATATTAACTCCTTTAATTCCTACCTTCTCCATGTCCTGCTAAGAAAACCGAGATCCAGGGAATTTCAGAAACTTGCTCAAAGTCACGAAGAAATGGTTAAGATGTGTCTTGCATCTTTCTGGAGTCGTAGCGGTGCTGTGACAAATTGCCACGAAGCTGGTGGCTTTAAAATAGAAACGCATTCTCTCGTGGTTCTGGAGGTTAGGGGTCCAAAAGCAAGGGGTTGCCACGCTCTACTGGAGGGCTCTCGGGGAGTACCCTTCTTTGCTCCTCCTGGCTTATGGGGTTGCTGGCAATCCTCGGTGTTGTGCGTGCATCAACACCAGTCACGCCTCTGTTGTTACATGGCATTCCCCCTGTGTGTCTCTGTCCAAATTCCTCTCTTCTATTAAGGACACCAGTCACTGGATGTGGCCCATCCTTATCCAGTATGACCTCATCTTAATTTGATCATGTCTGCAAAGATCTTATTTCCAAATAAGGCCACATTCACAGATACTGGAGAGTTAGGACTTCAACATTATCTTTTTGGGGAGACATAACTCAACCCACAACAGCATCTTAGCACCCACTTCAAACCACTCTGGTATTCTATCTCCAAAGGACCTGCTAGGCCAAGGGAAAGGCAAAGGCATGGAGGAACCTGGGGACTAAGGTGGATGCAGGAGCTGAGATCCGAGGCAGACAGGCCACATGGGAGGGCTCTGAAGACCAATTATCAAGCCAAGTCTCCTCAGAGCCAGAGCCTCGATTCTTGCCTGCATGTTAGTTCCCTAGTCTCTTCACCACTTCTCAGAAGAGTCTTCTTCTTTCAGCCCACCATATCGGCTGCAGCACAGAAAACGAATGTGAACCTGGCCTCATTCCATTCACAGGCTCCTTCGAGCACTCTAGAGGGGATAGCTCCAGGGTTGGACCTTGATTCCAGCCGTGTTTCAAGAGGCCCAGGAAGAATTCACTTCTGACTTGGGACACAGAGACAACTCATCTAGGCTGCCACAAGCAAAGCAGCATCTGGCCTGAGGAGTCATCCAGGGAGCACCAGGCCCAAGCAGTCAGGATTCAAGCACCTGTCCAGGAGGGAGATGCAGATGCTGGACGTGATGGGCCCAGCAGAGAGAGGCTGCTCGGAGAGACAGGTCTTCACCAGATACTGAGATGCATCCGAACAGGGTGGTGCTGCAACAGCACTGAGTCCGATCATGTGAGATCTCACAGCCTGCATAAGGGCTCCCTTCTGGCCTACTGGGCAACGCGAGGGTGATGTCAGCGATGCCAGGCTGCATCATGGGAGTGTCAGCATGAAAAGAGGGAACTGTTGTTGAAAGCCTACTACTATTTCTATTATCCCCAACATTCTCCGTCCCCTTTTGCACTCGACCTCTCCCCTTATCTTTTTTGGAGGAAAAACCGGGACAATGTATGTGTGTACAGTCTAGAGCAGGGGTCAGCAAACCTTTTGTAAAGGTCCAGAGAGTAAATATTTTAGGCTTTGCCATCCATTATGTTGCAACTACTCAATTTCACCATGAGAGGGGCAATAGGTAAATGAATGGGTGTAGCTGTGTTCCAATCACACTTTATGCCCATCGAAATTTGAATTTTACGATTTTCACAATCTTTTGATTTTTTACAAAACCATTGAAAGATTTAAAAATAATCTATTTTTGCCTTGTGGGCCCGTACAATAACAGGTGGCAGGCCAGATTTGGTCTTTGGGCTGTCATTTGCTAACCCTCAGCCCACTCCCTCAGTCTAATGATCTTCCCACATACTCATAAATTGATTCTGTCATCGTGGTGCTGGAAATTTTCTTTCTTTCCCTGAAACTGGCTTTTGGTGAGATGCCAGGCACGCGTGTGTGAATGCTGGAATTGCCCCTGGCTCCCTCTCCCTCACCCCCTGCATTTAAATCCCAACAGGAACTGTCAACTCACTTCATAAAATGGCTCTTAATTCTATGTCTAAGAGGCCTCCTGCCCCGACTTTCCATTCCTGCTGCCACTGTCTCAGGTTAGGCTCTTGGTAATATGTTCCTCCTACACACGTGACTTCCCTGAACGATGGCTAACACATGGTGTGGGCTCAGAACTCTGCTGAATGAGCCAGTGCGGTGAAATACCCACAGCTCAGCACATCCTCTGTCTGGTCAGCAGTCTGAAAAGGCCCATCTGAAAATCAGAAATTTCCCCTTCTGTGGTGGCAACACTGAAGGGCTAAAATATAAGGTTTTAACTTGTTTTTAAAAGTCAAGCTAACTGAGGTGTAATTCGCAGACAGGTCTATTGGCTTTGAAACCACCACATTTAAGGTATTTCTATTAACCCCAAAAGTTCGCCATTCCCTTATGCACTCGACTTCTCTCTCCTAAAAAAAATTCTTTATTTTTTTTAAAGAATAGTTTACTGATTTTGAGAGAGAGAGGAAGAGAGAAGAGAAAAACATCAATGAGAGATGGGTTGCATTCTGCACATCCGCTACATGGGATCCAGCCCACAACCAGGAATTGAACCAGCAACCTCTCGATGCACAGGATGATGCTCAACCAACTGTGCCGCACCAGCCAGGGCATCCCCTTGCCCTTTTAAAACCACTCATCTGTTCTCTTTCACTCTCCATTTCCACATGTATCCTACAGGCAGCATGCCACTGTATGGGTGTACTACAGTTCATCCTTTCACCAGCTGAAGGCCATCTGAGTTGTTTCCAGTTTTTTTTTTTCTATTAGAAATAATGTCATGGTAAACACTCACCTACGGATTTCCAGGATAAAGTTATATTTTTCATAAATGACCATCTTTTCATGGACTGTGAGATAAGATTCCATTGAATGAGGGCCTCATTCAATCAATGTCCTCCGTCTCTGTTCTTGTCTTCCACTTGCCTTAGTAACATGAAACCTCCCAGGAATATTAGCAGAGAAGGTTTCTGGGGGGAGTGGGAAGAGGAGGAAGTCCGTGCCTCTGAATGAGAGCCCCGGAGCGAGCCAGGGCTGTTTCGCATTCAGGCGGGGTTTGATCTCCGGGGCCCACGGGCGGGCGGTGCTGGCTCCCAGGATGTGCACACTCAGGCAAAGCCCGCAGAGCCAGCCAACCGGGCCCTTATTTGCCTCACAGAACTTGTTAAAACCTCACAGCATGTACAGCGTGTCATTGTCTTTGTAAATCCCTTTCATGATTGTGCTATAGCTGGCTAATTTGGAGCAGACTGGCCTGTTGGGAGAAAAGACTCTCCTCAAGGACAGCTATTTAACCGTGACCATGGCTGCGCCATCTTGAGCACAAAGGGGGAGCTGAAGTCATGCCCCCCCCTTTCGTCCCCCACTAGGACTCCCACAACCAGGGCACTTATTCTTGGCGCTGGAATTCGCGTAATTACTCCTCTTTAATCTGCTGGGTGACCTCATGCAGCCCCAGCGGCTGCAGGACAGGGTAGGCCTTGCCGAGATTGGAGCCTTGGGCAGTCAGTCTACAAGACGCTCTTGGAAAGAGCCTTTGCCAAGTGTTAACCCCATACAGCCCAGTTTCTAAGCGGCTCCAGGCTCTGCGACCACTCTGGGGGAAGGAATGTCGAAGGATGCTGGTCACACTCAGGATAACGGCTCCAGGACTGTAAAACCCTTTCGTGACTGTGCTAGCTGTCCTGTGCCTTCTAAGAAACGGCAAATCGTTTTATAAAAGCAAACGAGTGGTTCCAGCAAGAGTCCACCAAGGCAGGGCTTCATTCACTAGGAAGCTGGCCGGGAACAAAAGGCTGCATTCCCCCTCACCCTCGCAAAGGGCAGCCGCCTGGAGAGCAGGCCTTTGTCCACAGCCTGGCCGTGGAAATGGGCTGCCTAGGCCCTGGCTAGTCTGGGAAAAATAGTCACTTCAGTTTCCTTTATAATAAACATTTCTTCTATGAGAAAAATCCTCCCGCTCTGCCCTAGTTACTCACCTCCACCCCAGAATTTACACTTTTAAACCACTCCCAGAAAACAGACTCTTTATTAAAATGACTGTAAGTCTTGTGTATAAAGAAGCTACAAGAAATTGGAATCTTTGCCTGAAAGGAAGATAGGTGTAAAGGGGGAGGGGATAGGAGATAAGATAAATTTATACAAGTCAGTGTGGGGTGGAGGAGGAGGAGGGCAGTTTCTGAAGCTTAAAGAGGTAGCCCCAGGAAGAGAATGAGAGAGTAAAAGCTTTCATGGGTTTAAGAAGGGCTTGCAAACATAAAAGCAATTGGGGGAGTTTGGAGGGTCAACCTCCAGTCTTTTGAGGTAAGATGATGGGTGGGCAACGATCAGTCCTTGGTCTTCATGTCTGAGACTCAACAAGAAAAGCCACCATCGTTCTCTTGATAGAGCAATTTTATGACCAAGAGCGGCAGGCTAATAAAGAACCCCTTCCCACTGGCTAAAAAACCTGCCGCTCCAGCCTATCACAGGCAGAGAGGATCCTCACTATTTTGCCCAGCCCTGGTTTCTGGTTGCCAGGAAGATGGAACCCACAGAGAGAAGGTGGGGGGGTCTACGGTCTCCCGCTGTTGGAGCACAGTGTGGGCCACACGCCCCTCTGTGGGATCCTGAAGGGTGGTGTGATGTGGAGTCTCCTCCCAGAATGCTATCTGGGAAGGCTAACACACCGAGCTGTTAGCATTTACTCATATTTCAGTACAATAATTTAATCAAATTTTGATGGGGGCAAAAATGTGGCAAAAATCAAATGGGGAGCAATAAAACAGGGAAAGCAACCCAGAAGGTGAATTGTACTACACAATTTTGCTGAGGGCTATTTCCCCACTTACAAAAAAAAAAAAAAGAAAGAAAAAGAAAAAGAAAAAGCTTGTTTTATCTAGGGTAAGGTATGTGAGGTACGCAGAGGAAAATTCCAGAGCTGCACACACTAGCCAGTCACTCACAACCAAAGAGCAGGAGGGAGGTGGAGCCGCTGTGGAGATTTCTGTTTTTGTTGTTGTTGGTTTTACCTGAAGGAGTGGCTTCAGATTCAGCCAAAGAGAATCAATTACTATGTTACAGAGAGGGACCTCGTGTTTATAAAAAATTAAAATAAAACGTGCAGAATGATTTGTTTTTGTTTTGAGTTACTGTGAGGAAAAAAAATGTGGGAGAGGAGAGGGCTAGGAAAACAAGGAAATAGAAAAAGAAGAAAAAGGGAAACAGAACTCCTCCTCCCTCTGATGGTCAGAATTAGAGAGAGAGAAATAGTGGAGCGTGAGATCCCCAAATCGCCTGCTCCTGTGGACCTGCTCCACCATCTTATCACATGGGACATGGAATTCTGTGGGAGAGTCTGACGCTGCCCAGGCGGGCGAGCAGAGCAGCGGGGGAGGTGGAAAAACCGCCACACAGCCTGCTTCCCAGCCTCACATCCCCCTCCATTCACAGGGAGCGACTGGTAGCCTAGCAACCAGTCCAGTCCTTTCCCGCTGCATCCTGCTCTGCGCTCTGCGATGCAAAGTGCAGGGCGTGCCAGCAGGACCCAGAGTACAAGCGAGACAGAAAGGAATTTTGGGTTTGTTCTCTATCCAGCGTTCTCCTGCCAGAACTGGCAGCCCCATCATCCTACTTGTTACGCTTCAGCATCCATGCCTCCTCTCCCCCAACCCCACGGAGGCAAGGCGGCCCCAGGTTGCTCCCCTACGTCTGGGCACTGGGAAAACCAGGTGAAGTCAGTTAGCAAGTTTCCAATGGAAAGAGGAGAGGCATCTGAAGACACAGAGAGAAACTGGGACCAGAGCTCCCCACAGGATGAGCACTGCTGTCTGCTGGCTACACCTGGGGACGTCCACGGCAGAGTAGAGACTCAGCGACCACGCACACCATTCTGAGGTCACAAGAGTCCCTAACACGTCGGTATCTTGACTCTTGTTCATTAGGCTGATAAATCTGACCGGCCCAGGTGGCTCCCACCGGTTGTAACATATTTTTCATAGAATCTCTACTTCTCTCCAGGTCCAAGAGGCAGGACGTGCACCAGGGGGGTGTAGGGAACAAACAGCTCCGAGTCAGGAAGACCACCTGGATCTCCCTTTATCACAGCTCTAGCGCCTCGATCGATCACCTTCGACCCCTCTAGTCTCTAGGCACCAGCTAACACGCTCGGCAAGGCTCCAGGGGACACTAAGCCTGAGAAATGGTCGGGTGGGTTGAGAGCCCAAGGAGACTGACACAGGGAGCCACTCCAACCTGGAAGGTCGTCTCAGAGCTTCAGGGCCCACAGAAGCAAAAAGGAATATGCTACATCCACCCAACAAATAAATCTCAAGCCATCCCTCCAAACCAAGGGCAATGTCAGAAAGAAAGAAACCTGTCCAGGAGGGACAGAGAGACTCATTTATGCAACTAGATTCAGAGCAAAGAGCAACCTTCAGAACACCTCAGCGAGTCCTTGAAAAGGAGAGCCTCCCGGGAGCCACCAAGAGCCATTCCCTCAGGTCTCATGGCTGGGGAGGCAGGGGGAGCCCCGCTGGAGAGAAGCTACTGGCAACCCTAGTACCTCCTTAGTCAACTAGACTCGAATGACAAAGACCGACATTCACGGGTCAGATGCAGTAGCTTAGATAACTCTAAAACAGGTCACACCAAAAGTCTGTGGTTAGCTTTAGAATTCACCACTGGATTATCTTACAAGGTTTGGACTTTCGTAAAAGAAAAGGCTGTGTTATTGGAATAAGGGGAGGGGGTGTCCTTGCTGAGCACAGCCTGAGTGAGCCTGCAGTGAAGACAGCCAATTTCTGAAACACAGTAGAGAGTGAGTCATTAAGGGCTGCTGTGATGCACACACTGCATAATTGTAGGGCAATTGAGGCTGCGGTCAAGTCAAATCTCTGTCTGTGAGCAGGGTCCCCTCACGCTCTGCAGAGCACAGCCTGCAGGAGAGCATTGGGAGGCACCCGGCAGGGAGGGAGACACACCTCTGACAGAGCTCTGGCCAGATTCCGAATTCTGGTTCAGGATTACACATGTGCTCCTGGGACACTGTAGTTCAGACATAGACACATCCCAACACACTTCATGATGACTGCCTCATGTGACTAAGTGGTTCTACTACTGTTTCCCCCTGCACTGTCCATCCTCTGGTCCAAGGAACAACACGCCAACACCCCGGGACAGGCACAGGCCCACAGAAAAGCAACAGGTGGAGCACTCTCCGAATGGAACACTGAAGGTGGCTGTGGCTCCTCAGAGGCAAGCTCCTTAAATCCTAATTCCTGCCACGATTTCTCCTAAAAATATCTTTCCTTGTGCTCTCTGTGCTAGGTTTCCACAAGCTCCCTTAAGTTCTCTTTCCCATAGGCTTCTATTTTGCTTAACATAGATGAAAACGGGGTTCTGTGCCTTAGAACCAACAATTTTCCCACAGCTGCTAATTTCTTTTTAGAAAGTGTCTGCTTTCCTCCTTCATATTATAATTAAAAATATTATAAGAAAACATTAATCGTGATGTCACAAATAAAGAAGCTAGGTGTGACAAATCGGAATTCTCTTTTCTGTAGTAGGTACCAGATTTAATTACAGTTCTCAAAAATAAATAAAGCAAACATACACGCCCGAAAAATGGGGTGGTGGGCAGGGGAGAGAAGTGAAAAGCCCTCTTTCTTTCTGCTCAGAAGGAAAACATTGTTTAGAAGCATCAACTATTTATAAGCACTGAATGTCAGCCCCACTGGAAGGCAGGTGAGCACAGCTCACAGTTCCAGATTCGCCATTGACAGGGGTGGTGGTGGTGAAGGAAAGGACGACGCGGAAAACCTCAGGCACCTTCAGTCCTTGCTGAGGACAAACACGGTTCACAGTTCCTCACCCACCATTCCCAAATCCAAAGTTCTCTGAAAACTGGGACTTTAAAAATAATTCATTTGGCTGCCAAACAAAGCCATTTAGTGGCAAAACATGACATGAACTACATAAATTTATTTGTGGTCTATTTATCCCATTTAGGGTGAAATTCTTCCATTTCACTGCTGAAGTAATGAGTTTGATAAAGGGGAGCTGACCCTAGAGCCCTTTGGGGTGATTATATATATATCTATATATATATAAATATATCTATCTATCATCTATATATATATAAATATATCTATCATCTATATATATATATATAAATCTATCTATCTATCTATCATCTATATATATAAATCTATCTATATATATAAATCTATCTATCTATCATCTATATATATATATAAATATATCTATCATATATATATATATATATATATATATATATATAT
>JAAGEH010000165.1:4692853-4802118 GCA_011751065.1 Lasiurus cinereus
ATATATATATATATATATATATATATATATATATCACAATACCTTTCTTTAAAAATTCTGAATTTTAAAACACACCTGGCCCTAAGAGTTTCAGAGAAGAAAGAAAAGACTGTAGACTATACTGGGATGAGGTAAGACTCCTACAAAGTTTACTAAAGGCCGGAAACAGTCCAATTATCTCCTGGTTGTTTCTTTTTCATCCGCTTCCTACATCAGCCAGATAGTAGTGTTACCTGGCAACACTGTTAAAAATGGGAAATCCACTGCATAGGGTCCTGATTACATGATGTCCTACCTTCACATATTCCAGAGTTGGGTCCAGAAGTTGCTGGTCCCTGAAAAGAGAAAACAAAAATATGAGAACCATTGGGAACCATGCATTCCTGCACTGAGTAACATGTATCCAACAATATCTCACCCTATTCATCCATATTATAAAGATGGGCCCACTTCCCAGACAATACTCAGGAAGTCTGAGCAGACACCAATTCCTGTCATGGTATGTGTTGGGTGGGGTGAGAGTAGGGTACCACCATGACCTCAGTCCACAAGCTCTGTATATTTTGTCACATTCAGTCCAAACATTGGACTCTTTCCATGTGGTGAGTCTAGGTTCACCAGAGCATAATAATTAGCCTTCAAGTCTGAAGCAAAGAGCTTGGAGGAGGACAGGGGTGGGAGTGAAGCAGGGCTGGATGCCCAGGCAGGCAGCAGTCTGACCCGGCAGCTGTGTCACATCTATGTTGACAGGAGTAAATGGGGGCTCCAGTAGGCAAGGTGGCTGCCCAAGGTCACCCAGCAGTGAGAGAGAAAGGGGCTTGTGTCCAGTTCTGCTTCTAAACCACATTTCTCTCTCTCTCTCTTTCTCTCTTTTATGGCTGACTTGATTGGCCACCCACTCCTGGTGTCAAGCTGAGCGATTCACCCTCATTTTCTCTGTTGCTCAATTATTTGTTTCTCTTTCCCACCTAATGTCTGCTCCTGTTTATCATAATAAAACGCTAGGGCCGACCAGACAAAGTAAACAGCAGCAATGACACTGAGGATGCTCTTATCATAGAAAGCGGAAGAGGGTCTAAGGCCAAGGGACACTGATGCTTTCAGTGCTTGCAGAGTTATGGCAAGGCGGCCCCTCGACGAGGATGTGCAGAGACAGCTGCCTCCAGAGACCTAAACTTCGAAACAACTCAGCCCTACACAGCGCGATCATGTTGAAAGGACACGATGGCTCTGAAGCCTGTAAAACTAACCTTCTTAAGGAGGAGACTTAGCATTTCTACATCAAGAACGCGTCCACCCGAAGGCAAGGGACACCCCAACAAGCAGCCACCTGCAGGTCTGGCTGCATCCGGAGCTTTGGAGAGACTCTGGGAGACGGCAGGTCTACTCCCTAGAACAGCAGCAGCAAAGCCACAGCTCAGACACACAACCCGTTTGGGGGCTGGAAGCCATTCTTGGCCTAGCTTGACTGCCTGGTTAAGGCAGCTTGCAGGCACACGGCAGAGGCAGGCTGGCACCGAGATGTTCTCTGCATGCAGACAGCTTAGGTTCTGAAATGAGTCCAGAGAAGAGCTTACGTTCACAGGTCCGGGGGGTGCATTCCTATCAGAGGGGTATAAATCACTTTCGGGGCCAGGCACTCACTTTGCCTGCAAGCTGGCATTTTCTCCAAAGCTGCTGAGTCTGCCTGCTGGGCCCGGCCCCCACCTCTCTGGCTGTACTCGGGGCATCCTGCAGATATAAATCTCTGTGGAACTCCCTGGCCAAACTTTGTGGGCGGAACTTGGGCCATAGTGCTCCCCTTTATGTTCTTGAACCCCTGGGTTTTCTACTGAAGTAACTTTTAGGCTAATAGGCATTCAGTCATATGCTAATTATCTGAGCCCAGTAGTCAGGCTCATGCACGCAGAAAGAGGTTAGAAACACTGAAATGCTATTTCTCATCTTCTTCAAATGTCTATTAATACATACATGTCCTGATCATGGATAAATAGTACAGGTTGTGTGCTGTTTAAATCAATGGTTTTCAAAATGATTTTGGTCTCAGGATCTCTTTATGCTCCAAGTTATTGAGGATCCCAAAGAGCTTTTATACACATGGATTATACTTACTGATTATTCACAGAAATTAAAACTGTGAATTTGAAATTTTCAAATGTTTAATCAACTTACATTTTTAAAATAAACCCATTATATCTATCTATATAAAAGCCTAAGAGATCATCACAACCGAACAGACAATTGAACAGTCTGCGTGGGGTGACCAGGCCAGCAAGGGGGTTAGTGAGGGGTAACCAGGCCAGCAGGGGGAAGGGGGAAGTTTAGGGAAACTAGGCCGGGGGAGGGGGCAGTTAGGGGTGACCAGGCCAGTAAAGGGGAGCCAGTTGGGGGCAACTAGGCTGGCAGAAGAGGCAGTTGAGGGTGACCAGGCCAACAGGGGGGCAGTTAGGGGCTCTCAGGCAGGCAGGCAGGTGAGCAGTTAGAAGACAGTGGTCCTGGATTGTGAGAGGAATGTCTGACTGCCGGTTTAGGCCCGATCCCCTCAGACATCCCGCAAGGGGTCCTGGATTAGAGGGGTTGCAGGATGGGCTGAGGGGACCCCCCTACCCCCATGCACGAATTTCATGCACCAGGCCTCTAGTGCTTAAATAAGTAGCATTTTTATAAATAATGGATATGTTTTTGTAACAGAAATTCAGTGATGAGAAGAGTGACATTGTCTCACATTTTTGCAAATTGTTTTACTGTCTTGCTTAGAAGCCAGGTGAATTAGCCTATCTACTTCCATATTCAAGTACACATGTCTTGGTTGAAATAAATGAAGAAAATCCATCCTATATAGCTATGTAATTAGAAAAGGGAGGGAGCTGAAATCGGTTTGGCTCAGTGGATAGAGTGTCAGCCTGCAGACTGAGGGGTCCCGGGTTCGATTCGGTCAAGGGCATACACTTGGTCCAGTAGGGGGACTTGCGGGAGGCAGCTGATCGATGTCTCTCTCTCATCAATGTTTCTAACTCTCTATCCCTCTCTCTTCCTCTCTGTAAAAATTCAATAAAATATGTTTAAAAAAAAAAAAAAAGAAAAAAGAAAAGGGAGGGAAAGCAGGGAGCACATGGTAGAGGAGATAAATGTTCCAAAGTTCTTGTTTTCACATGAAGGCTTGAAGTTTTTCATTGGCAGCTAACACTGTCAAATATATATTTTCTTAAGTTCATTTCACTCATTTTGGGGGGAATATTTGCCAAGCATCCGGACCATTTGCAATTCTAACTCTCTTTTTTAGATGCTCAAATGTCCTTCTCTTGGGAAATTTTTAAAAAAATTTTGTCCAGGACCTGCTCTTCTCACCAGATTTAGCTGTAAACTCCTTCTGCTTTCACATATGAAAGCTGAAACACTCCTCTCTCCCTTTCTCTAGAGATACACCTGAAAACCCTCTAAGTTCCTCCAGGGTAACCGCTCTAACTCTCCTGGGAAGGGAGTGGGAAAACCCACTTGGAGCAGGCCAGGTGCTGTGCCAGGGGGGTGGGGGGCGGTTCTCAGATTTGCAGGGTCCCCACTCAGTGACGGGATGATCTCAAAGCAGGCCTATGCTCTCCCCACCACCCTCATCTCCCGCCCACAGACCCTGTGCCCGAGAGCCTGGGTGTTCTTCCAAATGCCCCTCCTCCCTTGGATGAACTCCCGGGTTCCTGTTTGATCCCCCATCACACACACTCTTGGCAGAAGAGAAGGAACCAAAGGCGATGGTCAGGGGTAAACTGAAGTCCCCTTTTGACCTTGCCCTCAAATGAACTCCACTAAGGGAGCCCTGTTCCGAGAGCAGAGGGGAATCCAGTGTTCTCAGGTTCCAGTTCAGGACTCCCAGGGTCCTAGTGGGTCCTCATATTCTCCTCCTCGTCCTTTTCAGAGACACAAGGGAGGGAATGTAAGGAGTGTAAACAGAACCCAGTGGCTGTGTTACAAATCCAAAAGCTTTAAAAATAATGGCCTCAGACCAAACTAAAATGATACTTAAATGCAGAAGTGTTGTGTCTCCTTCCTCAGCCTGCCCCCCCGGATCCAAGCTAACCAGGAAGACATGAGCTAGAAAACATAGCAGTTGGCCCTGGAGCCCCAGACACTAATTTTAAATAGGAGAGCCAATTATTCATACAGGACTGTGCAGCAAACACTCCTCGAACCACAGATTTATATTCTCCAACAGAGATCACTGGAAAACAAACAGAGGAACTTGGCAACATAAATAAAAAGTTTTTTTTAAATCATGTTTTTTTTTAAATGAATCCCCACCCATGAGGATCCATGATGCTGTGTGCATCTCTCTTTACAACTGCCGTCTGGCAGGCGTCCCCAGCGCCCCTCCTCCCCCCAGCAAGGCCTGCGGCCCCTCACTGCATGGTCCACAAACCGCAGGGAAGCAGCAGGGTGAAACCAGACTCGCCTGCTATTTTGTTCTTAAGTGTATTGAGTTTTAAGTAACATCGCTGTGTTTATTCCAATTAAGTCACTCTTTCCACTATCCCACTTTCTTAAGTGCATACCGAGGGATGGCTAGTTGGGATATATTTATTATTTCAGCTTGTTTCTCATCTGTAACCAGGTTAATGATTTTCTCCCTCTTAAAAGGACACTTGATCTATAAGTGTTTGCCGCTTTGAGCTAAGAGGTTCTCTATCTTGAATACACAAGCAAAACTTCCCTAACAGGGGTCTTTCCCAAGTGGTTGGAATACAGATAGGGAAGGAAGTACCCTATGTCTGTCTTAAATTACACAAAGTTTTAAACGAATGAATGTTTAATTCTTTAAATAGTATAGAATAAAGTAATGGCTAACAAGTTGTCAAACAAATGTCCTTTCAGATATACATAAAAAGGAATCGCTGGTAATAAAATGATTACTTCATGTAATGGGGGAATGTGAGAAACGAGATGCAACCTTTTAGGCTGAGGAGGACAAATGCTCCCCCTAAAATCCACACACACGAGGAATTCACAGAGTTGGCACATGTGGCATCGTGTTTGCCCCCCAGTTCACTACATAGTATTTATTTATACACGGTCTCTCCCTCTACAAGGTGAGCTCCCCCAGAGTACTGAGCTGTCTACTTCATTCCCAGTATCTTCCATACTTCTTACATGCATTCCGCCAACATCACCAAGCATCTATCACATGCTAGGCACCAGGCCAGGCCATGGAAACACAGGGATCCAAGACAAAGGCCTGGTCTTCAGACAGATCTTAGGCAAGTAGGGAAGACAGAGCCAAAGACCCAAACAACTCAAGTTGGAGAGAGGGTGTCAGTGAGAGAAAACACCAGGATGAAGCCTTTCTACACAACTGTGCCTACTTTTAAGGCCGAGTAGGACTTGTCCCTCCTCGTCCTTTTCAGTGAAGAAGCTGTGGTTAGGTGGTGATGAGAATTGCCTGGGGAACAAGAGAAGCATGTGCAAACACATGGGGCCATGAGACAATACGGTGCATTTGGGGAACTGTAAGTGCTCAGGAGTTAGTACCACCTTAGTCCAGGCCACGGTCATCTGTCACCTGAACCCTGCAAGACCCTCCCAGCTCCCCCAGCTCCACACAGCAGCCAGAGTGACTCTTATTCATACCAGGTCTCCCCTGCGCCCCCACCCCCGACTCAGAATCTTCTAACGCAGTGGTTCTCAACCTTTCTAATGCTGCGACCCTTTAATAAAGGTTGAGAACCACTGCTGTAGAGCCTAAGACCATTAGAAGACACAGATATTGCCGAAACCGGTTTGGCTCAGTGGGTAGAACGTCCGCCTGCGGACTTAAAGGTCCCGGGTTCGATTCCGGTCAGGGGCATGTATCCTGGATGCGGGCACATCCCCAGTAGGGGGCGTGCAGGAGGCAGCTGATCGATGTCTCTCTCTCGTCAATGTTTCTAACTTTCTATCCTTCTCCCTTCCTCTCTGTAAAAAATCCATAAAATATATTTTTAAAAAAAGACACAGATATTTACATTACGATTCATTATCTGTGTTTTCCGATGGTCTTAGGCTCTACAGCAGCAGTTGAGCCTAAGACCATCGGAAGACACAGATATTTACATTACAATTCATTAACAGTAGCAAAATGACAGTTATGAAGTAGCAAGGAAAATAATTTTATGGTTGGGGATCACCACAACATGAGAAACTGTATTAAAGGGTCACAGCATTAGAAAGGTTTAGAACCACTGCATCTAACGGCTCCCATCCATTCAGAAGAAAACTCCAACATTCTTACCTCAGCTGTTGAGGCTCTGGTTGGCATGAGCCCAGCCAGCTCTCCAATCTCACTGTGATAGGTAGATTTATGAAGATGCCTCCTCCCAAGATTCTCATCCCCTGGTGAGTCAATCAAGCACTAAGAATGCTGTGAGGGGATTTCGCAGATGTAATTGAAGTCACAAAACAGCTGACATTAGTTAGATATGACAATTACTTGAGTGGACCTGACCTGAAGAGTGAGAGGGATCTGACATAAGGAATCCTGTGTTGGTGTGACATTATGAGAGAGCTATGAAACGCCCATGACATGGAACGTAGAATGGCCCCTGGCAGAGAGCCAGGAAACAGAGACCTCAGTCCTACAACCATAAGAAACTTAATTATGCCGACAAGCTGAAGGATTCTGGAAAACAGATTCTTCCCCAGAGAATCTGAAAATAAAAGGGGGCATAATCATAGGTACAAACGAGCATAGGTAGAGAATGCTATGAACATCTTGATGCCTAAATTTGAAAGCTTAGGAAAAATTAACAAATTCCTAGAAAATAAAGTAAAATTAAAACTCAATACAAACAGAAAATCTGAATAGTCCTATAATTATTTAAAAAATGAAATCAGCAGTTCATTATCTTCCCACAGGCCTATATGGTTTTACTATCTGGCAAGTTCTGCCAAATTTTGGAAATATTTGTTACTTGAAAATTATAAAAACTCTTCAAGAGACTTGAAAAAGATATTATAATCTTGATACAAAAAACAGACAAGGTCAATAGGGAAAGGAAACGTATAGGCTAATCTCACACCTGAATCGATTATGAAAAATCCTAAGCAAATATTAACAAACCAAATCCAAGAATCTGTAAAGATACATCATAACCAAATTGGTTTGACTCAAAAATACGGGGCCAGTTTAACATGAGAAATTCTATTAATATAATTTATCACATTAACACATTAAAGGAGAAAAATCATTTGGGCATATGATTGATAGGGGGAAAGGCATTTTTAAAAAATCATCTTTTCATGATCTTTGCAGGAAGAAAGTTAATTCTCCACAAACTAGATACAGAAAACACACATACCTCCATAACCTGACAAAGGGCATCTTTGTCAAAACCCCCAAACCTCAGCAAGTATCATTTTTTAAAAAATATATATTTTATTGATTTTTTACAGAGAGGAAGGGAGAGGGATAGAGAGCCAGAAACATCGATGAGAGAGAGAGATTGATCAGCTACCTCCTGCACGCCCCCTACTGAGGATGTGCCAGCAACCAAGGTACATGCCCTTAACCGGAATCGAACCTGGTACCCTGCAGTCCGTAGGCCAACGCTCTATCCACTGAGCCACACCGGTTTCAGCAGCAAGTATCATTCTTAATGGTGAAGTACCAGAATCATTACTATAATCAATCAATCAGTCAGTCAGTCAGTCAATTATTCAGAAACAAGGCTAGGGTGTCCACTATTACTGCTTCTGTGCATCACTGTCTTGGAGGTCCAAGCCAGTACAATTATATAAGCAAAAGAAATAAAAGGTGTAAGAACTGGAAAAGGGAGAATAAAATTGTCATGATTCACAACTAAAAACTGTCAACATAGAACACTCAAAGAATATATCCAGACCTTATAAGGAAGTACAGCAAGGTTCCTAGATATGAAGCACCGTTCAAACACTTGAGAGATTTAAAATTTACTGATGGGAGGTACCAGGGAGATCTTGCTTTGTGGGTGTTCATTCATCACAAGTGTATGCATTCCTAAAACACTTAACTGAAACATAAGATGAAAAGGTAGGGTGTGTCTGACCAGTAGGCCATCTGTTTACCTGAAGTAGGGGAGCCAATGAGGAATAAACACTGCAGTCTCAGGGTCTACTGGTTTACCATTCTTTTTTTTCTTTTTTTAAATATATTTTATTGATTTTCTACAGAGAGGAAGGAAGAGGGATAAAGAGCTAGAAACATCGATCAGCCGCCTCCCACACACCCCAATACTGGGGATGTGCTCGCAACCAAGGTACATGCCCTTGACCGAAATTGAACCTGGGACCTTTCAGTCCGCAGGCTGATGCTCTGTCCACTGAGCCAAACCGGTTTCGGCTGGTTTACCATTCTTAACCAACCCATGCACCAGGGCATGTGACACAATCAGGAAAGGAGAACCCAACAACCAGGAGAAACTTTGCCCTCCACCAGCAACCTTGTGGCTGCAGCCTTTTACATGTAAATATGGCTTCGACCTAGTGCCCTCACCCTCCATCCTCCACCTTGCAGCTCCATCAACATCTCAAAATCTCAGCTGGAGAAAAGGGAATGTGAAGGGATAAATGAAAGAAGACATAGTAACAGGCTTTAAATCTGCTAAGAATTTGAGTCCACTGGACAACAGTCCTTATTGGATCACAGGTTCTTTTGGGTAAGATTAATACCTGGGACAGTCCACCATTCTCATTTTATATTTTGTTAGATGATATCCTTGATTCTAAGGCCTTGTGCCACTCACCAGCCTCATCTTTCCTCGTCTCTTACACTCCAACACATCCAAACTACTGGACTTCCCCTGAACCAAGAAGCCTGGAATCCTCCATGTCTCCCCACTCATTCCCACCTTTTCTGACCACTCTTTCCCCTGCTTCACCCCCTCAACTCATAGAATTAATGAAATAACATCTCAACACTTCTTTTCTATGCATTATACAACTTTATAATAACAAATGGTAAGTCAGTATAGTATGTATACTCTTGCATGTCTCCCTTCTTGGACCATGAGCTCCCTGAGAATAAGGACCACATTTTATTTTATCCTCCTTTGTAGCCCCAGGACACAGTTGCTCCATAAATGTTGGCTTGAAGGAATGAATGAATGTGTGTGTGTCCTCTCCACTGGGTAGGAGACCTAGACCCTGACCTTTCCCTTCCACCAAATGCCATGGGTTCATCAAGAGAAGACTAATGTGGTAGGAAGAGAGGAACCCAAGAGCGAAAGGTCCTTCTTGGACTGATGGGATTCCTCCTTAAAGATAATTTAGCCTTCCTAAGCCTTGCTACTTCCTAAGGTTGCTGTGATTGGACTGTGATGGCTTCAGGCAGAACTCCCTTAGCAAAGGGAACATCACTGTGTTGGGGCGGTGTGGCTCCCTGGCACCATTGAGACCAGATGTTTCCAAAGTGGCACTGCCTGAGAGGCCCGCTGCTTCTGCTGAAAACGAGTCTCTCTGGGCATATCTGAAATGCCAGGGAGGAGGTTAATCAGGGAGATAACCAGGACGGATAGCGTTTACCACAGGGCCATCTGCTTATGGGAAGATGAAAAGAAATAGATGCTTAAGAGAGGGCTGGCCTGGTGAGTGGAGAGATGATGTCTCTCGGAAAAGTATCAGCCTGTGTGCAGTCAGATGTTAGGGTTCTTAAAGATACTGACAATCACATTAAACTCCCAATTAAGAGATATTTCTTGTTCTAGGTGGGGGCATATTATGTGGATAGCCTTTGCTAATTTAAAAAAAGGGATGTAGCTTTAAAAACAGAGAACTATAACATTTTTAGATGTACACTTACAATATATTTTGTTTCATCACCTTAATGAATGAGAAGAGATTCATTCTCTGACATCTCACCATGTATTTATTGACCTTTGTTAACAGTGGCTTTTTCCACTAGTAGTTGATAGGATTAAGGTTGGTGCTTATTTTATATTGTCCTCCCAGGTTTAACACATGACATAAGAAGTTCCTTTTCACAAAGAACCTTAGGGATAGGTCTTAATGATCACACCAGCAGATACGTTTTAGAGCAGAGGCGTGGCAGAAACTCACTGTTCTATGGGGGAATTCACCTTCCATTTCTGGTGTCCAGAGCTAAAAACATTTACCGGATGTGATCTGGGCAACCAAGTGTGACCACTTCTCTCATTATTAAACTGCAATTAATGCTCCTAAAATCACATTAATCCTGTTGACAACCATAGCATACGGCTGACTCACTCTGAGGCTAGAGTGATCTAAATTCTGGAATGTTGTTCACATGAGGTGATTGAGACAAACCCCATACTTTTACTTTGTTTTTGGACTCTAGAGAAAGTCTTTGCTTCTCCCTACAGTCTTTCCAGTTAGATTTGGTCTGCGGTTTGAAAATGCCAAGATCATTTTTGGATCTCATATTTGTCATTTTCACATATTAGCTATTCCTCCAAGATTCATGTCATCCACCAAATGTGATCTGTATGTCAATATTACTGTCTAAACGAGTTTTTAAATGGGCTAGAATGGGGCTGAGGACACAGCCTATAGCATGCTTCCTGCACTATCTTCTAGCAGGAATCTCTCTCACCCCATGGACATCACCAATGATGGGCATTTTCATAGACACCTTCTCAACATTCCTCTAGTCTACCGTCAAAGTAACCCTAGGAAGGGAGAGTTAATCTGGTGATGCCTTGCTTTTGACAAAGCCTTGCTACTTCCTAAGGTTGCTGCTTCCTTTACCAAGTTTTCAAAAGAAGTCATTGTCCTAAAAACCCACCCTCTCCCCTGAAGTTGATGTCAGTCTGATCACTGTAGAGGTTAACTGTATCTCCCAAGTTCTTTTTAGAAATCTGAGACATCTCTCTGCATCTTTCCTGCAGCTCCTGGTTACAGCGCTCCTGTGATGTGGCCTCATTCTCTTCCTTCACCTTTACTCTACCTTTTCCAACCACAGGAGTCATTTCCTTGACCCTCCCCCCCACCCAAAAAAAAAAGCAAGCTGAACAGAAGCTCAGCAATTTCGTTTCTGTTTCTCTCACATTCTCCCTCTCTTTGGTCTCCTTGTTCTAGACATAACTTCTGAAAGCCCTTTTTGTGATCCGTAGCATTTCTCACAATCCTCTGCTCACTCTGCACTCTGGCTCTTTTACAGCCAGTGCCGGTGGCATGGCCCGACCTTTTCTGCTTCTGGGTCGAAGGTGAGGACGGCACAGAGGAAGTGTTGGCACAGAGAAGGCAGGCCTGAGAGAAGGGTTAGCTAGAGAGTACAACCTGCAATCACCTGGTCAAGGAGAACAAGTGACCTGCTGCCTGAGAGATGTTAAGGTCAGAGGTCAAGAAAACCAAACTTCTCATTGGACTAGTAAAATGGTACAAAGGGCTACCGTGTGAATGGGAAAGTTAGGTCAGTGGCTGAGATAGAGAGAGTAGGTGCTGGTGGGGTCAGATGGTTCAAAATGGGCATCCCTTTCTCCTAGGGCCATGGAGTCCTCAAATGGGTCGAGGCCCTAGCCTGTCTTTGGATATCCAGCTCCTGGCACAAAGCCTGGCACACAGTCAGGTTCAGCGTTCTGGTGAGTGAATTCATCAGCATGGCTTGGCTCATCACACCACAGTGGGGATCCATACAGGAGCTGGTCCAGGCTGGACAAAGTCCTTCACACACACACACCCTTCAATACAAGGTACCTGGGTGGTCACATTTGTCTTCCTCTTTCAAATTGTGGCTTTGTCTTTTATTGTTTTGAACTGTTTCCCTTTCAGAGCTTCAGGCCATGAGATCTTCTGTATCCTTTCCCTCTACTTGGGGAGTCTTCCTCCCTACAGCTCAGAGCAGACTGCAGACAGGGCACATTTCCCTCCCTAGTTGCCAGAGACTATTTACTTCAATAACTCCTGTTTCTTTCACTCCAACAGCCGATTCCTGCTCCTGTGAGTCATGTCGATCTCATTTGAAAATACGGCAGTGTCCAATTAATGTATTCGTGACGTGTGTTAAAAGAATGGCAATTACACTGTCTCCTCAGGCAGGTTCCCCAATCGTGTTAAAACAGTGCCATTTCACTGTCCTACCTATGACACTAGGGTGAGTCTCGAGGAATCCAAGACTGATACAAAGTGGTTTGGGTTGAGAAAAACTTGTCATGGCCATGAGTTAACCTGCGCTCAGCAGAATTCCAGTGACAGCACTGAGCGAAAAGCCACTGCTGAAATCTTAACTTGGCAGCAGTCCGTCCAACTGAATAGAGTCAGAACAAGAAAAGCCGTATCACGGCCAGTATGTCTCTTGGCAGGCACAGAGGGTCTGGCATCGGCGGATCAGGCTGCAGGCTGTCTAAGTCCAAACACAGCACTTTTGATAAAAGCAGATGCTTTGTTTGGCTGGTATCTCTCTGCCCTTCCTCCACTCCCACCAGCCCCATCCTTTCCGCCCCCAACATTCCCCATCCCCTTCGAAAAAAGCCTGTTTGTAAAGGTTTCTTTTCACTAGTTCACAGGCAGAATAAAAGCGCTATAGTTTTGAGATAATGTCCTCTAGGCCTCTAAAAGGAAAGATTTCACCCAGCCAAACAGATATAGAAACATATACCTTAGATCTGTCTTCCAGGGCAGGCACCCCGCCTCCAGGTGACTGCTCCCCAAAACCTTGGAAGAGCAGCCGTCACCCCGCAGGCAAAAGCCTGAATGCCAAGCGCAGCTGTCCATTCACCTCTGCTGTCCATAGTATCCTTAGGAACACAATCGTCATGCTGCTGACAGGCCAAGGAGGGGAGCTCTGGGGATGTGTCTGCTTTAATTAAACCAAAACACTGTATTAAAAAAATCATGTATATGAAATGAAAAAAAAAAGGTGCTTTGCTTTATTATATGCGTATTACGATCTTTTCATATTGAATTTTGTCTCTCATTAAAAAAAGAAAAAGAAACAAAAGCCTTCCTTTGAACAACAAAGCAGCTCCTGCCTCGCTCCTCTGCTCCCCACCAGACCAAATGCTCAGCCTCCTCCACTGACTCCCTGAAAAGGGAGCCCAGGATTCCTCAGGTCTGGGCCTACAGTCCTCCCCTTACGTTTGACAATCTCTCCCTTGGCGATGGCATTCATTTCATTTCTATGCAGACCCCTAACTTTATAACTTTTACTCAGATCTCTCAGAGCTCCAGGCTCATACTACCAAGTGGTGGTGCATATCTCCACATAGACCTGCTCGCATGTCAAACAAACCAGCACACCCAAAACAGAAGTCTCCATTCTCTGCCACCTACTATCTTTCCTCCCCCCAAAAAAGCAGCCAATCAACCCAATGAAGCCCTGCTCCCTTCCCAATCTTCCCCATCACAGTAAACAGCCCACAGCTGCCGAGCCACCTCATCACATCCAGCCCTAAGTCAGCAGACTCGACTTGCATCCCCCACCTTCACCTCCTCCACCACCATCCTGGGGCCACCGCCATCTGTTCCCTGCACTTTTGGAATCACCTCCTGCCCTCCCTCCAGCCCCTCTTCTCCCATCAATCAATTCTCTACAGAGAGACCAAATAATCTTCTAAAAACTAAATGGGATCAGACTATTCCCTTATGTACACCCTTTCAATGTTTCCCTTTTCCCCAGGGAGAAAACCTAAACTCCTTAGCAAGGTCTAGCCGATGCTGTAACAGAAATACAATGTAATTTTAAATTTTCTAGTAGCCATTGAAAAGAAATATGTGAAATTAACTTAAATATTTTCTTTAACCTATTTCAAAATTATCATCTCAATACATAGTAACATAAAAAATATTAATGAAGTATTTTGCATTCTCTTTTTATGTTAAATCTTTAAATGTTTTCTCCACCAGAGAGGCCTTCCCTCCCCCAAATCCAAGGGGCTCTCCGATGTCCTCTTCCTCGTACCCCCGCCTTTTATTAAGTATTTGTTGATGTATTTGTCTGCGTGCCCCCTAATCTGGGCACTCTCAAAGCACAGGGCCCATATCTATTTCATTCTCCATGGGAACTTGGTACCCAGCACAATGCCTGACACAAAATAAGCTCAATAAACATTCACTGAAGAATAAACAGTGAAGACACTGACATTAAGAACAAGGGCGAGCGAGCAAGGGCTGGGCCAGACCACTGAAAACAGGCTCTGTTTTGAGTCTTAGCACAATGGTGTGCTGGTCTTTCAGTGCAGAGCGAGGTGGTTATACCTGTAATCACGAGTGGTGGCCAACACGCACTGCTGTAGGGCAGCTTAGGGCAGACTGCATTGAGCATTTCTGCCAAACTTCGTCAACGTCAACATGTGGAAAACCTTCTTCCCCAGGAGAGAAACCCCCTCCAATCTGCCCCACCTCCATTGAACGTGATCTCAGGTTACACTTGAGGGTTAGGAGCCTCCCACCTCCAGCTTTCCAGGAGGAAGGAAGGATGAAAACCAACATCTGAGCTTTTTCTTCATGCCAGGTGCCTTCACATGGGATTGCACTTGACCTTAATACTACCCTTTGAGGATATGGAGATTCAGAAACGTATAGTAGCTTATTATGGAAGGTCACAAGGCTATCAGGTTTGGTTGCAGGCACCAGAGTCAAGGCCACCAGGCCTTCTTGGTCAGGTATCATTCAGCAGAGTTGGGGCAGGAGAAGGATAAACTGTGGCGACCAGGTGGGAGCTGAGAACAGTGACCGGCTCCACCCAGACCTTGGAAAACTCGTGTGAAGGTAAGTGCTGACATTCAGTGGAGCCTTCATATGGAGTGCCACACTTCTCAGACGGGGGTATTTCACCCCCACTTTATAGTTTAGAACTTGCCCTAGTTCACACATCTACTAAGTGGAAAAGCAGGGACACGAATGGAGACCTCTGGGTTGTATGCGCTGCGTTTCTCCCTCTCCCCACAGCTGGAGTTATCTTACCTTTGGACACTATGTTTGCAGGTGAATCTGGACCACAGATAGCCCAGGCTGCCCAAGATTGGGTCAATTATGAAAGGTTTTTCAGGCTTCTATAATTTTTAAGCAACAGTACATCACTTAAAACCAGAAGACCACAAGTGCTTATCTTTGACACCTTAAGAAGAGCTTGAAATTCTGCATCCAACCTAACAGCCAGTCTCTCAGGGGCAGACTGGGTGGTGACAGCACTACAGAGCTGTGAACAGCAGGGTGGCCTGAGGGCTTATCAGCCCTGTGGCTGCAGTCACAAGCCCATGGCTGCGGTCTCCTTCCAATCAACAGCAGCAACTATAACTTCTCCAGCTTCCATCCTTCTGACGAATCTGGGATGGAACCCAAACCCACATGTAATAAGAGCACAGATAATTTGTACCTACACAGCACCTTCTGCTTACAATACATTTTATTAGGTACTGAGGGATGCAAAAAAAACCTCTCCCAGTTTCTGATTCTCAGAAAACTAAAAAACCCCAATCTTTCCCAAACAGCTTATAGGAGGACTGAAAAAATCATGTTTTAAAGCAAGTCTCTCTAAGGTGTGTGCTGGGGGTTAGAAGGTAGAACCCAGAAAAAAGGTGGGCATGACAACACTGTATAATCTCTGATTGTTTTCTTGGGTGTAGCTTGCAGTCAGTTTTTTTAAAAAAATCCTTTCATTTCCCCCAGAAGAACAGCTGAGAATGCACAGACCCCAGCCTTTGAGTTCAAATCATCCCTGTCAATAGAGGGTCAGGACCACAGCGGGCAGCTGGAGGACATACAGGCATTTCCCATTTTCTGGGCTCCCTCGACCCTGGGAAGAGCACCATGCCCAGCAAGGGCTGAGCTTGCCCCTGACCCAGCTGCTTCTGCCTCAGCACACCATGGGCACGGGGGGCTGGACATGCACCTTCTTCAGAATTCAGTAACCCATCTGAGACAGTTGCATTCAAACACCACGGGGTATTTCAAAATGTCAGTAAAACTCAACTTTGAAATTTTAAGAATAAAAATTCAACACATGGTCCATTACTTCATAGATATATTCTTGGCGGTTAAGCCATTACCATTCTGCTAATTCATGCGATGGCCTTCTATTAAATAGAACCTATTAATCTATTAAATAGGCTTTTTGTTTCTTTTCAATTCTAAACCCAACCTTTCTTCTGTTCACGAAAAGCTTCCAATTTGCAGAGAGCAGACATACTCGCATATCCATAAAATGCAGATGTTTGCATGTGGACCTTCACATTTGGAGCCTTCTGATGAACTCTGAACCAAAAGACTGATTTATTTGCATGTCTGGGGGGACATGCTTTGTGGAGGAGAAAGCGGTGGTTATAGAACATGGTGGCTCTGAAGAGGAACAAATGAAACGATTTTTCACATGACGGCGCTGACACAGCCCGGAGCGAGGTCTGTACATCCGTGTTGAGAGAAGAGTTTGCACGGATCCTGTGCCTTACTCCTTTGCTTCAGTTTTGCAGAACTGACACTGTGACAGGGTTGGTTACTTACTACCAGAGTTTAACTTGGGATAATTCTGCAGACTTCCTGGCCCCTGTCGGTTAAAACACTTGTGACTAGTCAGTCAGCTCCATTCATGCAAATGAATGAAACATCACATTGTCCGGCCACATGCTCCCACAGCCCAAGGGGCAGAGGGAATTGGGCACTCCGCAGCTGTTCCCAGGAATGTGTGCCTCCATGTACCCACGGGCGGGAAGAGGACCCAGGACATCTCTGAGCGTTGATCCTCAGTTATTCCAGCAACACCAATATCCAACAACAGGAACCGGTGCCCTCTCCGTCCAGGGAAGGTCCCAGATTCAAATAAAAATTCATCCTTGAAGATAAATGACTCAAAGGGATACCAGCGAACAACGCTAATGTCAAGAGGAAATCCTGTCTGCAGACCTGTCGGAGAAGCCTTGCTCTGCCTGCGAACAAAGGCTCCCTCTGTGACATCAAGCAGCAGGTTTAAGAGCGCCCTGGCTTCTCGCTTTGGCCACCTTTCAAAACCACAAGTACATCCCAGGGCAGCCAAGACAACAACAAAGCCAAGAGATACAGTCTCCGAGGGAGGAGACCAGCTCCCCTCCTGGGCCTGCCTGCTGCCTGGCTTTTGGTGACTGAGGCTTCATTCTCCCCAAGGGGAGGTCGGAGCCCTGGGCGTCATGATCCTTATCAAATCTGCTATGTCTCTCACACAGAGTTAGGATGTTCAAGCAGGAGAATCTATGAATATGTGCTTTAAGAGATTTTAAAACTATAAAGTGGAAGAGATAATAATTCATGTGAACATGACATGTTTACATTGCAGTTTAATAATGCAAAGTTTTAGGTCAAAGGGGGAACTTCCTCTCTCTGCCTTGCTCAGGATCTCACGGGGTGGATAGTCAATTAATATTCCAGTATAGTAAAAGTAACTTTTTAATGATTAATAAGGTAAGCATACCTGTTGGGAAAAGCGCAAACCTGCATAGCCAATACATAGTAACATAAAAAGTATGAATATTCAGAGTATGTCACAAGGACCAGGAGTGCTGCTTAGAGAGTTCCCTCTGCCTGGAGGTGGGTACACCTGAGGAGCGAGTCCAGGCTCCTTGTGATGGCCCCACTATCATCGTGCCAGACCAAATGTGACACAAAGGGAGGTCTTCACATTGGACATCCAGGCAAATCGTGAAATTAATGCCTAAATTCACTATGAAAAGAAGCAAGGCCAAAAAAGTTTACTGGAAACAAACCCTGTAAAATATCAATATTCCCATTATAAGATGACCTAACTATCTTCGGTCCCTGAAGACAGAGATCCAAAACTCTAACTTCCTAGCAGACGTGGCTCTCAGCTTCCCAGGCTGAATGAGCTGGAGCAGTGGGCGGTGAGGGTCACAGCTTCTTCTGGCTACAAGTGATAAGTTAGGAATAGAAATGCTATCCCCACTCCCGGTAGCTCCCTGTGGCACCTGAGGGCTCCCTGGAACCCCGGGTTCTCATTCAATCTGCTTGTCTCTCATTTTTCACACAAACTTTGTTTCTATCACAGCTTGTTCCTGAAAGGATTGGAGACAGCTTATAATCTTATTAGGTTTACTTAAAGGGATTTAAAAAAAAAAAAGAAAAGAAAAGAAGGAACTTTAAACTCCTCAAAATTGGGATCACTTCTGATGATGTAAAACAATGTGTTAGGCCAGTGGTCGGCAAACTGCAGCTCGAGAGCCACTTGTGGCTCGAGAGCTGTGGTTTGCCGCTTTGTTGACTAATGAGTTTGCCGACCACTGTGTTAGGTTATTAAAAATAATACTGAGACAGATGACTGGGAAATAGGACTTTGTGATCCTTTGACACACAACCACATGCCTGTTCAGTATAATTGTAAAAGATACGCATTTGTTGCTTCCTGTATTTGCCGTTAACAATAAGGTATTTTAAATTGAGGAAAAAAGATGTGACTTAGGATGAACGCAGCCCTGAGTCATAAACAAACTCATGCCAGCCTTGCTTGCTAAGTCTCCACCATCTGGACTTCAAACTCAAGACCTGCGTCCAGTCCCCTGATTAGATCTTTTTACAGAGATGGGACCTCTCCGTCCAAGTCAGCTGTCCAATTAAAAAGCTTTGAAGTCTTGGTAGATTGACAGCCTGGACCCTGGATGTTTATCAAGAACTTCCTCAAGAGAGGAAGGGGGCTCCATGACCGCCCAGTCCCTAGCATATCCCCCTATAAGAGCTGGCACCCCGCCAGGACCTTAGAACTTCAAGAAATGAGTGTGGGAGTTGTCTATGTGTGGTAATTCATAGATATCCAGCTCACTATAAAGTTTAGGTTAAAAGATAAAAAGCGGCCACAGGAAGCCGGGTAACAGTTTGCTCTGAGTCCACATTGTGGTGCCTGGCATTTGTGCTTCTTTTGGGGTGACCAGAAGTTATTTTCCTTTGCTGCCTCATAGCTCTATGAGAGGGAGGAAGGACAGCTCCCCTTCTGTACCCCACCTGTTACTTTCCAACGATGCGACATGAGCAATGCTGTGTACAGGCGGGGCCTCCACACTCACCTTCTCGTCAGCAGGCCCTCTGAGTGGGGAGGTCGCCCACCTAGGTTTTATCAGAGCACGTCCAGGCCTTCTAATGGTTCTCCCTGGGGAGCCTTCTGGTTTAATGTCGGAGACATTTCAGAGCTCTCTGATGTTTTCTACAGAGAATACCTGGGCCTCTCCTTAATGTCTTCTGGTACTTCTGCAATACTAAAACTAATTCTAAACTCTTGCCTGCCTCGCTCTCTCCCAGCATCGATATTATTTTCTCCCAACCTGCTACACTACAGCCACAGGCCACACCAGCTTTGTTTAGGGTTTCTCAAATATCCCAAACTTGTCCCCCTGATCCTTGCACTTGCTCTCCCTGCACCTGGGACAGCCAGCACTGGTTCTCCACACTATCTTCTCTCTTCATGCAGGTCTTAGCTCAAATATCACCTACTCAGAGACCTGTCCCTATAAAACAGACACAGTCCCAATCTATCTCCAGCATATCGCTCTATTTCCTCTATAACACTTACTATAGTCTGCCATGTACTGTTTACTTAATTGTATTTATTACCTGGGTCTTTCATTAGAATACAGGCTCTGGGAGGAAACTGTTTCAGATGTCTTATAGCTATCCTGTTAGTTCACATATTTCTCCACCATGTAGAAGGGCAAGCACAGATTACTGAAATATTTTGGCTGCTAGAATGTCTTCAATGTTGGACTAGTCTTTCAGTTAGATACCCAGAGGAGCTGGACAGAGTTTTCCAGGTGAAGCACAGGTACTTATAAAATCAGAGTGCTGTAATTAATGTAGGTACTCAATGTAGAGATACTGAACAAATCAATGAGCCAGGATCAAAGTGGCCTTCTTTGCTACCGGACTGGACACCAGGAAATATAAGAGAAGAAACCACTCCCTGTCTTTGCCCAATAGCATCACAGACTGCTTATCTTCCCACAGGAAAGGGGGTGCAGTTTCCAAATGAGCTCCGAACAAACAGAAACCAATCACAGCCAGGCCCCTTACAAACCCAGAGAAGAAGCCTTTACAATCATAAGGCTTATTTACCCACATCCTGGTGGGTAGGAGAAAAATTCTACTGTATTCTGCAGCTGACCTGATGATGCATCCACACAAAATTTTATTTCATCATATTACAACTAAATACAAGGAGATACAGGTCCTAATTTATAGACATCCTGGCATCTCTTTAGCATTGAATGGATGTAGTTTAGAATCTGATGTTATAACAAGAAGAAAACACAATACCAAAGTCCTGCTTCTCCTTTAGAGACTCAATTTAGAAAGTTGGCTCTGAAAATACTCTCAAATATGACATTTTAAAAATGGTTCATTTGCCTGGCAGGTGTGGCTCAGTGGTTGAGCACTGACCTATGAACCAGGAGGTCACTGCACGATTCCCTGTCAGGGCACATGCCTGCTAGGAGGCAACCAATCAATGATTCTCATCATTTATGTTTCTCTCTCTTCCTCTCCCTTCCTCTCTGAAATCAGTAAAAATATATATATTTTAAAATGGCTCATTTTGTGTATTACAATTGTTAGTATTATGATTATATACATATTTTAAAGTAAGTCTTTATCTTTGAAAGACACATACCAAAATATTCACGGATAAAATAAAATGAGGTCTGAGATTTGTTTCAAAATAACACCAGAGGAAGGAAAGTGGTGGGAAACAGAGAGAGCTAGCCATGAGTTGGTAACTGTTGAAGCTGGGTGATGGGCCCACGGACGTTCATTAAACTACTTGCTGTCCTTTGTACATGTTTGGCATTTCCCCTCAGAAGATGACTTTTTTTAAAAGCTCTCTAAGACAAGTCATTTTCCCTCATGAAATGTCAGAAGTTACCTGGAGGTGAAGACTTCGCCTTTCCAGTCCTGCCGGGGGTACTCCTGGATGATGTCCTGGTTCAGAGATGAGTTGTGCCGTGGAGATTTGGAATGGGGCAGGGTACCCGCGTGACTGAAGCTATCACAGGACCTGAGGGGAGGAGGGCCTTTCTTCTTCCGTGGAAGGGTGCCGTGTATAGACACGTCCTGATAGGCATCTGTGCGGTGATCGGCGAGAGGAGACTTGCTGCTTAGAAGGTCCATGGACGAGGCCAGGGGAAACTGGTGATTCACCGACATGTTTCTGGGAAGGCTCGCGAATTTCCCCGCAGCCATGATTCTCTGCTCTAAAGGGAAATAAAAGGAGTGAAGGTATGAATCTAAGATAACCCCAAGAACTGGCTTCCTACTGACGAGAGGAAATGGAAATATACCACGTAACAAAAGAAAATGTCCAGGGCATTACAAGACAAACACTGAATGGCATTACTAGTGAAATTTAATACAAACAGGAAGTTTACTCATGTCCCTTTTTGATATTACAGAGGAATTCTCCTGGGTTGGCAGCAGGTCGGCCAGTGGAAAAGGGCAAACACACTTCAGAGACTTGGGAGGCACATGAGCTGTTTTATTATTTCAGGTGACTGAAGCTGATGGAAATGCATGACTAACGAAAAGTTCATTGAGGAGGGACTCAAGGTTTCAGTAACAAATGCGTTACAGAAAATGCTGTTAGATAACGAGCTCACGTTTTCCTACCACTCTGAGCACGATAAGAACAGGCGGAGATTATTGGAATTCCTCAGCTGCTAGAACTCCTGCAGTGCCAGACCAGCCCCTCAGTTGTGCTACCCACAGCAACAGGGCAATTTTTCTGTCAACGACCTGGTGCTTATAAATAAATCAATGTGCTCTAATTAACGAAGACAGGCCAGGGTCAGGGGTCAGGAGGTGGCCACTGCTCCCTACAGCAGTGGGCTCAGCTGCAGAGGGAAGCCACTGAGGTGGGGGCTCCATGTACACTGTCCCCCCAGGGAGAGGGGTCAGGACCTGCCTGCCACCGGCAGGGTAAGCAATGAACATGAGTGTCTGCATAGTCAGGGAAGGGTGGGAAGGGAAGAGAAAAAAAATAAAAATAAAAATAAAAAGGGGGGTATGGAAAGAAAAGGAAAATGATACCTGAGGTATATGTAAAAGCAGCCGGACAATTATTCCCAGCTTTGACCACTAGTAAAAATGTTCACCCTGAGAGAGTCAGCACCCCCAACACCCCCAAAACAAATGATGGTTTTGACCTAAGCCAAATTATATGACATTTTTAAAGCCAACGTTTAAGGAAAAGAAACACAGGCCTGATGAAAATTAGGGCCAGTCCCTAGAGATGTAAGGATCCAGACTGTGTCCCACTGGTCATGCCATCAGCCTGGTGTGGATGACAGCAGTATGGCTAAGCCCAATGCACGGTCTCTGCAAGGCTGGCAGCAGAGCATCCCCTTGCTCTGCAGTCTCCTCTCGAACCCTACAGTCCCCGCTCCACACAGACAGCTCTTCCCACAGCTCTGAGTGAACATTATCACTTAATAGAACCTCTGCAGAGTCAGTTCCACAAAGGAATTGGGGATTTGGGACATGGCTTGACAACAACCAAGAACACAGCCCTCCAGAATCTCCCAGTGCAAGAGATAAAGGGGCAGAGTGTGCAAAGAAGACAACTGACATCAAAAACACAGGATCCACAGCTTCTGTGTGCAACCAAGAGGGGCATGAGAGTGCTGGGGACTGTGGAAGGAGACCCCTCGCTCAATTCATATCATCCTAACCCTGGCCTCAGTTCTCTGCTAAACCGGGTAATTCTGGGGCTTGTCTGCTCCATGTCTAACTAGGACCACACAGAAGGCCTGGCTCCTATTGGGTGCAGAACAATAGAACGGTGTGGGTCCTTCCCCTGGAGGCCCCGCCCGGGGCTGACTGGTGCCTGGCACACTGTCAGCACTTGCTCAACATTAATCATCATTATTAAAAAAGAAACCAAACTCCCTAGCCCTCCCTGCCTGACCACCAGTGACGTAAACTGACAAGGATTCCCTCACCCTACACACAGACCCACAGCTGTGCACGCTCACCTGTCGGAGCTATCAGCGCCTGCTTTCTCCAGACAGGCCTGCATCATTTCAAAGAGCCTTGTGGGGAGGCCTGAGCAGCCACAGAACCTCTGTGTGCAAAAGGCCACACTGTCAGCCAAGTCTACTTCCAGGCGAGGGTGATGGGCAAAAGCTGCCCTGGCGCCAGTATTTCTGGCAGCCTGTTTCCTCTCTGCCCACCCAAGACCCATCTAGATTTCAAGATTGGGCCAGTGTTCTAGAATGCCCCACACTCCGTTTATTCTTGGCTACAGAGGGATATTAACACCTGCCCTTTCTACTTTCAATTCAACAAACATGTACATGCCTACTCCTTATAAGATTCTCAGAGAAACAGGGTCGTAAGCCCCAGTCCCTGAGAGAGAATAATATAGGGACATCAACAGGGACTCATCAATAGGGCCCTTAACATGCCAAAGGGAAGAACAGTTACTTTTTAAAATTAAATTTATTGGGAGACATTGGTTAATAAAATTACATACTATTCCTTTCTATGATACATCATCTGTATATTAAATTGTGTGTTTACCACCCAAAGTCAAATCTTCTTCTATCACCATATGTTTGATCCCCTTTACCATTCCCTCACCCACTGGTAACCACCATACTATTGTCTGTGACTATGAGTTTTTGTTTGTCCATTTGTTGCTTTCTGTTTTATTTTAAACACTTTTTCTTGATTTCAGAGAGGGAAACGGAGAGAGGTAAAAACATCAATAATGAGAGAGAATCATTGATTGACTGCCTCCTGCACGCCCCCTACAGGGAATCAAGCCCCCAACCTGGGCATGTGCCCTGACCGAAATTGAACTGTGACCTCCTGGTTCATATGTCAAAGTTCAACCACTGAGCAACATAAGCTGGGCTGTTGCTTTCTGTTTTACATCCCACATAGGAATGAAATCATATGAAGAACAATCAATTTTGATGAAAGGATTCATGGAGGATCTCAGAAAGGGCCTCTCTGAAGAGGAAGGATTGTGAAAGGTGGAAAATTGTAAGGAAAAGCCTTCCAAGAGGATGCTGTAAGGGCAGATGCATAAAGGCAGGAAGGGCCCCACAGGCTCAGGAGTCGCGTGGTGGCACTGGAGCGCAGAGGACGAGAAACATCTTCTGGAATAAGCACAGCTTAGGGCCCGAGTTTGGTTTTCAAAGGCTTTGTCAAGGTGTCTGGATTTGACAGTAAGTTCTGGTGAAGATCTGCAAGGGAAGGACAGATTTCAGCCTGTGGCTGGTAATTCTGAGGGAGGGGAGAGGAGGAAGGCAGAGGTCAGTCCAACTGATGGCAACAAGCCAGCAAGGAACAACGAAGAACTTGGCCTGGGGCAGTGGCCAAGGGAAGGGAAAAGAGGGGCAGGGTGAAGAGCTGGGAGCTCAAGGCCTCTGGCTGGGAACTATGGTGTGATGTTGTGACACACCTAGGAAGAAGGGCCCTCCTCCTCCTCTATCCCGCTCCCCCCCCCCCCCCCCCACCGCAGGAAGGTGGGTAACAAGCTCATCATTGGAGCTGATCTGTGTGAGGTCCCAGGACAGTTTGGACTAGGAGGGTAGATACTGGCATGTGCAGTTAGGAGCCAGGATAGGATGTAGATTTTTAAGAGTCATCAACATAAAGGGAATATTTAAACCAGAGAGTAGATCCCTTAGCTTGTTATTATCAGATGTGATAACAGATGTGAAAGCACCTCTTAAACTGTCAGGAACCATATAATATCCATGAATTACATCCATATTCGTTCTCCCTGTGGCTGCTTTAAGCCTCTAAGGACCAAAGCAAGGAATGCGTTCTGAAAATGTGCAGTGGTGGTCCTTCACCTA
This sequence comes from Lasiurus cinereus, assembly GCA_011751065.1. Lineage (NCBI taxonomy): Eukaryota > Metazoa > Chordata > Mammalia > Chiroptera > Vespertilionidae > Lasiurus > Lasiurus cinereus. Next base: position 4,717,597 of record JAAGEH010000165.1, read on the forward strand.
GCTGCACATTAAGAAGCCTCCAGAAAGCTTTTTAAACCCCAATACCCTGCGGTGCACCAAGCCTCTAGTCCTATCTAACCAAACCAATGGAATCAAAATCTCAGTGGATAAGATCGTGGCAGCAGTCTGCCTCCATATTGACCAATGGAGATAGTAGGGTGGACAGTCACTGGATAAGTGAGTCTCTTGGGTACAGAGCAACTTATACTCAGATTTTTTTTTTTACCTGGATGACAGAGGAGAATGACAATGAGGAAGTATCATTCAGTCAAAAGAAACGTTCATTCATTCTTCTACTTAACGCTCATTTATGTGGAGAGCACTGTGCTGGGTGTGGGACAGCGTCAACCATCCTCATGAGATGACTATGCTATGGAGGAAGCAATGACCTTGCTGGTGATCCCCAGTGCCATGGGGGCACATAAAGTGGGGACTGGGCTCTAGCGCCTCTGGGAGTTTCCCTGAGGTTGCAAAGCAGAGGTTAACAACTGGAAGGAGAAGATCATCCAAGTTGAAGTTTCCAGAGAGTTCTCAGCTGCAGACAAATTGAAAAATCACAGGCCAAGCTCTCCTTTACAACTCCCTGCCTCTAAACTGGAACTCTTCCCCCATTAAAATACAGCCTTGTCCTGTGTCTAGTCACTTGGAAAGATTGGCTCAACCCTGGGCCCTGTGTCAAGTTTGAATCAGTCCAATGGTGGGGGAGGTGGGCCCAGCTGGGAAATAAAACAAAATAAAAGTGGGGCAGGGGATGGAAGGGGAAGTATGGGTGGGAGGAGCTCATTTGCAACCTTTGGGTTGCTCTATTTCTTACTTAAGCTTTACTAACTTTTAATTTTTCCAGACTCCAGGACCCTAGGGGAAAATCCAAGGGGCAGAAGTGCATGGTGTGTAGTTTGAATCTAGGTTCAAGGTTGAGTACTTTTTGTTTTGCAGAGAAGCCACTTACCACATCTGATCACTAGGGCAGAATGTTAGCGTGTTATATGCAGGTGGGGTCTCAGAGAACCAAGCCCCTTCCTTTTTCCACATAAGCAAATAAATGTTCACTCATTCAATATATATTCTCTGAAGGTTTACAATGTACCATGGCTGAGGATATAATAAACTAGACAAGGCACTGCTCTTACAGAGCCTACTGTGATGGGGGAGTCCTACCAACACAGTCACAAGGGCACTAAAAAACGCAAAACAGGGTGACATGAGAGAACATACTGGCTGGGGATGAATAGCTATTTCAGATTAGGATGGTCTGGAAAGACCTCTCTGAAAAGGATATAATGACATAAGATGAGAGAGAGAGAGAGAGAGAGAGAGAGAGAGAGAGAGAGAGAGAGAGAAGCAGAATGGAGTTGCAGGCGGGGGCTTCTACACATGTGAAGGCTTGAGGAGGGAACACATGGTTGGAAGAGCACTGAGGAGACTAAAGTCAAGTCTCCAGCTTCTGGCTCCATGTTTTTTCTCCACTTGGAGATGTTTCTGTCTTGATGTTTCTAGTCATTATGCGATTCTTATATACTATTTGATTTCTTAAAATCAAACATGGTCTGACTCAGAACCTAGGCTTGCTTTGGAGTCAGACACTCAAATCCCTACTCTGCCATTGACTTACTAGCTGTATAGCCTGGGATAAGCTACTCAACTTCTCTGAGTTTCTCATTTGTAAAAATGAATTAACAATAACTATTTCATGGGGTTGTTGTGGAAAGTAAATGTAGTTGTGTATGGAAAGCTCTGACACATAGCAAGCACTCAATAAAGAGCAGGTCTCCTCCAGGCAGGGCAGGGACCATGTCTGTCTTCCTAGTCACGGTCTCTCTAGTACAATGTGAGTTCACAAACGAAGCCACACTTCTGGGGAAGCCTGGACAGGAAGGATGAGGAGGGAAATATTTTAACCTGAAGCAACAGATTTAAACACACCAAACCAAGCAGGACGTAGACAGACACACACACCCAGGCACACCAAGTGAGCGAGTATGCAGTCTTTAAAAGAAAAGCCCAGCTGAGACTCTGGCCACCAGACTTCACCTCTCTCCATTGCACAAGTAAACAGACATAGTGTCCTGACAGAGTCTGATGCTAGATTTTGAAATATTTAGTCATGCACCATATAATGACAGTACAGCCAGTGAGGGGCCACATACATCACAGTGTTTCCATCCTATATAATAAAGAGGTAATATGCAAATTGACCTTCACACCCTTGCATCACAATATGTCCACCTCCATGTTGTCACAAGATGGCCACAGGGGAGGGCAGTTGAGGGTGACCAGGCCTGCAGGGGAGAGCAGTTGGGGGTGATCGGGCCGGCAAAGGAGCAATTAGGTGTCAATCAGGCTAGCAGGGGAGTGGTTAGGAGCTATCAGGCTGGCAGGCAGAGTGGTTAGGGGCAATTAGGCAGCCAGGTAGGCAAGTGGTTAGGAGCCAGCAATCCCATATTGGAGAGGGTGCAGGCTGGGCTGAGGGACCATCCCCGCCCCGCCCCATGGATTTCGTGCACTGAGCCTCTAATCCTATCCAATAAAAGAGAAACATGCAAACTGACCATACCTCCACTACACCCACCAGACACGCCTGCCAGCCAATCAGGAGCGAGTATGCAAATTAACCCAACAAAGATGGCAGTTAATTTGCATATCCAGGTGCAGAGCGAAGATTGAAGACAGTATTGAAGGAAGCCAAGTGCTGCAGAAGGGAGCGAAGCTGCAGAGAAGCAAGCAGGGTGGTGGGAAGCAGTCGGGACTGCAGAGAACTGGGGGGGGAGGGGGAGGGGTAGAGGAGCAGGAGGGGTGGAGGGGGAAGCAGGCAGGGCTGTGGAGAGGGGAGGGAAGCAGGTGGGGTGGCAGAGAAGGCCACAGGAAGCCCTATTCTTGCAGGAATCTTCCTGCAACGGGCCTCTAGTAAGATTATAATGGAGCTAAAAAATCTCTATCGCCTAGTGTTATAGTAGCCATCATCAGGCAACACATTACTCACATGCTTATGTTGATCTGGTGTAAACAGACCTACTGTTCTGCTAGTCATATAAAAGTATAGAACATACAATTATGTGCTATAATTTTAAAGTGTATTCTTTCCACTTATTAAAAACCTAAATTTGCTGTAAAGCAGAATACCATGTTACACCAGCATAGCCTATACATCTCGTGCCTACTCCATCTCTTGATTACATCATCTTCTCTTGCGCTTGGTTGAATCTTGTGTTGTTTTACAAATTTAGTGTTGCCTAAGTGTACAGTGTTTATAAATCTACAGTTGTGTACAGTAATGTCCTAAGCCTTCACATTCACTCACCAGTCACTCACTGGCTCTCCCAGAGCAACTTCAGACCTGTAAGCTCCATTCATGGTAAGGATAGGGCACTTATCATGAATGGTGGATCGTATTTTATTCTGTATTTTTACTGTACCTTTCCTATATTTAGATACATAAATATTTAACATTTTGTTACATTTGCCTATAGTATCCAGTAAAGTAACATGCTGTTTATATCTGTAGTCTAGGAGCAATAGGCTATACCAGTGGTCAGCAAACCACGGCTCACGAGCCACATGTGGCTCTTTGGCCCCTTGAGTGTGGCTCTTCCACAAAATACCATGGCCTGGGCGAGTCTATTTTGAAGAAGTGGCATTAGAAGAAGTTTAAGTTTAAAAAATTTGGCTCTCAAAAGAAATTTTAATTGTTGTACTGTTGATACTTGGCTCTGCTGACTAATGAGTTTGCCGACCACTGGGCTATACTATACAGCCAAGGTGTAAAGTAGCTATATCATATAGGTTTGTGTAAGTGCATTATATGATGTTCCCACAATGATAAAATCACCTAACAATGCATTTCCCAGAACGCATCCCTGTCAAGTGGTGCATGACTATACAAAACAAAGGTCAAACACTCTATATCTTGATATGAAAATGAGACTCATGTGAATGTTCAAAGAGCTGAAATCTCAGTAGGGACATGAGCAAGCCTGACAGCTCCCAACCTATCTGGCTGTGCTTTGAAATACTTGTAAATAGCAGCCTGACTCACTTGCTTTACCAAGATGTGTCAAAGGAACTGATGATCACATGGAATCAAGATAGAGATAAGCAGCTCACACATTTGAATTTTCCTATATTACTTGGATTTTTCTATTTTTGTTCTAATATAAGATATTTCCAAGTCAAACTCATAGATGGTTATCTGAATGGCCTTTAAGAATTACATATACATGTATATAGTTAATTGTTACCTGAGAATATTTTTTCCATTGCTTTTTCTGAGAGAGTGGAAGAGACAGAGAGAGAAAAACACAGATGTGAGAGAGACACCACTGGTTGCCTCCTGCAGGTGGCCCCATGGGGGAGAGGGGCAGGGAGCGAACCCATAACCCACAAACATGCCCTTGGCTGGGAATCGAACCAGAGACCCTTTGGGGTGTGGGCCGGCACTCTAACCACTGAGCACACTGGCCAGGACCAGAACTGTGTATATTTTAAACTCTGGAAATGAAACCACCTTACACGGCCTTATTATGACCTTGGCAGAGAATTTACAATTTTAATATGTACTTTTATATCTCCTCTGCAGGGTCAGACAGGGAGAGGAGATGGAACAACTGCACAGATAAAAGCGGCTTATCCACTAATGTGAAGTTTGCTTGAGTTTAAATATTAAGAGTATGCCTTTATTTTTGAAGTAAACTCAATGAAGTCTAGCCAAATGATTGAAGTGTGAATAATTCTCCCCTGGATTGTATTTCAAGCACCACAGCACAGGATTTACATGATAAGGTTAGGATTAGCATTGGACAAGCAGTCCTTTCTATATGAACTGGGGGAGATCAAGATCTTGGTTAGTCATCCTGGAAATGTCAGGCTTAGCAGCAGTTGGGAGAAAGTTGGCGTGAGGGTGGGGAGCCCTTGGCATGGCAAGTTATTTACGTTATGTACCATATACCCCCTTTCAACCGCGTGCTCTGCGGCTTCCCCTTGATCTACTGGGAGCCCTCTCCCACTCCAGACCCCCTTCTGCTGAGCTCAGCACCCCCAGCACCGAGAACTCCCCCTCTCCCCCACTTCTCCCAAGTCCTTGGCAATACGCAGGGAGATTATTCCCTCTCAAACTGACCTTCCCCTCCGCCGATGTATTTTCCTTGGGGAGATCTGCGTAGCCTTGGAAGATAAGAGTCAAGGTTTAAAGGAACCTCTGAATGCCTGGCTCATTTTCTCTCTGCTGCTGCTGCTGCTGATTTTAGGTTCAAGCAGACACCAGCGCTGGTCTTTCCCCTTCGCACGCTGCTTCCACGGAGTCAACACCAAAAACAGACTTTTCCACCTCCTCCAAGTCCCAGCCACGACCCGCCGTGATCCCCACGGAACAGGCGCCTCTCCAGCGGCCTCCCAGCTCCCTGGATCTCTCCCAGACGAGTGGCTACACCTGATCAAACTTTTAAAGTGCTGGCAGCCGAAGCCCGTGAGGAAGATGGCTTGATAGGAGCCTCCTTCCTGTGCCCCCGCCGTCCTTCCCTCCCTTCCCCGCCCCTCCCCTGCCCTCCCCTCGCCTCTCCGACGCAGAGGGAGCAACACAACCAACTATTCATTCTTTCTCAACAAAGGGAGCGAGGGAGGGAGAGGTTGTCAGCAGTTACCCGGCGGGCTCCTTCGCTTTCTTTGCAAACTTTCCAAGAGATTAGTTGAGAAACTCGCCTCCTCCGAGCCGGTGCTCCCAGCGGAGCCCCCAGACCCCGCGTCCCCTGACCCCCGCCGGCCTCAGGGCAAAGAGGGACGGGGCGGGGAGGGGCGGCTGGCCGAGCAGCCGGGCAAGGCTTGGCCCCAGCGCCCGGAAAAGCGCCCCAGAAGAGCCAAGAGCGGAGATGCTCGCCTCCCGCCGCGGGCCACTTGGCGAATCCCAGCCGGTTCAGAGCCCCCGAGGGCGCCGGTCCCGTCCCCGCTCCGGCCACGCCGACCCCGGACGCCAGCGCAGCCGGGGGTTGGGAGTGGGGTGAGGTGGGGGCGCCGGCTGTTTTCCCTGCTGCCTGAACTTTCCCAACGCCCTTCCCATCCCGTCCTCCCAGGAGGGGCGGCACCCCAGGAGGCGCAGCAGCCCCGCGGGGCGCGCAGCGGACTCACCTCCCCGCGCGGCGCGCGGCGCCCGTGTCTCCCACACGGACTCAGACGCTCCGCACCGCGGGCCTCGCGCCGCGGCTGCTGCTCCCGAAGCAGAGGTCGCTCATGGTCCGCGGGGCGCGCCCGTCGAGAAGCCCGCGCAGCTCGCCCGTGCGCGGCGCTGCGGCTCCGGCGCCCCGGCTCCGCTCCCGCCGCGGCAGCTGCAGGCGCGGCTCTGAGCCGGCGCGCGCGGGCCCTCCACTGGTGATTTGAGGCTTCGCGGCCCCACCCCGCCGCGCCGACCCGCGCCGCCTGGCCCCGGGCGGAACCCCCTGAGACTTTCGCACGCGGTGACCTCGCCTTGCACGTCTCTGCCGGGATTTTTAGAGTTCAGCTCTCCGGGTATTTGCCCCCGAAGTCAGTCCTCACTGTAGATAGACCACTTCCTCACCGAACCCCTCGGGGTAGACAGCCCAGCCTACTCACTCCTCTCCCTTCCCCCGCGTTATTTAATTACCCAGCAGATCTGCTTTGTTCGACTGCAGACACCTGGCTGGCTTTCAGTGGAAAAGCCTTTGATGGGATAAAGATCCAGGTAACCACAAATAACGAAGCCATGAGAGCAGGCAAATCCATCACACCCGCCTGGATATATTGAAAGCAAGGTGGGAGGTAAAAGTGGTACTAGCTGGCTTGGTGGGGTGAAAAGTGAGAGCCAACTGGAGGACTTCCATATCAGACACCAACACCTATGGTAAAGCTATTGAAATAGTAATTGGCAACAGGGATATACTCTCTGACCAATAGAACCGAGAGATCACCCACTTCTAGGAATATATCCCAAGAAACTGGAAAACCAATCAGAAAGGATATAGGCATCCCTATGTTCGTAGCAGCACAATTTACAATAGCTAAGATTTGGAAACAGCCTAAGTGCCCATCAGCAGATGGATGGATTAAAAAACTGTGGCACATCTACACAATGGAATACTTCGCTGCTATAAAAAAGAAGTAACTTTTACCATTTGCAGCAACATGGATGGAACTGGAGAGCAGTATGCTAAGTGAAATAAACCAGTCGGAGAAAGATAAATATCACATGATCTCACTCATGTGGGATATAATGATCAATACAATTTGATGAGATCCAGAGACAAATGGCAAGGGAGGTGGGTTAGAGAGCAACCAAAGAACTTGTATGCATGCATATTAGCGTAACCAATGGACACAGACACTGGGCTGTGGGGGCTTGCCCAGGGTGAGAATGACTTGGTGGGCGGAGGGGGGGGGAAGCGGGGAGAGAAATCAAGCGGGTGAAAAGGAGACATGTAAAAGTTTAGACAATAAATAAAAAATAAAATTAAAAGTTGGTGTGTTTTTGTTTTTTAAAAAAAAAAACAGTTCAGAAACAGATCTATATTTTGTGTCCTTTATGACATATGTCAAAGATGCTGTTGTGATGCATTGGGAAAGGATGGTCTATCTTTTCAGTAAAGATAAACTGAAACGCCCACATGGAGAAAAATGGAGAAGTGTGACCCCTACCACACACCATACCAAAAAATCAATTCCAGATGGATTTCAAATCTACATGTAAAAGGTAAAACAATGAAACTATTTAAAGTAAATATTAAAAAATATCCTCATGGCCTTAAGGTAGGCAAAGACTTTTAAAGCACACGACTAACTATAAAGGGGGAAAAAACAGATCATTAGACAACATTTAGATTAAGAACTCCTGTTCATCAAGACACCATCAGTGAAAAGTCAAGTCATAAAGTGAGAAAAGCTAATTGCAACATATCCAAAACAGAACTTGTATGCAGAATATATAAAGAACATTTACAAATCAGCAAGAACAAGGCAGAAAATCAATAGAAATTGTCAGAATATTTCAACAGGTATTTCTCAAGAGGAATAAGTTGGATTTCTTTAAAAAACCAACAAACATATGAATAAGTTCCCAATTATTAATCAGCCCAGAAATGCACATTGAAGTTACAATGTGATTTCACCCACCAGATTGGGTAAAATTTAGAGAACTTGCCTAACACTTTAGAAACCTGCTTCACATTATCTACTAATGCCAAATTAACAGGCAGCCTGTGACATAGTAACAATTCCCTCCCTAGGTATATACTTAATAGAGATGTATGCACATATTCTCCAAAAGACATGTTCAAAAATATTCATAGCATCTCTCTTTGTAACAGCCCAAAGGAAAGAACCCAAATGTCCATCTACAGAAGAAAAATAAGTTGTGTGGAATACTATATGGTAAGAAAAATGAATGAATGACATCTACATGTAACAAGATGCACAACTGTCACAAATATGATGTTGAGTGAAAGAAGCTGTACATATCTATGACATTAAAGGTGAAAATAGTGGTTATCTTGAGGGGTGGTAGTGATGGAAAGGGAACCCTGAGAGGGTTCTAGGTGCTGGTACTACAGTTGTACCTCGAAAATATTGTGGGCTTGGTTCCAGACCACCACAATAAAGTAAGTACCACAAAAAAGTAAGCCATAATCTTTTGACTTGTGGAGGGTCTTGCCTCCAATTTGTAAAAGCAAACTAAGAAACGAAAAACACCCACATATCTTTGAAGCAATAAAGTGAAGTGCAATAAAACGAGATCTGCCTGTATTCTATTTTTTTTATCGAGGTGCTGGTTCCTATTTTATAAAAATTAGCTGTCCCTCACTTTATAAAAACTTAATTGGTTTGCACTGCTCTGCATGTGTGTTTTACTCTAATAAAACTTTTTTTTTCTAAATTGTGCCATGTTGAGCATATTTTATATCATTTTCATCCCCTGAGAAAGAGCTGTTGGCAAGTCTGCAAGCTTCTAAGTGCATTATACTTAAGAATGAGTTTCTACATTTTCCTTGTATTTTTGTAACTTGGTTTTTATCTTCCCTAATTCATTAGAAGCACACACTTTTTTATTTTTGTTGGATTTTCCCCCAAAGTGCTTAGTGCAGTGAATGTCAAACAGGCCAACTGGTACATTTATTTATAAACCTAATTGTCACAAATGCATTTACTGATTTTCTGCTACTCTGGGGTGTAACACTTGCTTTGGTTGTTCTTGATTTTTAAAATTCCCTGATGCACCTACTTCATGGTGGGTGCATCATGGGGAAGTAGCAATAAAAAAAGACCAGAAGACAACCCACACCCAGAGAAACCGTGGGCAAGTCACTGTTCCTCTCAATTCTTCTATTTCCTCATGTGTGAGTTGGTAGATAACTGGGAGGAGGCAAGAAAATGATGGATGTGAAAGTGCCTAGGATAGGGTAGTTACCATTAACTGTTACTGGAATTGATGACACATTTTATCATTTGCCTTTATAACACCCCTGTGAGATAAGAAGCATCTTTATGTGCATTTACATGGGAGGAAACAGACTCAGAAAGGTTAAGTAACTTCAGCCATAAATTCATTCAACAAATATTTCTTGCGTGTGTACTATGTGTCAAGACCCATAACTAGTGAGAAGCAGAGTCAGAATTTGAGTCAACTATTTTTAACTTAAGAGTTCAATGGCATTTTCACTCTATCACAACTACTTTCACATTTGTTTCCCAAGTGCCTAGCACTGTGGTTGGCAAACTGCTCTCAAGTCACATTCGGCTCTGTGGCCCATTGAGTATGGCTCTTCCACAAAATATCACGGCCTGTGTATTTTGAAGAAGTGGCATTAGAAGAAGTTTAGGTTTAAAATATTTGGCTCTCAAAAGAAATGTCAATCATTATACTGTTGATTACTGAGTTTGCCAACCACTGGCATAGCACATAGTAGGTACCCAATATATTAATAGGAGTATTTTAATATAATCTCTGAATTAGGAAATATGAAGAACCAAAATGACCAGGTTGTCACCAAATATTCACAACTTGAAATATAAATATAATGGTATAACAGTAAAAAGTCCCCCTCTTAACTCTGTCTCTCATCTGACCGATCCTTCCCACTATAAGTAGCAACTGCTATTAAGCTCCTACCAGAGCTTTCCTATGTGTATGTGTGTTATTCCCCCATCCCTACATAAAAAATAACATAATAGTACTGTACCTGTAGTTCTATATACTTTGTTCTTTTTTCACATATTGGAGATTTTCTCATATTAAATGCATGATATTCCTTTGAAGAGATGTTTTATAATTCATTCAATCAGTGTCCTATTGATGGACATTTAGGTTGTTTTCAGTCTTTTCCTACTACAAATAATATTTGTACATATGTCATTGGTGTGTGCAAGTATATCTGTAAGATAAATTTTCAGAGACAAAATTGCTGACAAGGGGGATATACTTTTGAAATTTTAGTACATAATGCCAAATTGCCTTTTTTAGGGATTGTATCCATTTATGCTCCCCAGCAATATAAGAAAATGCCTATTTGCCCATAGCCTAGCCAGAAGGTATTATGAAATTTTTTTTATCAACCTAATAAGTAAAATGAATTTTAGTGCAATTTTAATTCACATTTCTCTTATAAGCGAGGCAGCTCTTCCTTTCATGGTCAGTAACCATTTGCTTTTCCTTTTTGGAACTTGTACTTCCATTTTTCTATCCATTTGTAGCTCTTTTTATATCAATTTTCTAGGGCTTCCTTTTATATTAGGAAGCTCAGTTCCTTATGGTATGAGCTGCAAATATTATTTTTCAGTGATAATATTAAAGAAAAGAAGTGAAAAATGCAAAGCACTGTTGTTTTAGGGAAGTCATTCTGGAAGCCATGTAGAATGAAATAGAGAAGTGAGACAAGGCAGGACACTGACTGGAAGACCCTGGCACTTGTCCCATGACCAGGGCTTGACTGGCCGGTGACAGTAAGAATGGAAGGACTGAAATGACCAGGTTATTACCAAGGACTAATTGGCAAGAGTTAATAATTAGCAATGATAAAGATGACAATAATAGTATCTAGCAACAACAAGCCACATACTATGCTAAGTGCTTTATTAGCTTTCAGCCACGAGCTAGCTGGGACTCCTATTGCCACCATTTCACAATGAGAAAAATGAGTTTTAACCGTTAGGGAACTTACTCCGATTCACACTAGATGTAAGTGGCAGGACCAAGGCTAACCCCAGGTCTATCCGACCCCAGCGGTCTGTCAGGGTGAAGGCAATTGGTCAAAGGTCTGCAGCCTACGTGTCTGAGTCATGCCTGGCTTGATGACAGGGATAGAAGCCAGAGAACAGCTGCCTCTGACTGGAGAGCAACATGCTCTCCTTTAGGTACATTGAGCATTTTTCAAAGCCTTTCATGTACATGATTACTCTTCCCACAGTGTCTCTGTGAGATGAAGGAGGTGGTGTACCCCCATTTTACTGATGAGAAGACTGAGGCACCATGAAATTAAATAACCAGTTCCAGCTTAGAAGTCCTGTTCTTTGGGAAACCTTCTCTGAAACCCAGAGCAGGTCACATACTTCAGTTATATGTGCCCTACAGCCTCCTTTCTTTCCTGGCATTTCTCGCAGTTCTCAATTACACATTTATATCTGCTCTTTCCTTTTGATCCCGGTTGCTCTATAGACTAAGTTCCATATCTGGTTTTGCTTTTGTTTTGTTCCTAGTTTGGGGCCTGGCACATTATATGCAGTCATTACATATTTATTGAATGACTGAATTAATGAATGTATGAGTGAACTCCAGGCTTTTAGACCCTTTGCCCTTTTATCTTTGTATTGTATCACAGAGGTCCCTATCTATAATAATAAAAGTGTAAAATGCTAATTAGACTGGACAGAGGCAGTTAGGGGCAATGAGGCAGGCAGGCAGGTGCATGGGTAGGAGCCAGTGGTCCCAGATTGTAAGACTGCAAGAGGGTGGAGGCCAGGCTGAGGGACCATTCCCCATGCACAAATTTTGTGCACCGGGCCTCTAGTAAGCTAAATAAATATAAAGCCATGGATGTGGGCTGTGCTATAAATAATTTTAGGATTCAAATCTCTTCAAGCCAGCTTTCATATTAATGCTTAAACAGCAAAACCGTGGACCACTTCAGCTCAAGGAACGTATGAAAAGACAACATAATCAGTGATAGGGAGTTGATGGCTTTTGGGCAGTGCAAGAGGCCTTGTCAGGGAGCACTCAACCTCATGTTGATCCCCTCTCGCCACAAAGTAATTTTTTGAATCCCACCCAGTAATATCACTAGTTAACAGGCAAAGGGGGAGGCATTGGATAAAATGTACTTTAGAGAAGAGTAGCTTTTCAAATTCCAGGTTTGGCCAGACCTAAATGCTAACAGGCCAGTTAAACCCTTGTCACGTGACATCGCCATGGTCTGACAGTCAGTGTCCTGCCTTGGACCTCACTTCTCTATTTCATTCTATATGGCTTTCCGATGTTCAAGCTATAATCGATGAAGACCAAACAGAAAATCTGAACTTCAACAATTGTAGACAGGGAGACTGATAATTCCCTGAAGTTAATATGTAATATACCACTGATATAAAAAGCTGGCTGCTCTAATATGGACCATAACTGCAAAAGTTACAGTATTTTTGAGAGCCTTACCTTCTAGGTGTTTGCTCTGTGAAGAGCTAGCCATGGATTTGGTCATGAGAATCTCCAGTCTAACAAGCAGGGAAATCAACCCAACTTCCTAAATGCCTGTATGAGGGCTGTCATATCAGCTAGAGAAGTCATTGTAGGAAGGCTACAGCTGGATAGAACCTCGATAAACATTTACTGAATGAATGAATGAATGAATGAGTAAGTGAAAAAGAGATGGTGTTCTTGACAACACAGGCTCATTTTTGACACAAGGTGCTCCTCAACCTGATGGTCTACATCTGAACAACCGTTTCAGGGCTTGCTTTTATCACCAAACTCTGGATCCTTGGTCCCCCATTATTTCCTTAATCTGATGACCAAATATTCATTATTCATAAATACTCCAATATGTCTCTGGATAGTTAGGAATTCCCTATTATTTCCATTTCCTTGTGGACACCATTCTTTTTATTGTGTTTAGTAAGTATGTATTATTTCATTATTAACAACATCACTTAAGTAACGAATTCCTTGAGACCCTCCCATATGGAAATTATCGTCAGCCTAAGGAGACATGAAGGTGAGAACATACATCTTGGAGGAGAACATAGCATAGATACAACATGAGAGAAGGACTGGCTGCATCATAGGCCCCTGTGCCAGGGGAATGCAGAGAAGGGAGTGATTAAAAGCATTAGAAGACAGACTATTGATGCTGCTGAAAATAAAGGAGAGCAAGGAGTTATTTGGGGGTGGGGGTGGGGAGAAGCTTTACCATGGAAATGAAGAGAGGAAACAAATGTATGTAAAACTAGCGCCATGGCCACCTGCTGCCATTTGAGTTAGACCAGGAAAGCGTTTAGGTCTAAAACCTTATCGGGTGGAGGTGAGCCACCAGCACTACTGTTTTAGTGCAGAGGAAGGAGCCTGGCCAGCTGGAGGTACATGAAGCCTACCAGCTCCCTTACATGGGAGGAGCCAGGCTGACAGGAAAATCTAACTGGCTCGGATGTACTCATTCAACCTTTGAGAGCAGACTGGCTTTCCAGTCAAAGATAGCGATTTTTCTACTGGTATGCTGCAAGAATTCTAAAAACATGCAATGCCTGACTATTTAGTCTGGGACATTGACCTCTTTTCCCTTGGATTGTTACATTTTAAAAATATAGCAACAGCCAACACAACAATAGCTATCTGGTGTGAATGAATCAAAATTATACTTCTTTATTTTGTCAGATTTGCAAAAAATAACATTTTTTTTTTGCTGTGGTGCAGAATTTTAGTAATTAGGTTATGTGTACTATGAGATGAAAAAGGTTGAAAATCAATGGAGAACGGTTTGTGAGATGTAGGTAGAATTCACCCACCATCTTAGGATTCACCTACCTGAAAATCTTTCTAGCAAAGTTTCACTTAAACCTCCATCATTAACTGCTCCTTCCTGTGTGTGAGGCACTGACCCTTCTCTATGGGCCTTCTTTCTTTTCTTCCCCAAAACAATGTTAATCCTTAAGGAACGACTAAACAGAACACTAGCTCAGAATGCGCCCTTTGCCCAGCAACTCGACTTCCAGGAACCTTTCCTACGGAAACACTCTAAGATATTCATGGCAGCATTGTTCGCAGTTAAAAAAAAAAAAAAAAAAAGAGGATTTATCCACAGAGGGATGGCTAAGTGAGAGATTAGAACATATGTACTATGGCACACACTCTGTAGCTAGTGAGAACAAGGTACTGACACCGGAAGGTATCTATGAAATATTAAGTGAGAAAGCACGTTGCTCCATGAATGTAAAAATAACAACCACATATTTATGTGGGATGATGTGTCCACATGTACAAGAACATGTCTGAGCCGAAACCGGTTTGGTTCAGTAGATAGAGCATTGGCCTGCAGACTGAAAGGTCCCAGGTTCGATTCCGGTCAAGGGCATGTATCCTGGTTGCGGGTACATCCCCAGTAGGGGGCGTGCAGAAGTCGGCTGATTGGTGTCTCTCTCATCGGTGTTTCTAGCTCTCTATCCCTCTCCCTTCCTCTCCGTAGAAAATCAATAAAATATATTTAAAAAAAAAAAAAGAACATGTCTGAGAGAATTTCCCCCCGTTAAACTGCTGGAGAGATGGGATTGACATGTGAGCAAAAGGGGACTTTGCTTTTTCCTTCCTGTTATTCTAAACTGCATTTTTTCCCAATGAGTGCTGGTTGCTTTCATAATTACAGATAATTTACATAGTGCTTACTCTGAGCTTTATGTTTATTAACATATTGAGCTCCAACAATAAACCAGTGAGAAGACGTGATTCTTATCCTCTTCTATAGGTGAGGATGTGGTCCCTGCCCAGGTCACACAGTGTCATGTAAAGGTGCTGAGCTTTGGACCCAAGCCATCTGGCTCAGACTCGTGCCTTCTTAGTCATTAGGTTATAGTGCCTCAAAAAGGTCACATTAATGGACAAATAGCCTACTTATAGCATCGGACACACCTGCGTGTCAATCTTAGATTTTGCTGACCAGCTGCAGGCTTCTTAGCCCGTGTCTGGCCAGTAGGTCAGCTTCCCCCGCTGTAACATGGGGAACGATAGTTACATTTCTCATGTGTTCAGTCCAGGCCCTGAGTGAGCATTGATAAGTACAAACTACTTCTTCTATTGAGATGAAATGACCAGCCCTTTAATGGGTATAACTTTCCCTGGCTGTTTTCTTGGTTGGCTGTTTGGCAGCATCTGGTGCTTCAAGGGTAAGTGGAGGAGGAGGACTTGGAAATAAGCAGGAATTGGCTTAGACAGAGAAAATAGAACATGCTTGACGTAACCACCTTCTTTACAGTTTTGCCTGACACTGGTCCAGTTAAGAGGCTAATATTAATAGCATTTATATGGGCTTTTGAAAATTCTGGAGTAAAATATCTCATTTTTAGAATGAGGGTATTAAAGTTCAGGGATTTGCCCAAAAGTCACTGAGCCAATTAAACGACGAGCCGGGACTGAAGTTTAGATTTCCTAATTTCACCTTCCACCCTCTTTTCCATGACACACACTGCCTGAGTGGGGGGCGGGATATCAGAGCTGGGAAGCAGTAACTGCAGCTGCTCAGAAGGAAAGCGCTACAGAAATGTTAGGAGGACAGTTCTCATAGTGCCCCCCCGGCCCGGGAGGAGGGGGAGCTCCATCAGTCCACGTGCTGCTGCTTCTGCATCATGGCCGTGGCCTCCTCCATACTTTAGAGCTAAACGGATTCATTCACAAGTGTGACAGAGCCCCTCCCTGTGGGGACTAGGCAACTCGAGATCAGATCACCTTGTCCCTTTCTCTCCAGCTACTTGTGGTCCTTATCTTCATAAGAGTCATTGTTCTACAAAACAGGACACAGCTTCCTGGAGCAGATAGGTGGCCTGAGCAGGCAGATGGCTGCAGGCAGGTGGGAGGATCCAGAGTGAGCCTTGCCATGCTCTGGGCTCCACAGCCCCTTGCCTCTGCCTCATCCTTCCGCAGTCTTGACTCAAGAGCATTGGGGATCTGGCTTAGAGTTAAGGAAGGACTGTCTGTTTGTGAGGCTTCTACTGTGCCACCCACTTTCAGGCTCAGCCAGTCGCCTCCAGGCAGGGGTCATTACCATTCTCCAGAGAGAAGAGATGACAACCAGAAACGGATCAGAAAGACCCAGCATTCTCGGCCTTTTCTCCAACAAGACACACACATTCACTCGCATGTGCGTGCCAGGGGTGTGTGATCCCACAGCTTTTCCTTTGCTCAGAGACCCTCTGATTGCTAAGTGTGGAGAATTATTGGAGCTGGGGTTTGTTACAATGTCCTCTCAACTTTGGTGTAGGCTTGAAAAATGCCATGATAAAAAGTTAATAACATTTTAAATAGCCCTTTGGAATATAAATGTATGAAAGTGGTATTATACTAGAGAATCTTGTATCTGTCAGTTCATTTTAAAAATAAAGTTATTTCCAATCGGTGCTGCTGCGTTATCAGTATTGAAGTGCTTGCCACACATCACAATCCTCATCCCAAGAGCAGCTAGAACAGCAAGTTGAAGGCTGGGCAAAGTCATCAATTTGGCCTTTCCTTCCCTCTCCAGCACCTCCATCTCTCCCTCCCTCTCCGTTGATGTGGGACATTCCTCTTGTATGGTGACCATTTGAAACTCCTTCGAATGACCCTATTGACAGCACCTAGGTTACCAAGTAGTAAGAAGATAGTCAGGCACCCTTAGAATTGGTTTAGTGGGACCGGGGGCGGGGTGGGGGGGGGGGCGGAGGAGGAAGAAGAGCATCAAAGAGTATGTGGGAGGAAATAAACTAACTTTGAATACTAGCTATGTCTACCTGTGCTGGACCAAGAGCTTTACACACATCATTTTAATTCATCCTTTCAGTAACCCAGAGAGGTGGAGGTTATTAAGCCCATTTTACAGATGAAAAAACAGAGGCAGAGTAACCAGCCAACTTCACACAGCTAAGATGTGGAGGCCCCTGGACTGGACTTCCTGACCCTGCTATCTATATCCCCTCCCAGCATGAACCCTATTTCTCAGAGAGCAGGGGAGTTTGGGTGGAGTTGCTTGAGCAGGGCCTGGAATAGCAAAGAGACTTAAAAGAAGCATGCTAGCTGGTTAACACAGTGCCTGGCATTCAACAGATATTTATGAACTGGACTTTTGAAGGGAGTTTCAACCCAGGGTGGAGGTGGGGGAGTCTGCGGTGGGAGGGCTGGAAACCACAGTCTGGGCCTCCGTGCACACTTGAATTTCCTCCCTTAGAGGAAATCATGCGGACAGGTTCCCAGGTGTGAGCCCTGAGGTTCACAGGCCCTGTGGTCTGGGAGTGGCAGCCTCGCCATCCCCCGTTGGGGGCGGGAGGCAGGGCTTTGTCAGAAATGCCAAACCTCCACTTCACCCCAAACTGACTGACTCGGAGCCCGAATGTTCACTAGCCTCCCGGGTGATGGGTTGGAGAGGCCCTGCCTGGCTCAGCAACCCTCCTGCAGGGAAATGCGCCCGGCATCACCCTCCTCTGTCTGAGGGAGAGCTCAACCAAAGGACTTGTATGCATGCACAGACACCAGGGGGGTGAGGGCATGAGTGGGGGGCATGAATGGGGGGTTGGGGAGGCAATGGGGCAATAAGGACACATATGTAACACCTTAATCAACAAAGAGAAAAAAAGCCGAAACCGGTTTAGCTCAGTGGATAGAGCGTCGGTCTTCGGACTGAGGGGTCCTAGGTTCAATTTCGGTTAAGGGCATGTACCTTGGTTGCAGGCACATCCCCAGTAGGGGATGTGCAAGAGGCAGCTGATCGATGTCTCTCTCTCATTGATGTTTCTAGCTCTCTATCCCTCTCCCTTCCTCTCTGTAAAAAAATCAATAAAATATAAGAAAAATAAAGAGAGAAAAAAATATATATATAAAAAGAAAGTCCCTTTTCCTGTTCTAGCCTTAAGGGGCTAAACCACACGCCGCCCTATCCTCCTTCTGTTTAAAGGACCATCCAAGGGGAGTGGGAGGCAGAAGGCTTGGTTGTCAGCATTTCCGGGAAGTTCAGCACCCTGTGCGCCCCCCGAGTGACCTCCTCTGTGTCAGGACTTACGCCCTAACTGAGAGCACCCGGGAGCTCTTCCTCCTGCATGACCAGGCGGTGACAAAGGCGCCACGTGGAAGGAAATTAGTGAATAATTCTCCATATTCTGAAGTGAGTCATGCTGGCCTTTCTTGGAGACTGTGCCCCAGGTGACTAGACTTGTGGTTTCTGTTCCTAATTCAGAGCATGCTGTTACTGACACCTAGAGCATGCCCCTTCCTTGTCCCCTCCCCCGCCAAGGTGCTGGGGCAACAGAGCAGGTGGCCCTGGCCTGGAGGCACTGGATGCAGAAATACTATTATATTGTTTCCACCTTTGGTAACAAAGGTAAAATACAGGGCAGGTAAGGCGCTTCTGTAAACTTGTACTCTGCTGACTTGTTAACTAATGGGGTCAGAAACGTATCACTCCTTAGCCCAGGAACTCTCACCCCTGGGCTCTCCTTCACTGTCCCTTTCCCATTGGCTCTGGGTTCTCAGTGCAGAGAGTAGCCAACCATGCCTGCCTGTTGCAAGAATACCTATTGGTATTATTGGCACTGTGTGTGCTTTTCCTGTGTTTTTTTTTAAATATATTTTTTATTGATTTCAAAGAGGAAGGGAGAGGGAGAGAGAGATAGAAACATCAATGATGAGAGAGACATATAGATTGGCCGCCTCCCGCATGGGCCCTGACCAGGCCCAGATATTGAGCTTGCAACTGAGGTACATGCACCCAACCGAATTGAACCTGTGACCCTTCAGTCCACAGGCCAATACTCTACCCACTGAGCAAAACCAGCTAGGGCTACTTTACCTGTTAATCCTCACAACAGTACCTTGAGGTATTATTTGCCCTACTTTATAGATGAGGAAACTGAGGCTCTGTGAAGTTAAACTATGTCTAGTATGTGTCAAAGGACTGCAATACAGATCTGACAGGGACTCTAAAGCCCAGGGTCCCCCTCTCTGTACCTGGCTGCTTCAACCTCACCCACTTCCTTGTGGGATTTCAGGTGAGAGACATACTCAGCTGAGTGGGGACGAAGGTAGCAAGGTGTCATTGGTGATTCTAAATCTCACCGTGCATGGCAACTCCAGTATGTGTCTGTATGATGCTAGTTCCAGGATCAGGAGATGCTCTACATGAATCACCAAGGGGTGAAAAGAGGACCTTCTCTCCCCCCACCCCCACCCCTCCAGTACCACCACAGTCCTGGAGGATTATCTAAGCCCATCAGGTTTGGGGGATTGTATAAACTCCATCCTGTTAGCTTTCTACTGGCTCTGTTTGGAAACAGAGATGAAGGAGCTTGATAAAGCACCTCTGCGTTTGAAACTGAGACGAGTTGGCCATTTGCTCTTGGGACCCGCCCGGATGAGAGGCAGACAACGAGGGCCTAGGGCAGGAAAAGGAAAGCCAGTCAAAGGAAAGGGTGGCAGAGGAGCTGGTCCAAGTTTCAACCACCCTGCTATTTATAGGTGAGACACTCCTCTGAGGAGAGAGAATCCAAACCCAGACCCACAAATGATTCAGTACTTAGTTGTTCCAGGGCATGCTGCTCAGTCTTCCCTCAGGGCACAGAAGCTGAGTTTGCTTCAATCCTTTCACAGTAGAGCTCCCTGGGGGAATCTTTGCTCCAGAGAATCTTTGGTGGACATCCAAAAAGTGAGCCCTTTGGGCATGGATTCTCTGCTTCACCCCTCTGCAGACTTCTCCTCTTAGCTGGCCCAACTCTTCCTGCTCCCTTCTCAGGGCTTCTTCCAAACCTTTCCTTTATCCATCCTTCTCTAAAGCTTGCTTCTTCACCCGTGGAGGCTTACCCCTTCTTGATATTAATGTTCTCAAATTTGCCTAAGCATGACAATCATCTGGTGAATTCTCCTATATGCCTGGATTGTAAAGATCCAGAGGAAGAGCTAGAGACCCAGTGTTTAATAAGACCCCACATGTCCTTACAATCAAACATGTTTAGGAACCCTGGGCTGTACAACCCTGCTGTCATATACTACTAATTCACCCCTGAGCTTGCCAGAGTCCTCAAAGCCACCTAATCCTATTCCGTGACAACACCATCAATGCTCCAACCTCAAACTATACTGACCTCCAAACTCCAGCAACCTGTATCTATGCTCCACATCACCTGCCAGCTCCCTGGCCTCACAGGAAACTCAGCTTCCCTGGACATAGTACACAGCAGGAGCTCCTTTCTGCCTACACCCCCTCACCTACCCACACTCTCACTCCCTGGCTCCTGGCCCCTGATCGCTGTTCTTTCATGCATCCACATCTTCTTGGTCTATCAGCCCCTCCTGAGCTTGGTTCTTTTTTTGCAGCACATCTGGAACCATGGTTGAGCATATGAGCCAGTGTGTTGGCAGTCTGAATCTGAGCCCATATCCTTCTGCTATACTTACTCGGCAGATCTGATATTAATTTATCCACCTTCTTCTTTTCTACATCCAGAGAGCTGGAAGCTGAGATCGTCAGAGAAACTCCAACAATCCTAAGGCTCAACCCACAAAAACCCATGACCTTCAACCTTGACTTAGCTCAACTTCAACTAAAAGTTGAGGCCATGAGGCCATAAGACTTTAGCTCTCACTCTTTCCCTACAATAGAAGTGACATCACAGTCACCCTCTCTACCTATCCCACCAACAGCAGAGGATTGGGTTTCACTCTGTTGTTCACTATGAGCCCATCAGGTGTGTTCTTGACTCCATCCATTCCATTCCTTCCCTCACTCTATCAGTCACCCTCTTTCTCTTCTCTGTGTCTATAGACACTTCCTCTCAGCTGGTGGTTCTAGCTCAGCCTATTAAGCTGTTAAAGTTTCCCTCCTCTGAAACATCTTGCTTGACTTTATGCTCCCCTTTATCATCTACCATCTGATCTCTCTTATTTCTTTCTCCAAAGTCTCTGAAGGTCTCTGTGTTATTGATCTTTCTGCTACATTTGACATTTGTGACCACTTCCTTCTTCAGAACTCTTTCTATTCCCTTGACTCTCCTTCCTCTTTGAAAGTTTCCAGTCTGGCCATATATGACAAATCTACAGCCAACATCATACTCAATGGGCAAAAACTAAAACGATTTCCTCTAAGAACAGAAACAAGACAGGGATGTCTGCTTTCACCACTCTTATTCAACATAGTAATGAAATTCCTAGTCACAAAGATCAGAAAAGAAGAAAACATAAAAGGCATCCAAATTGTAAAGGAGGAAGTAAAACTCTCATTTGCAATGACATGATATTGTATGTGGAAAATCCTATAGACTCCACCACCAAAACATTACTAGATTTAAAAGATAAATTTGGCAATGCAGCAGGATACAAAATTAATACCCAGAAATGATGGCATTTTTATACATCAATGATGAATTCTCAGAAAAAGAAAATTTAAAAACAGTCCATTTACCACTGAAACAAAAATTTAAGATAATTAGAAATAAACTTAACCAAGGAGGTAAAAGACCTGTACTTGGAAAACTACAGGAATAGAGGAAGATATAAACAGTGGAAGAACATAACATGTTTATGAATTGGTAGGATTAACATCTCTAAAATGTCCATACTACCCAAAGCAACCTATAGATTCAATACAATCCCTATTAAAATACCAGTAACATATTTCAAAGATCTAGAACAAATACTCCAAAAATTTATATGGTACCAAAAGACCCCACATAGCCTCAGCAATCTTGAAAAAGAAGAACAAAGTTGGTGGAACCACAATAGCAGATACCAAGTTATACTACAAAGTGACTGTAATCAAAACAGCCTGGTACTAGTACAAGCACAGACATATGGACCAATGAAATGGAACAGAGATCCCAGAAATTGACCCAAGCCATTATGCTCAATGAATATTTGACAAAGGAGGCAAAAGCATATGATGGAGTCAAGACAGTCTCTTCAATAAATGGTGCTGGGGAAATTGTACAGGTAAATGAAAGAAGAAGAAGAAAAGAAGAAGAAGAAGAAGAAGAAGAAGAAGAAGAAGAAGAAGAAGAAGGAGAAGAAGAAGAAGAAGAGGAGGAAGGAGGAGGAGGAGGAGAAGGAGGAGGAGGAAAGAAACTAGACCACCAACCTACACCATACACAAGAATAAACTCAAAATGGATAAAAGATTTAAATGTAAGTCATGGTGAAACGATAAAAACCCTGGAAGAAACCACAGGCAGCAAAATCTCAGACATCTCTCATAGCAATATGTTTACAGATACATCTTCTCTAGACAAGGAAACTAAGGAGAAAATAAACAAATAGGACTACATCAAAATAAAAAGCTTCTGCACAACAAAAAATGAAAAATAAATTTAAAAAAGGAAAAGAGAGCCCACTGTATGGGAGAACATATTTGGCAATGCTACATCTGATAAGGGGTTAATATTCAAAATATATAAGGATCACACAACTTAACAAAAGGAAGACAAACAATACAATGAAAATGGGCAAAGGACCTAAACAGGCACTTGTCCAAAGTGGACATGCAGATGGCCAAGAAACATGAAAAAATGCTCAGTCACTAATCATCAGAGAGATGCAAATTAAGAAAACAATGAGGTATCACTTCACACCTGTCAGAATGGCTACCATCAACAAATCAACAAATGACAAGTGCTGGTGAGGATGTGGAAAAAAGGGAACCCTAGTACACTGCAGGTAGGAATATAGACTAGTGCAGTCATTATGGAAAACAGTATGAAGTTTCCTCAAAAAATTAAATATGGAACTGATACCACTTCTAGGAATATATCCTAAGAAATCTGAAACACCAATCAGAAAGAATATATGCATACCAATTGCAGCACAATTTACAAAGTTAAGATCTGGAAACAGTATTAGTGTCCATCAGTAGATGAGTAGATTAAAAAGCTGTAGTATATTTACACCATGGAATACTCTACAGCTATAAAAAAGAAGGACCTCTTACTATTTGAGACAGCATGGAGGACCTGGAGAGTATTATGCTAAGCAAAATAAGCCAGTCAGAGAAAGACAAGTATCACATGATCTCATTCAAATGTGGAATGTAATGAACAAAATTGATCCAGAGACATAGAAGCATGGGACAGACAGATGAATCTCAGAGGGAAGGCAGGTGAGTGGGGAGAGAGATTAATCAAATAATTTATATGCATAACCCATGGGCACAGACTATAGTGTGGGACAGGGCAGGAGGTTGGGTGGAGGGGGTCAATGAGGAAGAAAAAGGGGACATATGTAATACTTTCAACAATAAAGATAAATTTAAAAACAAGCCAAAAAAACAAAAACAAAAAAAGAAAGTTTCCAGTCTGTTCTCCCTGTGGGTCCTCTTTCTCCAACCATCATGAAAATGGACATATTGGGGTTCTAAACTCAGCCCATTCTCCCTGATTTTGATTCACACACCCTTCCATGATTTTAATGCAACCTGCTTCTCAAGCTTTAGTTTTTATATCCAAATGGTCTACTAAATTTAGGTACAGACAGTTCAAAATGAGCACATCTCAAACCTAACTCACTCCAAAGCCAGCTTCTCCTTCTCTTGTATATCGCATATCAAAGGGTACCTCCGCCTAGCTAGTGCCTGGAAATCATCCTGCATCCCAGTCTCCATCACCATCCCCACATATTACACACACAGCCAGCCATTCAGCAAGTCCTGGGATCTAATGTCTAAATAGTCTTCAAATTCATGTGACCTCTCCTTCTCCTACTACCACTCCAACTGGCAACTCCAGTATGTGTCCGTATGGTACTAGCTCCAGGATCAGGAGATGCTCTACATGAACCACCAAGGAGCGAAAAGAGGACCTTCTCTCCCCCCACCCCCACATCCTTTCTTACCTGGACTCTCCTAGCCTCCCAGGTGGTCTCTCTCCCTCCCATCCTGCCCTTTCCAAGCAGTGTTCCACTCAGTCACCTGAGTGCTCTTTCTAAAACGCAAGCCTCATCCCAGCTCTCTATCATTTAAAGCATCTCAAGAGTTTCTTGCCACCCACAAGTTGAAGTCCAAACTCCTAAGGATAGCTCCTCTAAACGCATTACTTTATTTCATCCCTCCATGTTCCTGCTCATAGCTTCTTTCCTCCTTTCTCTAAACAACCTCCCATCCCTTCTTCCTCCCTCAGCCTAGGCATCATGTCCCCACCACTTCTTATCTGGCTCTATATGACTGGATTAGTGCTCCCCAAAGTGCCCCTGTAACACCCATAACACCTTACACTTACCCGATGACAGTGGCCAAATTCAGCCTGCAAGTGTGGAAAGAGAGAAAGCCTGAGGATTGTTTTACAGACTCGTAGCCTCTCTCCACCCCTAGCTGTTACCACAGTGACCAAGAGCTGGTTCTTCCTTACACAATGAATGTATCTAAAGCCAGCTTTCCCCTCCCTCTGCCTCTCCGGTGAAGCAGAGGACCACCCAGGGATCAGCCCACCTCTATCTTTGAACGTCAACGGGAGTGGCCTCTCCTGGCAATTGGCAAAGCTACTAGAAACTTGGCTTTGAACCATTCACATCTAGCAGGTGGTCCAGATACTCTGGCAGAGACGTGGGTCCAAAGAGGGGGAGAGATAGAATCATAACATGCATGTTTTGGGGACCACACTGACCCCTCAGGGCCAGGTCACTGGTGAGGGACACTGTACTCATGGAAGAGCCACACGGGAAGAAGACACTAATCCACATTGCTGCCCCTCTCCGGAATCCTGAGACGTCAGAGCTGGCCTTCAGGAGGGGTTTACAAGCCACCTGCCAGTCTTCTGGGAGGAAAAGTGAAGAAGCTGAGATGAATCCCAGAACCCTCAGGACCCCAGGGCAAACTCTCTCTTGAACAAAGTGGAGGGGGCACTGCCCTCAGCCTCCATAGGAGCTCCTTGGGACAGCAGGGGATGGACTGCTATAGGAGATGAGATAATCTGGGTCTGCAGTGCTGAATATTGTCAGAAAAACTACGGAGCCCAGTTTAACTGAATATTGTCAGTTAAACTGAGCTCTGAGGAGCCCTTCAAGTGTCCTCTGACCCAGCCCCGGAGGAATGGGCCACAAGTTCCTTCAAAGGCAGGGCTAGAAGATCTGTCCATGCTGCGGGAAGGCCTGCAGGAGAGGCAGGGACAGCACGTTCAAAGGAGACAGCAGCAAAAGCAGCCTGGCCAATCCCGACCACGAAAGCCAGGAATGGAGAACAGCACTGCATGTCCAGTTGTGCAGGTCGTTCACAGTGCCAGGAGCAAATGGGGCTGAAATCCAGCCTGGGCACCCGTTGGCTAAGCTGCATATTCTGGTGCAGATCTGCATTTGCTGGGGAGGTGCCTGTTTGTAAATTGGAAAAAGGCACCATTTGGGATTATAGTGAAAAAAGCAATGAAAAAGCTCGGGAGAATGCCAGAGAAACCTGGGATCTGGCAGAAAATGAAAAGGATTTGGGGAACCCCAGGGCCCCTACTAGGTAGAGAAACAGAATTTCAGCCTATAGAGACACTGGGACCACTACTGTATTCAGCTGTGAGCAGAAACTTCGGCTGCAGAGCCAGGCCACTAGTCTGTCTCTGAATGCCAGGTTGAGAAGGGGCTGTTGAGTCTTCCCTCTTTGTTCCTTTACTGTTTATAGCTCCACCTTAACAGCATCCAGTCCTGGTGACAGCTCACAGGTTCCAGCCTGCCAAGGGAACTTCTAGGAAGATTAGAGCCTTGTTTCCCTTGTAGCACACAACCTTCTGGCTGGAGACAGGAGGTGAACCTCTCAGGCCGATATGGAAAGGAGGCCAGGGCAGGGGGAACTAGCTTTTCCGAGTCCCTATTTTGTGCTGTATGTACATGATCACATTTAATTCTCCAAAGATCCTCGGTACTTAAGGATGCATATCATTATTTCCATTTTACAGATGAAGAAACTGAACCTCAAAGAGAAGAAGTAATGCTGGCCTGCTAGCAAACTGGAGGAATCTGATTTGGATTTCCAGGTCTGTCTGGCTCTAACACAGGGGTTTTGTTTTTGTTTTAACCTACAATGTGTCACCTGCAAAAGCGTCTCCTTTGGGGAGAAATCAAAAACAGTGAAAAGGAGCAGAAAAAGCTTGAGGAGTTTTGCGTTAGCACCTGAACCCAACTCCCTATAATCTTCCCCCTTTCTCTTCCTACTTCCAGGACACTCTCAGGGGGAAATGATACCCTCTGCCTCCCCCAAGGGGTGTTTGTTTACTCAGGTGAAATCACGGCAGTAAAGCTGCACCCCTGGAAAGGGGGAAGGGGTGGGAGGACGATATCATGACCTGATTATGCAGGAGCCAGCCAGTTCCTCAACCCACAAGCAAAGCATCATCTCTCGAGGGTAACTGCCAAGACCCACATGTAGTTAATAAAATGCGAGAGCAGGAAGGGGGCGTAAACAATGATGGTGATGTTTACTGGGTGGGCGTTGTGTAACAGCCAGGCTCCGCTCTAGGGACCTTAGCTAGCGACCCCCTAAATCCTCACACACAGGAGCACAAAGTACAAACGAGGAAACCGAGGCCCAGGAAGGTGGGGGAGCTTGCCCGGTCTCCCAGCTGCAATGAAGGGGACTGGGAATCAAAATCACGCTGCCTGGCTCCTAGACGCTGCTCTGCCTCTCAAGATGGTCTCTCCTGCTGGGGGAAACGGGTCCCATCCCGGGTGAGAGGGCAGGGGAACTGCCAGCTGGCCCACGGCAGAGCCAGACCTGATGTCGGGCCTCCTGCTCCGCAGACCCAAGACTCCAGGAGTGTGCTTATGGCACTTCACCGAGCTCAGAGCCCACTCAGGGCTCCGGGCTAGAAAATTCTTAAGTACCTATTTGTCTGCCTGACTCTGCTCGGTGCTTGAGCATCCCTGATGGGCTCGGGGACGGCTAACTCTAGCTCCCAGGAGCTTCTCTGCCTCTCCCCTCTGAGCGGACAGATCCAAACAGAAGCCCGGAGCAGCGTGGCTCCCCTCACGTCCCGCAGTGCTAAGCATGGCTGTAAGGGCCGCCTGCAAGGCCGGCAAATATTTTGATAACCTTCTCCCTACAGGAGTCTCCTGTGAAGAACAAACGGACACAGGAGTGATCTGTCAGCAGAGTCCACAGGAAGAAGCAGCACCTCCATGGAGGGGGTTCTGACTCTCAGACCTTTCGGAAAGAAAGCAGATTTGGAGGCAAGGGCTGCCTAGACCTGCTGTGCCCCTGCCCGGGTGGGGCCGGCTGTGGGAGCCCTCAGTGGGAGGTAAAGGGGGTCAAAGCACAGCCTTAGTCAGTCGAGCCTGGCCTTGAGGGCAGCTCTGAGCTTAGGGCTGTGTGACCGAAGGCAAATCCCTTCACCTCTTTCTGGCCCTCAGGCTCCCCACTGAGACATGTGGAGAAAAAGACACTCACCTCTTGGATTGGTCCCTGAGACCTAGACAAAATACTGGGGTGGGGGTGGGGTGGGGGGAAGAGAGGAGGCAGGGTGGGGGAGCACGCTGGGCACAGGGCCTGGCACCACCTCCAGGGGCTCAAAAGTCACAAACAAGCTCCTTGCAACGAGCTCACAGGGTATGTTCTCTGCTGTCACTTGTCTTCTTTATTGAGCTTCCCTTAGAGAGCCTGGGGCCCCTCCCCTGCCCCAAAATTCGACTTCTGGGAGGAGAAAGAGCCCTGAGTGCTGGGCTGCCCTGGCCACAAGCTCCATGCTACACCCCGACAGCATTGCCCCATACCCGTCAGGCTGGCTGGGCAATGGGCAAAGCCCCACAGGCTCCTGGTGTGGGACATTTCTTCACAAAGGCATATTATTTTGAAAAAGATAAAGCAAAATTAATACATGTTTATAAAAGCTAAGCAATATAAAACCCTTGGGACAAAGAAAAGGCATGGTACAGGCAGAGCGGCACGGAGTGGTGTCAGCTGGCCGGGCGACAGGAAGCCTGTTTGACACAGTGCCCTTCTTTGCCCCCGTCTCAAGCCCACTTTCTGGTCCCACCCCCAGGGCTGCTTTCAGAAGATGAATTTGTTTCTATTATTGCTGTCTATAGGCCCCCAGGAAACGAAGGGTGGCCCTGGGGTCCAACCTTCTCCTGGTGGCTCACCAGTCAGGTAAGGGTGTCTGAGGCAGGAGAGCCCCTTCCTGTGTCCCTGAGCCACCAGGCAGCCAAACTGATGCCTATCCCTGTCCCACAGATGCCTTCTCGGCTGAGAGCCTTTGAGGCACCCTCAGAGGGACTCAGCCCAGAGAAGGGGCTGGGTGATTGTGGCTGAAGGGGACATGGTTTGGAGCGAGGTGCGGCGTTATCCACAAAAGAAACACAACCTTTCCTAAAGGTATTGGCCTGTCCCACGTGCACTTTAGGAAAGAAATTCTCATGATGAGAAATCTAGGGGGCCAATACATATTCTATCCCCGCCCCTCCATGCATCCACACCATGTAACCGAGCAGCACTCCCTGCTGGTACTACCTTTACACAGTGTTCGACATTATGAGAAGAAAATGTGTGTCTAGGTGCAGAAATGAGGGGGGCAGGACCTGAGGGAGGGGAGAGAACGCATGCAGGGAGGGAGAATATTGACAAGAAATCCAAGTGCATAGACTAGACAGAATCTTATAAACCACTGCAGACCACTTGTCTCCTCTCTGTGCCCCCAACTTATCAGCTCAGGCTCAGGATCAGGTGAGTTTCATGGCCTGCTTTGCACAGCAAGCTGACCCAGTTCCCAGACCCAGGATCTGGCATTGAGCAATGGAAGGGGTTGTCATGGCCACTAGGCCCTGAAGTAAGTTCTGCATCCTGGAGTCCCTCGCTTAGGTGCGGTGGGGACAAGGTGCCCTATCCCCTGATCTGACTCTCCAGTCACGGAGCTCTCTGGGAGGCAGACTCAAAGCCAAAACACTTCATTATGACTGGAGGTCAGATAACAGCCTCAGCCCTTTTTGGAAACCCCACACCAGCTAGTGGCACGGAACCGACCAGGTCCCAGCCCTCCCCGGAGCCCCAGGCATCGTATTTCAGCGCACCGTTGCTTCAGCTACTCCCACAGGAAGGACGGGGCTTGCTCCCATCTTGTTTTTAATTTCAAGAATACTGTAATCCCCTGAGGAATACTCATGTTTTCATTGCAGTCAGAGTGGCGGCTGCCTACGCACTTTAGAGGCTTCAGACCTGATCCTGGTCAAGCCCAGCCCTGTGGTCTCTGGGCGGCAGGCAAACAGGGCTGGGCATCAGCGAAGGGATACTGCTCTCTGAGGTCCAGGTGTGCCCTCCACAGTGCGGACGGCTGCTCAGGAGTTACAGGATGTGAGGTTTGGGTCAGGTAAAGCCCTCCCTCAGTTGCCAAAGGAGAGGTAGATTATATACACAATCTGTGTAGTGAGGTGTCTTATTTGGAGAAATGAAGAACACACTCATAACATAGAAAACTACTTTTAAAAATTATTTGTTTTTAAAGATCAGCTGTGCGTGTGTGTGTGTGTGTGTGTGTGTGTGTTAGGGATTTTTTAAAAGCCGAAATATCCAGGCCCTAGCTAAGTAATTCAGTTGGTTAGGACATTGTCCTGACCTGTCAAGGCTGGGGGTTCAATCCCTGGTCAGGGCACATATAAGAATCAACCAGTGAGCACATAAATAAGTGAAACAACAAACTGAGGTTTCTCTCTCTCAAATAAATTTGTAAATGAAACATCTAAGCAGGCTTTCCAATTATATATAAAATACCTATTCCATTTACATAATGCATTATGGTTTACAAAGTACTTTTGCCTGCTTATTCATTCAGTCAACAAATCTTCATGATCCTGACACTTCCTTAGCTCTGGTGGAACCATGTTGAACAAAGCAGTTGAGACACCCCTTCCCCTCATCACAACCACTGAGTTCACGCTCTAGTTGGGGAGACAGGTCATAAATGGTGGGCAGTGCATCAGCAAGAGAAGTTCAGGGAGCAAGAAGGGCTTTGCAGATGGTAAGTGAGGTAAGGGGGTGCACTGCTCAATGTGGCAGCCGTTAGGCACCCATGGATATTTAAATTTAAGTCTAAATTTATATTAAAATTATATAAAATAAACATTTAGTTATATTTCAAGTGCTGAAGAGCCGCGCGTGGCTGGTGGTCTAAATAATGAACATCTCAATGAGCTAGAGAGGGACTTGGGCTAATTTAGACTGAGGAAGGCCTTTCTGAGGAGGTGCCTTGAGTTGAGACCCCAAAATGAGAAGAAACCAATGCCTCCCAGACCTGGGTGGGATTGAGTGAAGTGGGCACAGAGTCCAGGCACTCCAGGGCAAAGGTCCTAAAGTAGGCATGAGTTTGGCACATGTGAGGAACAGAAAGGGGGTCCATGTGACTGGAGTGTAATGAGCTGGAGGGTGTGGCAAATGGAGAAGGGAGAATGGTGAGGGAGGTCAAAAGTAATAGTAAAAACAGCCGGTGGCTGCAGAGTGCTCGCTGTGTACCAGACATCTCTGGGGTGGGTACTATTGTTCTCCTTTCGCGGATGAGAGCACTGAGACAGAGAATTAGACACACTTAGCCGAAGTCACACAACTCCTGTGGGGTAGAGCGGGTTTCAGCTGGGCGGGCGCTGTGGAGCGCTAGGTCCTGAGCTGCACAGGTTCTCTGGGACCCTACCTGGATATGACAGGAAGTCATTGCAAGTTTTCTGGCTGGGGACTGACCCAGTTGATGTCACTATTGAGTGACTGATGTCCTCCTAGGGGGCAGAATAGATGGTAGAGGAAGCTGCCTCATTAACCCAGGCAGTGACATCACTGTGGCTCTGACTGGGATGGAGCGACGCTCTGTTTTTTATTTTTTTTTTAAAGCTTATTGGACATTGCACTTTTGTTTTTCATGACTTAACTTACCTTCAAGAACTTTGGCAGATAAATCAATGCATCTTTTCTAAAAATCTTAATACTCGTTTACTGATAGGAAAGCCAGTTTTCCCCGATCATACCTAATTCCCATTCAAGTAATTTTTCCTATATTCCTTAGACTGTTATCAAATTAAACCAATGACTTTTCTAAACTGGGAGGTTGTCTCAGGCTCCATCCAGAGTCCTTTCCAGCCAGGAGAAGGGGCTGAGTGGGTGGGAAGCCTGGGTGAGGGGATTTTGTGGGGAAGAGAAGCTCAGGGACTGTGCGGTGCCTAAGCATCCTGATCTTGCTCTCGGAGGGGCAAGCACTGTAGTGATAATCAGGGTTCCCCCAGGCCAATTATGGACTTGGGATGTGGTGCCTGTGTGTTCTAGGTTCTTTTGTAAGCGACAGAATAAAAGCAAACTGACAGACCTCCCAGGGAGGGCTGCATGAGTCCTATTTCATATCAATCTTCTCTGAGCTCTTGCAAACAGTTGCCTAAGGTGCTTATATAAAATGCAACCTGTAATCGCCTCCATCATCAAATTCCTTAACACTCTCTCTCATCCAGGTCTTGTTGTTTCGTCAGACCTTCTCTTCCCAGAAGTGATGGGATAAGGGGAGTAAGATGACTCAACTTCCGCCACAGCTACCTTCTGAGGCCTAGGTGGTGAGGGGAGGTTCAAGTCAGGGTCACCGAACTGGGGTGCTCCCCACACCTTACACCCTTTCCCCTCTGCTGGTTATCTAACCCTCCATGGCTCCCTTCCTTTATCACTAGAATGAGGATAATTATTATTGTTCTACCTCATTGTGTTGCAAGAATTAAATAAATTAGGATTAAATAAGTAAAACAGAACAATTAGCATTGTTAGCTATGATATCATATTACTATTACCGGGAGGGAGAGGCTAGGAAAGGAGGTGCCAAATCCAAAACCCAGGCTCCAGGCTCCAGTGAGTAAGGATGCAGAAGTCACCCCGGAAGCAGCCACCCTGGAGCCTCTGCAAGTTAGTCAGGGGATTCTCTTGGGCTCCAGGCCCCAAAAGTCACTTCCTAGGCTGGATCAACACCTCCCGCAGCCCGGCCGCAGTTTCCACAGGCTCAGCATTGCCAAGCTCTGGGCACAACAACAGCGGGTGACGTTCCTCCCTTGCCTGTCCCCTGCCTCCTGAGGCCGGCTTCAGGCAGAGGCAGCTGCGCCTACTGAATGCAAAGCCAAGTTTGGTTTTGCTTGTCAGTTTGGTGTGAGGAAGCTGAGGGAGGTCAGGCAAGGCTGGGGCGGCTCTCTGTGGTTCTGCCAGAGGGTGAGTAACCCCAGAGGCTGACGGGACCCATCTCTGTGGCCTCTCCTGGCACTGCCTTCCTGAGGCTGTGGAGCTAACACTGCCCAACCCAGATGCTTCTTTGCTCTTTGTCTCAACAGCTGACAATTTAATTCTCAATAACACTGACTCACAGGTCAGCAGTTCCCTTCTTGGCCAGAGCAGTCTTACACAGATTAGGCGTTTCTCCCAGGTAAAGGAAGGTCTTTACTTTTCAGTATAAGTAGGGGAGGCAAGCAAAGTGTTGTGATTAGGAGCACAGACTTGGAGCCAAACTGTCTGAGTTTGAATCTGGCTCTGCCACTTACAAAGTGGTGTGACCTTGAACAAGTTATTTAACCACTTACTGTCTCATCTACAAAATGGGGATAATAATAGTACTTACTTCACATAGTTATTATGAAGGCTACATGAGTTAACATCTATATAGAAGTTAGATCTATGCCTAGCATAAATTATGTGCTTACATAATGGTTGCACAAATAAATGTTCAATAATGAGGAATTAGTTATAATAAATCTATATAACAGAATGCCACACCACCATTAAAATCTTTATTACAGAAGAATAGTAACATGGAAATACATTCATGACCATTACTAGACTCTAAAACAAATTACAGTATATCATTATTGTTAAAGAAAGGAAATAAATCTATATACATTGAAAATGTGTTAAAAGTATGCACACTGAAAGGGTGTTTTTTTGTACTTTCCAAAGTTTCTGTTCTGTATTACTTAGTAATAAGATTATTCTGTAATAAAGACAATAACAATTATTCAAATATATCAGATGTGCATAATCCAGATTAAATTATCATGCTTTAAAATGATGATGATGATGATGATTCTGATAGCACTCAGCACATGGGTCACTCAGAACTGAGGCTGAGAGGTACCACCACCATAAGCTTTAATGATTAGCCAAATGTTACCATCAGAAAGATAAAATTATAATATTACATGTTTAGATGGGATATGACACACTATTTTCCTTCTGGGAATAATCAGAAGCTAACCATACCAACTTAGCCAGACTTAAATCTTACCTAAGCACAGGTGGCCCACACATACAAAATAAACAAAGAAGCAAGTGGCAGTGTGTAAAAGCAAGGAGTTGAGTGTGCTTTGCAAAGTGGTGAGTAAAGGGGGAGTCACAAAAATTGCACACAAGAGAGGATGGGGTGGAGTGGAGAGAGCATTCTTCCAGCCATTGAGTCAGAGGTTTCAAGAAGGAAATGGAACTTCAGGGGCTGCTGAAATAAAGGAAGGAGATAAGCGTGTGTGTGTGTGTGTGTGTGTGTGTGTGTGTGTGTGTGTGTTTTACTGCTCACTTGAATGGAGAAAAGAATAAGTCAAGACTTAGCTCCTGAACCATAACCTTCAGTATGGGCAGACTTTTCTACTCTGTCACCAAGCCACTTCTCACCCTGCTCCAAGATCTTTTAAAACCCAGACATGCTGCATCTAGGCTCTGATGGATGGGACTAGTGTTAAATTAAACACTGTCAGAGGCAGTAGGGTGAATCCAAAAACCTTCTCAACTTCACTGCCAGCGTGCCCTGTTGGGCTTTGCCCGGTTTTGCTGTTAACACTCATAGTTTCACACACTCCTTTCCCAAATGCAACCATTGCAAGATGTCATGACCTTGTTCATTTCCATACTTTTAGTTCACAAGTTCTCTCCCCAGCATCCTGTTACCCTCAGAAGATGTAAAGAACTATGAAAGGAAAACAAAATACTAGTTGCAAAATTTGAAATTGTGCTGGTGGAATGAAACTTTTGACAGACAGAGATTGCTTTCATTTCTCCCTTCAATCGTTTCAAACGTCACCACCACAAAGCCTCTAATATAACTTACCTTAGTCACAAGCCACATTGATATGTACATGAAAATCATCATTGCAATAATTCCCTACACATCGGAACTGGCTAGAATTGTTTCCTTCTTTCCAAAGAACTAGGGGTATTGGGGCTGCGACAGCCCCTTCCAGGGCTGTGCCCAGTGCATAGACAGGAGGAGGTTGGCAGGCTGCTTTGCTTTCCAACAAGAGCTGGCAGTGATTAGAACACCCAGATGCTTTCTGTTGGTGCCTGTTGGGGATCAGCTTCTAAGCTTCAGGCTTGTCAAAACAGGGGTCACAAATTTAGTATCAGGAGAACTGGCTGCACATTGGAAGGCAGAGGAAAGAGCCACTAGAAGAAGTGCCATAATCACTTGAAAAAAGTCTTCCCAGTGTTTAGAGAAAGGAGGGCCCAATGAACTAAGATCTTTTTTTCCTTCCAAGAGCATCTGGTTCAAAGCCATGGAGGAGAAAAGACCAAGGGGGTGTCCAGGGCTTTGTGGAGGGAGCGCTCCTGGCCTCAGGCACGCTTGGTAACACCAGGCCTTCCCGGAGGTGGGGATGGCTCCCTCCTTCCACAGGACCTGCTGTCTGACCCCAAGAGTTAGAGAAACTACACTGATTTACAGCTGCATTTCTTTTCCCTTCTTTCTGATCCTCCCAGTCTGCGGTCTGTTCAAAGCACACGCAAGGGAAAGACAGGCCAATGAATCTGCCTCACTGGGAAGTGGTTTTGAGCAAGCACCAACATCCTGACACACGCTTTGTCTTAAAATGGGTCCCCTGCGCTCCAGTGGAGCAAGGCTGTGGTTGTGCAGGTGTTTGCAGTGGCTCCCGAAGCTCAGCGGAGGTGAGCCTGTAAAAAGATGTCTCCAACTGCAGACACCAGATCAGGCCCGCCCGTGGTGTGTGCTTCCGGCAGCGCCCTTCACTTCTCCCTTCAACAGCAAGCAGGAGGGGAGTATCTCCCAGACTAGAGAGAGAAAGAGAAAACAGAAGTCCCTTTAAATGGAAAACAAAACAAAAACTATTGTGTTTTTATTTTATTAAAAAAATTTAAATTGATTTTAAGAGAGCAAGGGAGAGGGAGAGAAAAAGACACTGATGTGAGAGAGAAACACTGGTCGGCGGCATCCACCTGGGATCAAGCCCAAAACCTGGGCATAGGCCCTGACAGGAAATCTGAACCCAAAATGCTTTGGTACATGGGATGACACCCAACTAACTGAGCCACATCAGCCAGGGCAAAGCTGTTGTGTTTTTAAAAAACTCTATTTATCATCTATGAGTTTTAGATTGGTGGGAA
Source organism: Lasiurus cinereus (assembly GCA_011751065.1). Classification (NCBI taxonomy): domain Eukaryota; kingdom Metazoa; phylum Chordata; class Mammalia; order Chiroptera; family Vespertilionidae; genus Lasiurus; species Lasiurus cinereus. Next base: position 4,753,068 of record JAAGEH010000165.1, read on the forward strand.
AAATTATTCCCCTAATCAACACAACCTCCTATGTTAGCATTGAAGTTTTGCTCCTATATCATTATCTCAGTGGAATCTATTTCCTCAATGGAGCATCATGTAATTCTCACATACTATCTCAAATATATATTTTTAAGTGAGAAAAAAATGTTATCTTGCTATAATCAAGTCACAAACCGAATAACTCTGTTCAATGCTGTGTTTTCTTTTCTTCCCTCTGCAAAGCTGCTTGAGGGAACACTCCTATCTTTAGATTCCTTTTCACTGGAGAAAAAAGGTTTGGCCAGCTTGATCCTCAAAGAAAGAAATAAGAGTCCATGTGCCCCAGTATTTTTGAAACAGATAGATCAATTTCTTTTGGAACCAGGGTGGAAGGATGAGAGGTTGAGAATCAATAGAAGCTGGCCAAGCTGAGGTCTCCTCCCCTGCAGCTGAAGCCCTTGTTTCTGCCTTTGAACCTGCTGGAGGAGCCAGTCCTGGAAGCTGGGCAAGCGCAGCTCTGCTGGGCCTGGTACAGCTGTGGCTGGAGCAGTCTCCCCTGCCCTCTCCCACTAGGCCAGGTATCTGCCACCTCTTCCTTTGCCCCTTAAATGGGTACTTTTGAGTAGGGAGAACTAAAACCCCAAAGCTAAATTAATAAAAAATATATATATATATATTAAAAAATAAAAAAATAAAATAAAACCCCAAAGCTACTAGTTTGGAGAAACCTTATTCTAGGAGGCTCAATGGAGAACTTGGTGCAGATCCTGAGTTGTCCACTGAGCTCTACCCCTGCCCCCAGCCTCACGCTCTGGGCAAACACATCTCCTACATTCAAGCTGTGAAGCTCACCACTCTCCCCTAAAGGATGGCAGATTGAGAAGAATTCCCCAAAGCTGGCAGTCCTTCCACAAGTCACCGGCCGCCCCGAGTGACAGTTTGTGACTCAGAGCCCAGCACCCAATGTGGACATGGCCTTGGACTTCATTAGTGGTGATTAACTATAAGGCCAGATTTTTCAAACTCTCTTTGCACATCTCTATTCTTTGCCTTCCTCAGAGTTCAAGGCTTCCACAGCAGATGTGCATAGGCTTTGCCATCTAACAGACCAGGGTTGGAATCTTGAATCTTTCACAAGTTCTTTCACCCAGCCGAGCCCTGGTTTCTTTTTCCACAAAATAGGGGTGCCTGCCTCAGGACTGTTACAGGGTTTAAGTGTAGTGGCGCTGAGCACAGTGGCAGGCACTTTACGAGCATCATCCCCTTCCCTTTGCCTAATCCCAGCATCACCCTGACACTGGCTCTTCCAGCCCCACCCCTGGCTCACCCGCCTATCACAGGTAAGCCACCCCTGTTCCACACCTCTCTGGGTCTCTTGAGCACAGTCATTGGCCTGAACATGAAAACAGCTGAACTCCAATTAGCAGTGCAATTACTGCACAAAAAGAAGGAAAGAAAAAGAAATGAGGTCAGCTTTGTGGTCAATATACTTAGAGATTTCTTATTCCATCAGATACTAGAGGCTGAAAATATAACTAAGGTAGGGGGTTCAGTGAGTTCCTAGAAGGCTGAGTCTCAGCACAAGTTTATTCAGATCCTTTGGGATGTTGACTCCCATGGTGGAGACAGACTGCTGGTTGAGTGAATCCTGAACCTACCCGAGTATTTTCTGTGGTTTAATGTTCCTACAGGGACACAGCCGCTCTGTGCCGGGCAGTGATCAGGGGAGCGAGGACACTGCAGTCGACGTGATGTCCCAACCCTCCAGGACCCCCACTCTAGCGACAGAAACAGATACGTAAAGAGATCAATTGCAGTTTATTGAAGTAAATGCCACAATAAAAATATGATTAAAGTGCTTTATAACCTCAAAATTCTTGTGGCAATAACTAAAAGGACAGTCTGTGCATTGAAGGGACTTGGCAATAATTGATAAATAAATAAATAGATTAAAGATATCTGGCCGGTGTGGCTTAGTTGGTTGGGCATTGTCCCATGTACTGAAAGGTTGCTCGTTTGATTCCCAGTCAGGGTACATGCCTGGTTGCAGGATCCATCTCTGGTGGGGGTCGTGTAGAAGACAGCTGATGAATGTTTCACTCTCTCCCTTTCCCTTCCTCATTCTCTAAAAATAGATTAAAAAAAAATAAGATACCTGGTAAAAGATACTAAAAGCAAGGACTCGGTGCTGTATGTCCATTTGGGTTACTAGCATGAAATCTACCCATTTAGTTTTGACATTAAAAAGAAGTTGAAACCCTAGGGTTGCATTGTCCTATAGTCACACATGGCTATTTACATTTAAATTAATTAAAATATAATGGCATTTTTATCTTAGAGCAATGCAATTTAAAAGAAATTGCAATTTCTCAATCATACTAACGACATATCAAAAGTGCTCAAAAGCCACAGTAACTAGTAGGTACCATAATGGATGGCAGTCTCCCTGCTTAACTACTAGAGCAAACATTATGCTCGGTCTTATGGGCTCAAATGGGTTCCTCCCACATTCAGATGTTGAAGTCCTAACCCCAAGTATCTCAAAATGTGACCATGTGTGGAGTCAGAACCCTTAAAGATGCAATTATGGTAAAATGAAATCCAATGTGACTGATGTCCTTATAAGAAGAGGAAGTTAGGACACAGACACACAGAGATCATATAAAAGGCTCAGGGAGAAGACGCCCATGTGCAAACCAAGGAGAAAGACCTTAGAAGAAATGCGCATGCTGACACCTTGATCTTGGACTCTCAGCCTCTAGAACAGTGGTTCTCAACCTTCCTAATGCCGCGACCCTTTAAGACAGCTCCTCATGTTGTGGTGACCCTCAACCATAAAATTATTTTCATTGCTACTTCATAGCTGTAATTTTGCTACTGTTATGAACAGTAATGTAAATATCTGATATGCAGGATGTATTTTCGTTGTTACAAATTGAACATAATTAAAGCATAGTGATTAATCACAAAAACAATATGTAATTTTATATTGTGAAATATTTATTTCTAATTACAAATAAATGAAATTTTGTTTTGAATCGTGGTGTAGCATGGGTAACAGTCTTCATATGACAACAGTAAACTACATTTTGCTACACTGAGGAGCCGTGTGTTGGTTCCTAAGACCATGGGAAATAGGTGTTTTCCAATAGTCTTTGGCGACCCCTGTGAAAGGGTCATTTGACCCCCAAAGGGGTCTCGACCCACAGGTTGAGAACCGCTGCTCTAGAACATGTGAGGCAAATAAATCTCCATTGTTTAAACTGCTCAATTTGAGGTACTTTTCTAATGCACCTCAAACTGCGATTCATTACCCCTGTGTATACCTCTTTTTCTCTTCCTTTACTTTATGTTTCTTTTGTTTTTTTTACTGTTGATGATCTCTTAGAGATGTTTTCTTTACTTTTCATTTGTGAGTCTTCTTTCCTTGGCTAGATTATCAATTCCTTAAGGGAAAAATTAAGGAAGCAAAGCACTATTTGGGGTTCACCTCCCTCTGTGCAACAGGCAGGACCATTTTTTAAAGGTGAAGAAACAGAGGCTCTGGAAACATAGCTAAGTTTCCCAAGAGCTCTTAGTTGGCCACTGTGGCTGGGATTCTCAATAGCTCTGCTTCGTTCCACAGCCTCCAGACCCATCACCTCACCAGTCTGACTCCTTGAGCGCCTAAGCTGGCAGCTCACAGTTACTTTCAATACCCACAGACCTGAGCTCAGAGCTGGCCCACAGCAGACAATCAAAAACTATTCATGGACTTGACTTGATTTCAATAATGCAGATGGTTTGGCTGATCCAGGGCAATTAACCTGACAGCACTTCTTCTCACATTATAGACAGATGACAGCTCTTCGGGAGAAATTTAAAGACCTCGGGTGTTATGAATCATTATCTCTTCCTCTTCCCAACTAACAGATAAAAGCTGCAGAGTTGGCCTTGACGATGCACTTTTCAGATTTTTGTCAGAACAAGCCACAAGCCTTAATGCATTTGGGTAGCGCTCAGCCAACTTGCAATTATATGTGGTGACAGGGGGTGAAGATGGCATCCGCCAAGGATGTTGACATCCGCCAAGTTTCCTTTGGATCAAGAATGTCAGCGTCTTTCTCCAAAGGACAACTGTTTCACCTCCAGCAGAGAGGCCTGCAGGCAGTGGGGGCTGTAAGAGCCCCCGACAAGTTGCAAGAATGGGAAAGGCAAGAAACAGGCCAGGAGTGGCCTTAAGGAGTCAAGGGCTAGCTCTAATGCAGTGGTCGGCAAACTGGCTCACAAGCCACCATGCGGCTCGAGAGCCGAGGTTTGCTGCTCTGTTGACTAATGAGCTTGTTAACCACTGCTCTAGTGTGATGTAAAACAAATCTGACAAACAATAGCGATTTCAATGCTCTTTAGTGGAGAAAATGGTTATAAAAATAAATCTGACCTTTGATGCTTTTCTATTTTTTCACCATGTGTATTTTATTTCCTATTGAAAAAGAAATGACTTAAAAATAATAATAATAAAAGATCTGTATAGTCTGACACCCAAAGCCTGAAGCAATGTTGAGCTGATTTAATAGAATTGGCCTGGAAGTCTGTGGAATTGGGTGTTAGTTCCTACACTGCCACTAATTTTGTTTCTAAAACACAAATTTCCTTAGATCACCTACAGAATAAATTCAGACTCTTTAGCCCTAACTCCTGCCTGCCTATCTTAGTATAGGTTTCCCCTGAAGCAGACAATTCTTAGATAAGGAGTTGGGTTGAAGCAGTGAATGATGGCTCAAGGGAGGTGGTTCCCAGAGCATGGCAAGGTGGTGGGGACCTGAGAGACAGGAAAGGGAGGAATGCCAATAAATGCAGTATGCACTATGAGCTGGTGTCTGTGGGAAACTTGGTGCAATCTCCCAGGGTCCCTCTGAGAGACTGTGTAGAAGATACCTTGGAATTAATTATATGACAAAGGGCGAGGAAGCTGGGGGATCTCTCTGGTTGAGAGGGCGATCTAAGAACACTAACTCCTCTGCCCTTCTAGGCTGTCACATGCAAGCGCTGAACACACTGTCATGGCCAGAGAATGCACTAGGGCAGGGACATGCAGGCACTTGAGCTAGGGAGCTACAGGTGGGCTAGCTAGATCACACAATGGTGGCAAGACTGGGCAGCTTTTCCCACAAATGGTGGGATATATTTATCTACCCCTTGAATCTGGACTGGCCTTTTAGAGAATAGACTATGGATGTGACAAGGTTGTAGTAGTTCTTGGCTAGGCCTCAAGAAATCTTATAGTATCTACTCTTATTTTCTTGGAACTCTGCTGCCACTGTGCAAATAGGCCAGGCTAGGCTTCTAAAGGATGAGAGACCACATGGAGAAGAGAGGATTAGCCAGCTGAGCACCCCCTAGATTGAGCCCCCAGCCAACTTACCAGCTCACCAGAGACACATGAGTGAGCACAGCTCAGCCCAGAAGGACGACTCAGTTGAGCCCAACCTAAACTACCAAACTCATAATCATAAACTAAGGAAATTATTGTTGCATTAAACCACTAAATGTTAGGGTGGTTTATTGTGCATCAAAGCTCATTGACATAACATTTAAATGACTGCTCTATGCTTCAGGTAAACTCTAGAGCAGCGATTGTCAACCTTTTGGACCTCATGGACCATCAATGGTCCACGGACCACTGGTTGGTGACTGATGCTCTAGAGTAGACCAGGGGCACCAAGAGTATCTACTACACCACATGTATTAGTTAGCTATTGTTGTGTAACAAATCACCCTGGTGTGATAACATAGCAGTTTAAAACAAGGAACATTATTATATGGCTTCTGAAGGTCAGGATTTGGGAGGAGCTTAGCTAGGTGGTTCTGACTCAGGGTCTCTCATAAGGTTGCAGTCAAGATGCTGGCAGGGGCTGTAGTCAGGTGAAGGTTTGACTTGGGGTGGGGGTCTGCTTCCACACTTACTCATTTGGCTACTGGCAAGTGTCTTTGGTTCTTTCTGGCTATTGGGCTTCTCCATAGGACTGTTCATAGCACAGCTGTCTGGTACTGGTCAGCACAGACTCATTATGGAACCATGTAGGAGCATCTATGCAGAGGTGGACAATACCAGGAGCTGGGATTATTGGGAGGTTGCCTTCCACACTATTTTTTCTTCCTCATCCCCCAAAAAACACTCTCTGCCATACAATCCACCCTTCACATGACTATTCATGCCCTGAATACAGTATAATGATAACAGCTTTTATTGTTTGTGCAAGCCTACCGTCAGGCACTGTGATAGTTTATTTATAAAAGCCAAGTCCTTTCTTGATCTATGAACCTTTGTCCTCCTGGGAAAGATCACACATGATATTGTGATATAATAAGAAATATATATTTGGTTTTCATCCCCAGTTCCTGACATGAAGCACTAAACAACCTTGGAATTTCTGAGGGCCAGGAGTAAGAGGAGTGTCTTTTGTTCTTTCTAATGAGCCCCCTTCAACCATACCTGCCTTCACACAGGCAGTCCCTTCCCCAGGCCACAGCACCCATTGGCAAACCAAAGTCAAGGCCAACACTGAGGGTGCTGCTCCTCACTCCTGCCACTGAACAAGCAAACAATTAAAACTCCCCCTTGCCTTTGTGTTTTCTGTTGAAGGAATTCAGAGTCATTTTTGTTAAAACAAATATACGCACCTCACCCAATACCACATTCACTGGTTCTGGGAGGCTGTCCTTTAGCTTTCTTTCCTTTGGAAGAAAGAAAAGAATGAAGACACATGCTAGAATCTCTGTGCTCCTGAGGTGCCACCTTCCCTGCCACTTGCTTGCTGGGGATGGCTGGAAGGGGTGCAGGGGTGGGGCAGGCATCGAGGTGGGGGCAGCTGGAATAAGCCTCAGCCAACTGCATGGGTGCTGCTGGCGAAGATGATGCCGAACCCTGGTGGCATGCACAGAAGCGGCTACCGGCAGTGGGGAGCTCAGGATGTCTTAGAAGTTCAGGGATGCCTCAGGCTGGAAAAGATTTCATAGGCCTTCAGGTGGGGCAGGAAGGAAGGGTTGGAAAGGCTCCTTTGAAGTCAGCACAGTGGGGGCCAGCAGTGAGGGGGTGGAGGGGGATCACTCAGTTCCTGTCATAGCCTGCACATTGGAGCCCAGAGCTCTTAGTATTGCCTCAAGCCTGGCAGATACAGCAGGCGTATAGCCCTTTTGTTCCCTCCACATAGAAACCTATCTCCACTTTGTCTACTCAGAAGAATCCCAGCCTTCTTTCAGATCTCACTTGAATGTCCCCTCGCCTGGAAGCCCCACAGAAGGCATTCCTCTGTCAGAGCAGACTAGACTTGACCTCACACTGTGATTCTCCCTTTAATGATATCAAACTTTTCATAGAGATCCAGGGCCCCGTGGCCCAGACTCGCAGCAGACACCAACCAATGGTCCGTGAGGTCTGAAAGGTTGGCAGCCGCTCGCCCAGAGACCCCAGGAACAGAGCGGAACCCTCAGAGACTGTTTGTTGAGTGGAGGGAATGGAGAATACACAAGGAATGTCTTCTATATGTCTCCAAGCAGAGAAACACCACTCACCAGGCCCCTTTCTCTAGTGGCCTCCATTTCAGACAATTGAATGCATCCCTCCCACAGATTCCAGTGGGAGCTGCTCTTTCTAGCCTTTGAGTACCGCAATCCCTGGCCTTCCCAGAGGCCATGCAGTGGTGCAGGGAGGGGGCAACCCTGTGGTAAGGACTCCTTGGGTTCAAATTCTCTCTCCACCCCCTACCAGCCTTGTGGCTCTGGACAGGTTAGGAGACAGCAAAAGTACCTACCACGAGGACCTGTAGTGAGGACTGAGAAGTTATTCCAAGCAGGAGGAGTGTCTGGCATGAAACAAGCATTCAGTAATGTAGCTATTATTCTTATTCTTATTATTCTTATTATTACTAGAGGCTTGGTGCACTAATTCGTGCACAGGTGGAATCCCTCTGCCTGGCTGGCCATAGGGGCCAATCAGGGCTGTCTTTCCCAGTCCTAATTGTAGCTATTATTATTATTATTATTATTATTATTATTATTAGAATCCCAGTGCGCTAATTTGTGCGAAGATGGGGTCCCTCCCCTGGCTGGCGGAGAGGGACTGAGGAGGGTTAGCCAGCCAGAGAAGGTTGGCTGTGGGAGTACACTGACCACCAGGGGGCAGGTCTTGCACTGAGCACCTACTCCCTGGTGGTCAGTGCTGTCATAGTGGCTGAAGGATGGGTCAACCAGTGGTAATGGTCGCTTAGGCTTTTATATATATAGATTATTTGCTCTGTCTTTTCCGAGTCACAGAAAGACAGTCCAGACAATCTCAGGGACTATCCCAAATGTGTCCGGGGCAGACAATCTCAGGGACTATCCCAAATGTGGGCTGAGGACTGATCATCATTGTTGTTCCCAAGGCTCAGGCAGGTCCAATGGAGAAGGGTAGCCCTAGGAAAGGCCTCTATAAGGGAGGGGGTTGGGATGAACCCGGCTCCCAGGGGTTGATTCCAAGCACTCAGGAACCTCCCCCAAACTCTGCACCCTGGCTGGGGCTCTAGATGAAGGCCTGCTTGCATCTCAGGCCTGCCTTTCTGTTGCTGGCCTCCTGACCTTTGCTGCTGTCCTTGGGGACAGGCTATTTTAGGTAGCAGTCAAAATAAAACTGAGATTAACCCAGAATTCTTGGCAGTCAAACAATACCATAATTATGCGCTTTTTAACTTAAGAAATCAGGCCGCTGAAGCTGACCCGCCGGGGGGTCTGCCGGGTGCTCTGAGGATAATAAGGCCTCCATCCTGGCTGTGTCACCTTCGCACACCCTTCACAGCAGGCCGGCGGACAGGCCACCAGGGAACTGCCAGGCCCTTAGGGACACTATTTCTTCTCTGGGAAGGAGAATCATAGAGTCTGAGCAACAGTACAATGTACTTTCATGCTAAATGCTGGCAGGTTGGAAGGGTGACATTACTTTCTATATCATAAATTTCTCTTGCAAAAGTCCTGTCCCTGGGGCCGGTGTCGGGAGGGAACAGAGGAGGCCTGTGTTCCAGAGCTGGCTTTTCAGGGCAGGAAATCACCCAGAGGAATGCGTTTGTGCTTTGATTGCCTACAAGGGGCGCAGAGCCCTTTAGTGGGGCAAACAGGCCCCTTCCTTTTTGCTGGGAGTAGGGGGAGGGGAGGGGATTAGTCACACATAAGAGCGACAGGATTAGGTCCCAGAGAGTAAAGCCCTCCACTCCAACCCAGAGAGGGGAAAAAAGAATGGGGGATTCAAGCAGAGGGGGAGGGAGTGTTGAGATGATTTCAATAAAGGTCACTGCCTGCAGAACAAAGAGGCGGCGGGAGTGTGACTAGAGGCCTGAGCAGATCCCCTGCCTCCCAGGCAAGACGTCAGATGCCTGGAGAGAGAAGGGGAGCCTCCGGGCAGCCCACAGGCGTGGCTGAAAAACACTTTCCCCCCAGATACTGGCTCAGCCCTGGGATCAGGGGCCTCTGGAAATATGATGCTCCTAGCTCCTAGGTGCTGGCCAGGCAAGCTGACCCTGCAGGGAGGTTGGAAATAGAAAAACACACCCTAGTGCCCTCTGGCTGAGCTGCCCTGTGGACAATGTGGAAGCAAACAGATGCCTAGGGTGGTGACAAGCCTTCCATTCCTTAGGGAAAAGGGGGCGGGGGGGTTTCCCTGTGTGAGAGGGTCCCTCGCTGCCCCCCCAGGAATGCAAATGACTCCACCATGACTAGCAGTTGAGCTCTGTGCCCTTTCATGCACCAGGAGCCCCTCACTTTCCCCTCCCCAGGGTCCTGAGACCCAGTCTTCCTGGCAGCAGAGGGGGTGGAGGTGGGGGGGGAGGGGCGTACATATCTTTAAAGATGGATACAGACTTCCTGTTTGGTTTCAGCTTCTTTGATTTTTATTTTTGTCTCAAAAGCCTGAATCGTCTTTCTCTGCCACACAAACCACAAGAACAACAAGCCTTGGGAGGTTGACCCTGGGGACTGGCTGTGCCCAGAGAAAGGAACTTTATCTCAGAGACAGGACCTGAGTTTGTCTAGGGGCAGGCGAAGGACAATGAGGGGGAGGGATGATGGTGAAAGAGTTTTAAACAGGTGGGACTGGAATGGAGCCCCCCTCTCGCCTCCGCCCTTGCGTGTGCGCGCGCGCATACAGACACACACACACACACACACACACACACACACACACACACATACCCTAGCTGCTCCTTTTGGTAAAGGCTGATGGGCTTCCACACCAAAGGCTGCCCTGCTCACATTTTCCTTCCTGTGTGGTCTCCAATTGGAAAGGGAAGTCGCATTCCAGTGTGAAAGAGAAGCCACTCAGCCACCTCCCTCCGGCGACTTCATGGCAGCGCATTTGTCCCCACAGACCTGAAAGAAATGGATTGACACTCTGTCCAGGGCAGAAGGAGCTCTGGACGAACAGGTTCAGGTGGCCATAAAGTGATTAACAAGAGCCAGGAACTGGTCTATTGAGCCTTGTCTGGTCCCTGGGGGGCTCAGCCCAAGTGAAAACAGGGAGGCCTGGAGCGGAGCAGAGGCCAGAGGGAAGATATGGGTTGCTGGTGGCTGGGCTCCCATCCAGCCTCCAGGGCTGGAACATTCGTAAGGAAAGGATGCCCTCCTACTGGTCCTGTTTTCAGAGGACTTCCTGAGGGTTCATCTGTTACTGGCCAGCAGTGCCTTGCAGGCTGCTCCCACCTGAATGGTATGATGCTCTGGTCAATCTGCACAGGAGCCCTGGTTAGTTGGGTTGTCTAGAAACTCCCAGGAAATAGCCCTTTATGTGTACCAATTGGTACACATAAGCAGGGCCTGCAGAGTTCAGAAAACTGCCTTAAATTCTTTCTTGTGCAAGAAAATGCTTGCTTCCCACCAGCACGGTGAGGCTGCATCCACAAGGGTGGCTAAGTATCCAGTCTGAGCAACCCTGAGGCCCCTCCTGCCACCCAGCCTGACTGTCAGAAGACTTTCTCTCCTGAAAGCCCTTTCTAGTGAGTCTTTTCGGAGGTGTCCTCTTTGGGATGGGCTGCAGGAGAGGATGGCAGGAGAAGGGTGGAAATGTCCCCTCTGCCTCCTGCCCCATGGCAGTGCCTCTCCTACCCCTGACCTGCCATCTGTATCTGAACATGACGGGGCTGGGCAGGGGTCCTCAGAGTTTCTCCTGCACATATCTCTGAGAGCAGCATGCCCTCAACACTGTCATTAGCTAATACTCCAAGAAACAACCTACTGAAGGGCCCAAAAAACCAGTGAGTGAGGGAGACATTATGAGATATACTTTGTTTAAATGCCATGCTTCAGACAGAGCCTTCTGTCCTGCAACCCACTTCTCACCTGAAGGACGTTTGCTCTGTACCTCATGGCACTCACTGCCCTTTGCCATACCACAAGCTCCGTGGGCCCACTGCCTGTGTCCCATTAAGTGCAAGTGCCCAAGGGCAGAGGTTTTGTCTCTTCTGGTCACAGATACATTCTGAGCACACAGCATACAGCCTGGCGGGCACTCACAGACATGTACTGAATGGGTGAATTTAATATGGATATGGATGCATTACAGTTTGTGAAATATTATAGAACTAGAGGCCCAGTGCATGAAATTCATGCAAGGGGGGGTGTCCCTCAGCCCAACCTGCACCCTCTCCAATCTGGGACCCCTCAAGGGATGTCCAATTGCCCATTTAGGCCCAATGCAGGTGGGACTGGGCTTAAACAGGCAGTCGGACATCCCTCTCACAATCCAGAACTGCTGCCTCCCAACTGCTCACCTGCCTGCCTTCCTGATTGCCCCTAACTACTTCTGCCTGCCAGTACGATCACCCCTTAACTACTCCCTTGCCAGCCTAATTGATGCCTAATTGCTCCCCTGCCAGCCTGTTTGCCCCTAACTGCCCTTCCCTGCAGACCTGGTCATCCCTAACTGCCCTCCCCTGCAGGCCTGGTCACCCCTAACTGCCTTCCCCTGCAGGCCCAATTACCCACAACTTCCCTCCCTTGCAGGCCTGGTCCCTCCCAACTGCCCTCACCTGCTGGCCATCTGGTGGTGGCCATCTTGTGTCCACATGGGAGCAGGATCTTTCACCACATGGGGGCAGCCATCTTGTGTGTTGGAGTGATGGTCAATCTGCATATTACTCTTTTATTAGATAGAATGGAGGTCTGGTGCATGGGTGGGGGCCAGTTGGTTTGCCCTGAAGGGTATCCAGGATCAGGATAGGGATTCCCTTGGGGCATGCGACAGCCTGACCAAGGGACCTATGGTGGCTTGCAGGCCAGCCACGCCCCCTGGCAACCCAAGCAGAGGCCTTAGTATCTGGGATTTATTTATCTTCTATAATTGAAACTTAGTAGCATTAAGTGGAGGCCTACACAGGCCAGGCCTGCAGAAGCTTGGCTTCCTCCATCGCCGGGGGCAACCCTAGCCTCCTGTTCTCTCCAGCTCCATGGCTGCTACCATTTTTGTTGGGATTTATTTATCTTCTGCAATTAAAACTTTATAGTCTCGAGTGGAAGCCTGGGCCCATCAGGGTGTGTGGAAAGCTTGGCTTCCTCTGTTGCTGGGGAAACTCAAGCCTCCCTCCTGCTCGCTTTGTGGCTGTAGCTATCTTGGTTGGGCATGGCTTATGGGTGTAGTGGAGTGATGGTTAATTTGCATATTACTCTTTGATTAGATAGGATTAGATAGGATGAAGCCTTCTAAAAGTTAGCATAGATTAGACTTGTGATGGCCTTAAAAAGACTCAGCCTGACTTGTGTACTTCCTTCACTGATGAAGTTGAGAATCTTTCCAAATGTTTACCAGATATCTTCTGTGTGTGTGTGTGTGTGTGTGTGTGTGTGTGTGTGTGAGAAATGCCTATTTATACTTATTGCTCATTTTCCCATTGGGTTATTTGTCTTTTCCTTTTTTATTTGTAGGAATCCTTTAGTCTGGAAACTTTTCCTGTAGTGATTATATGTATAGATCCCAGGTTGGGACTTCTCTTTTTTTTCAGGGTATATTAATTTTAACATAGTTTAATTTATTGATCTTTTCTTTGAAGATCAGTACTATCTGTATCTTATTTAAGGAATACTTTTCTACCCAGAGGTATAAATATATCCTTTTAGAAAACTTTTTTCTAAAAGTTTTAAAGTTTGGACTTTTACATTTCATTCTTTAGTCCCTTAGGAATTTATTTTGGGGTATGAAGCAAGTAGGGACCCATTTTTTACCTTATTAATCACTGAGTATCTCTTATTCACCAATCTTTCCTTTTTGGCAGAGATCTGCAATATCACCTTTGCCTTATTTCAAAGCTCAGATGTTGGCAGGTCTGTTTCTGGGTTCTCTTTTCTGCTCCATTGGCCACTTTTTTCATCCTTGCACAGATACATTTTGTTTTAATTATTATCCTATGTCCTATATAATAAAAGCCTAATATTCAAATCTACCAAACGGCAGAAGAACCGCTCACTATGACATGCACTGACCACCAAGGGACAAACGCTCAACGAAGGACCTGCCCCCAGCCCATAGGCCCAAGGCCACCCAAGGCAGGTGCCAGCAGGACTGCCCACCCCCAACCCCCTTTGTCCTGATCGCCCCACTGGTCACCCTATAGACCAGCCCTGATCACCAGTCAGGCCTAGGAACCCTACAAATTTCATGCACCGGGCCTCAGTAGCTTTATAATAAGTCTTGCTCTTTGGTAGGACAATTCCCTTTTCCTTATTCTTCTTCTTCAGAGATTCTTGGATATCCTTAACACTATAGTTCATCTAAATTTTAGTATTATCTTGTAAAATACTTGCCAAAATCCTGGTGGGATTTGATAGGAATTGCAATGGCTCTATCAATCAGTTTAGGAAAAATCATTATGTTTATGATACTGAATTTTCCTGTCCATGAATACAAATTACCTCTTTGATGTTGTTGTTTAGGTCTTCTTTAGTACCTTTCAATCAAGTTACATTTTTCTCCAGATAGTTCTTTTACTCTGAACATTGTCCAGGTTGTGCCTTATGACTGATGGCATCCTGCTATTCTAATTGGCAGTCCTTGATTTGTAAGCCCTCAGCAGCAACCCCTCCCAACATCTGGGGAAATGAAAGACTTGGTCCTGAAATGGGGAACTGGGGACTCATCAGCATGCTCTGCATACCCTTCCAGTCATTTCTACACTCCTCTCTCACACACATTTTCAATTTTAGGATTTAATTTCTGAAACACTTGAACTTTAGGTACATTTGCACAGAAATTTACAGAATATTTCAAGTAGGGATCCATTATTCAAGCATCACTGAGTTTTATGTGTTAAAGTCTATAGAACAAGTTCATTTTAAGAAAGTAGAACTATTCTCTCTGACTCAGTTATCATGTGATTTTCCCAGGAAACAGTTTTCTTTCTATATATACCTCTCTCAGTTCCAGACAATCTGGCCTTCTTTCCATTCTTCCAGATGTCTCTCTTGACTCTAGCTTGTTTTTGACACATACTGTTTCTCTCTGGAGTCACACCACTGCTCCCCATATACCTGACTACTCCTGCTCATCCTTCAGCCTCAGCTGAAACCCACTATCACAGAGAGCCCTCCACTGACACCCCTAAATTACTCTCCCAACATCACCTTGTACCTTCCTTTTTATGGCCATCACACTTGCAATTGCTGCTTCACCAGTTCCTAGCCTTGGGCCAACAGTGGGAGTAAAGAGATATTTGTTGATTCGCATGTAGCCTCACTTGGCAAGGTCTATGGTCTAGATTGAGTCTCGTCTACTGCCTGATGCCTTCAGCACCCAGTGTGTACTTGTGGACACTTGCTAAATGTTTTCGAATGACTCAGTGGTTTTACATGGTAGTTATTTATATACTACACTCTACAGGTCCAAACTGCTCCCTGAATACCCAGGAACTGAAAACTTCCAGGGTATGTGGCCCCACAAGATGCTCCCCTTGGGGTCTTTGGCACCAGCCTTGAAAAACATACCCATCTAGTACCACTGGCTTTCTATCAGGCGCTGGAGTGAACTTCTGGTTTGTTTTAAAAACACCTCTGAGATCTTCCCTATAGAAAATTCCAAAGAATATATGATACTCCTTCCTCTAGGAAGTGAAAATCTTTTATCCACCTCCCCTGAGTGTGGGCTTGTTTTCTAAGACTAAAGTATAAAATAGGAGGTGGGGGGAGTTACTATATAGCAGAGAAATGCTATCCTCGGTCAAGTGTTCAGGTTAATATCAGTATTATAGGGCATGTTGATAATATGTACCCTTGATACACTGTGATGAGAATGGTACTTCGCCTCAGTGGTCTTCTTCCTCGAAATTTATAACCTTAGTGTAACTATGATAAAAGCATCAGACATGCAAATCATGGGACAGTCTACAAAATACTGGACCAGTACTCCTCAAACCTGCCAAGGTCATCTAAGCAAGGAAAGTCAGGAACTGTCACAGGACAAAGGGGACTAAGGACAAGGAAATGCAATATGCCCTCCCAGATGGGATCCTAAAACAGAAGAGGACACAGAAAGAAACTAATGAAATCGGAATAAAAGGAGGTATTTAGTGAAAAACAGTGATGTGCCAGTGTTGGTTTCTTAGTGTGGCAAATGATCCATTGCAATGTAAGATATTAATAATAGGGGAAACCAGGAGAGGCACAGTGGGAATTCTGGACTATCTTTGCAAGTTTTCAGTAAAGATAAATCCTTTCTTCTTCTTCTTTTTTTTAATCTGGGAGAAGCACAACACCAATTCCATGCCAGGGGAAAGCCACCAGACCTGCTCAGCACTCTGATGGGCCTACTTCAGTGGTGGGCAAACTGCGGCTCTCGGTTTGCTGCTCTGTTGACTAATGAGTTTGCCGACCACTGGTATTGTGGAGAGGGTGGCTGCAGGGTGCAGGTGTCAGAAAGGAAGGAGGTGCAAGGTCAGGGTCTCAGCTATAAAAACATGTCCTAAATGGTATGAAAACATCAGTGGGAAGCCGGTATCTTATCTAAATAAATATTAAAATAAAACATTGAATATTAAAATAAAACATTTCAGTGCCACCTGAATCCAAGTAACTTTCCCTTCAGCACAGTGCTTGGCTGAAAGATTCCAAAAGGAGGTTCAAAAGCCCACATTCCCCCTCCTTCTCCAGCTCGGGTCAAGTGTGGGCAGTGTGTCTAACAAACAGTGCTATTCAGGAGCTAGTAGTGCCGTCCCTAGGGGAGTGGGGGGTGGAAGGACTAGGCTGTAGCTTTGAGAGTCCCTCTCCTCTCCCACCCCCACCTCATCTGAACAAACAGGCTGTGAGGACGCTGCTGACACCGGGGCTCCCTGGGGCCAGGCTGAGAAGGTCTGGCAGGCAAAGCTGTGCAACAAGACCGAGAAGCAAGCCTTCTGAGCAGATGACCTCTTCCTAGGGTCAGCAGGTCCACGGGAGACTCTACTCTCTAGGGCAGTGGTTTGCTGCTCTGTTGACTAATGAGTTTGCTGACCACTGGGATAGGGGCTTAATCACGAACAACAACAGCCTGTAATTATTGGAATTGAGAGTCTAGATCAGTGGTTGGCAAATTCATTACTTAATAGAGCGGCAAACCGTGGCTCCCGAGTTTGCCGTCCACTCCTTTAGGGAAAGTGAGAAGAAAAAAAAATGCTTGGCCGATTTGGGGAAAATGAGGGTCACAGAACCAGCTTCACAGTGTGGAGCCAGAGGACGCTTTGTAAGGCCAACAAAGCTGGGGACAGAAAACTCAACACCAAGCATGGGTATAGGCAGAGAATAAAAGGACAGGGAAGGAAAATCTGATTGGAAAGACCTGAGTTTTCAAAAATGACTTCAGCCCTGGCCAGTGGCTCAGTTGGTTGGAGTATCATCCCCTACCTACACCAAAGGTTGCAGGTTTGATTCCAGGTCAGAGTGCATACAGGAGCCAACTCTCTCTAAAATTAAAAAACAAAATAATCCATACCCGAGTGATGAGTGGGCTGCTCCGTAGCCCTCCTCCCTCTGGGATCTTGACCAGTGACTCCCCACTGCCTTGTCCTTCCTCCTGAGGTAGCCCCCACTGTCCTTCAACCACATCACCTGCTCCAAAACCTTGACCCCCAGAGAACCTAAAGAGACCTCCCTTCTCTTCCTGTCTGACTTCTCCCTGGGCAGCAGCTCCAGAATCCCCTGGTACTGACTGGGCTCTGCCACGTGGGGCCCCGCCCCACTTGACCTGCAGCAACAATCACTTCTAGATAAATATCAGCTACACACAAAGATCAGCTGTGGAGGGAGAAGTGTTGGTACTGTATCTGGAACCCTCTATTGGTAGGGTTGGTATCTGAGGTCCCTGCAAAGCAACAACACAAAATACAAAATTGAAATCAATGCAGCATCTTACCAGGTCTTTTTGGGAAAAGGAATTTGGAGACATGTGTCCTTCTAGACTCCAGGTTCCAGGCTGCTTTTTAAAAGTCTCTGAAGAACTGACAGAGCACAGAGGACTTTCAGGGCAGTGAAAACCTACTCTGTGTGATATTATAATGGTGGCCTTCTCCTCCACACAGAGACTTCAGCACAGCTTGCTGGTATGTGTGTGTGTGTGTGTGTGTGTGTGTGTGTGTGTGTGTGTATACCCGCATGTGCACACTATTAAATTTGTCCAAGCCCATAGATTATGCAGCACTGAGAGGGAGCCCTTGGGTACACTATGGGCTGCGAGTGATTATGATGTGTTCATATAGGTTTATCAGGGTTAAAAAGTACTATTCTAATGAGTGATGATGATAGTAGGGAAGCAACACATGTGTGGAAAAGGGGGATATATGGAAAATTTATGAACCTTCCTCTCAATTTTGTTGTGAAAAGAAAAAGTCTCTAAAGAATAAACACACTTAAAACTCGAAATCTTTCTTTTCTGACTCCTGCCCGAGCCCCCTCTCTCCCCTTCCTCCTCCCCACACACTATGCCTGCCTCTTCCCTGGCTGTTACAGGTGTTACCACTCACCCTGTTGAGACAGTAATAGCAGGGTGTTGGCCTGCAGGCAGAGCAGAGCTTAGAGGGAGACCCTCCCCCAGAACTGCAGTGGGGCGGTATCCTCACAATGGGTGTATGTGCCCGCATGTGCACACCATTCAAAGTCATGAGCTCTATTGGATAACCTGGGGCCAATCTGAGACTTTCATAAGTATTGGGCACTTTTGCTTTTGGAGACCACATACCATATTAAAAACTACTAGCATGTTGTTTCCCCATGTGAAATACAGCATGTTTAACCACATAATAAGTGAATTCAGATACAGTTGACTAGCTGGAGTCATGTTACATTTTGCAAACATTTAATTAAAGATCTATCAATTTTGATATCACAGTTTTCTTTTTCTTATTTTGAAATTTTTATATAGTCTTTCAAGTCTCAAATTTTTATAGGTCCATGAAAAGTTCATTTGTCCATTTGTTGGATAAAGTGGTCCTGCATCTACAGTAGCTAACTTCCACTGCTGGAACCACCAAATAAGTTCCTAGCATTTGCTGGTAGGAGCCAAACTTTGCTATGGGCTCAGACACATCCATTTGAAGTACAGCATTTGGCAGCCTTCCTATGGATTCTCTAGGCAGGAACAGAGGAAGAACATGCCTGCCATCAGAACGAAGGGCCCGTGTGCATGAGTAGGTGGTGAGCATGAGTTTCTAAATAAGGCATTTGGAATGCAAAACAGTCCAACTAGGCTAGTCATTGCACAATGACCACAGCCTGAACCTTGGAGAACCCGGGAGAGAGAAAACAGGGGAGTGTGGTAGGAAGAGGTGGGAAGAAAGAAGAGCTAACTGAATGGTACAATTATTAAATTAAATTAAGAAAAAAGCTTCCAAACTTTGATTTAAAGTAACAGATTGAACATCCAATTTTATGGAATGAGGAGTGGTGATGAGTTTGATTATGAAATATGCTAGGCATTACGCTAAGTTCTAGTGAAAGATAGGTGCCCTCAGGTGGTTTGTTTATGCAGACAGAGTATGTATGATGACTTAATGTGATATGCTAGTTCAAATAAAGAATACAAAGTAATAGTTATGGGGCAATAGATGAGGAGACATTAATCAGTGAGACCTGGGGGAGCCCAGGAAGATCTCATAGAGACTGTGACATCTTAACTGGATCTTGAAGGATGAAAGGAATTTTTCCAGGAGAGAACAGAACCCCAGGAAGAAGAGGCAAAATGAGCAAAACTCTATAAAAAATAAATAAGTCATGACGGCTAATTTTCATTGAGTGCTTTCTAAGTGCCAGGTTCTCTTCCAAGCACTTCACAGTTAGTAATTCTCATAACACTGCTATGGTAAGAATGTCATTCCACTTTATGGCGGAAAAACATGAGGCATGGGGGCGGGGGAAGTGGTTTAAGTAATTGTGCAGTCAGGCTCCAGCGTCCTAATGATCACCCTCCTCACCATGACCCAGGCAGGTGCTAGGGGTGGAGAGAAAGAGTTCACGTGACTGCACACAGGCCTCTGGGCCAAGGCTGGAGAATTGGATGATGAGACTGAATTTAGAAATTGGACCAGAAATTAGAGGATTCTTAAATGCCATATTAGGATTTGGGATTTTATCCTTTACCTTTCTCAGAGTGGGATCTATGGATCATCTGCATGAGGACAGGCTTGAGCTCATAAAAATACAGGTTCCTGGGCCTGGCCCCAGACCAACTGAGGCAGAAGCTCTGGTGTCTGAATTTTAAAAGCTCTCCAGTTGATTCTCATGGACACTCATATGGCCATCTTTAAATTGGGGGTAGCGGGGTAAGTGGTCATATTTGCGATCCAGAAAGTAGAACTTTGGCCAATGCATGAATTGGAGAGGGAGAAGCCTTGAAGCAGAAGATCAACCAAGAGCCTCCTGTCCTCTCCAACAGTGATGAGAGCCTGGACCTGAGGGACAGCAGGGCTGAGAGGTGTTTTCTGTGCCAGAATGGTTGACTGATAAAGACTTGGTTTGGGTATAAGACTGGAGTGAGAGGTATGCACCATTAACTATTTGAAAGTTTCTGCTTGTGTGGCCGTTAATGGAGTTGGGCAGTAATAGGTTTGGATTTAAAAGACTTAAGTTCATATGCAAGCTCTGGCACCCACCAATAGTAAGTGGCAGCTCAGTTTTCTTATCTGCAAAGCTGGGACAATTTTATATCTCCCAGTATTGTTGTGAGGATTAAATGACATGCTGTAAAGAAATAATCACATTCCTGACACTCGATACTTCTCATACTCATCTCCAAAAAGGAAGATTAAAAGTGAAATTAAATTGAGAAGAACTTGTCTAACAAGCAACCCCAAGCCATTGTCATAGTAGGAACCCAGCCCAAGCCCACTGTACAGGTTGGCGATACATGTGCTTGGCCCTTCCTAGCTTAGCCCTCGCTGCCGATCTCAGCACCAAGGATGAGCTGAGCTGAGAAAGAATGTGCTGACTGAGGTCGAGCAGAGCTGGCCGTAGGTCAGTGGTAAGTCTCCGCCTGGTACCAGCTTCTTCCGAGGTGGGTAAGGACTTCTCCAACAGCACATCTGCAAATTCCATTGCCAGGAGAGCTGGCAGGCTGGGCAGACCGGCAGCCAAGCCCAAGGACGCCTGCTGGACGATGCTGGTGGGGAAAGCATCAGGCCTGGGAGCATTCATAGTTGTAGAGAAGGCATCCTGAGTCAGGTGAGGGGGTCCAAGGGCAGGAATAGGATTGCCAGACAATACACAGAATACCCACATTTTTAGCACACAGAAGTAAAAAAGGGCTTCTGAAACGCTGGCCTCGAAGACCCTGAACTTGTGTCACGGTGACATAAAATCATAAATAGGAAGGCATTTTCATTTGAGGAAGAAAGTCACATCAGGCAGGTATCTTGTCATCTGTGGGCTGCTCATTGTGATATGAAATACTGACAGTGGCTGCCAGGTGAAACATGTCAGGCCTAGTTTAGTTAGCATGTCCACAAAGATGCTCTTTCCCAGAGACTCAGGCAAAAACAGCACAATCCTCAGGGCTGGCTCTTGGAAGGGAGCTATAAACGGGCCATCTATTGGAATCCCCCAGAGCACAGGCTCTAAATCCGCAGCCAGAATCGCCCCTGCTTCCCATCAGCCTGTCAGGATTGGTGCTGGCGCTCACCCAACAGACTTGGTCAGCGGGCCTCGGGGAGCACTTCCAGCGAGGTAAGGGGGACTGCAAGCCAGAAGGGGGGTCTTAGGCTTGTCCCCTCTGCTCACTTAGTTTTCTTTATCTTTTGTCTTCCTGCTCAGTCCTCCCCCATCCCAACTCTGTCCCCGGCCTCCTTCCAGCCCCCCAAACCCTGATGGATCTGGATTCCCACAGCATCAGCTGCTCTGCAGAGCAGAGCAGAGGTCGGGGAGAGAGTGGCCTTTCCCATCCTTTTTGTTCCAGTTCAGTGGCCTGGCCTAATATCTTTGCTATCTTAGGTGATAGGCATGAGGGACTGGCAGCCAAGCCGAGAAGCCGAGTGGGAAATTCAGTCGAGCGGCCTTTTGTTTATTTCTAGTAGGAAGTTAGCCCAGAGCACGGGCTGTGTTTTCAGCTGACAGCCTTGTGTTCAGCCTCTGATAAAAGTGCTCCCGCTGACTTCCACATCCTCTGCCACCGGCTTTATTGATAAAAGCTGCAGATGACGCAGGGGAGAGCTTGGCTTTCTGCCCGCTTGTCTCTGCTCAAGTCCTTGCTTGGCTGACAGCAAGTGACCAGCACCCAAATCTGCCAGATGGCTTCAGGGAATATGCTCTCCAAGTCAGATGTCATTCTAGATGCTGGTATTGAAGGAAGTTGTAAGCCCGTCAGTTAGTCCTGGGGTTTGGGCCCCAAATTCCCCCAACATCCCAATGACAATAATGGCAGCAGGGCCAAGGCTATGACAGCAGTTTGCAACTCGTGCCAAATTGCAAAAGCCGGTACTATCATTAAAGCCTGATACCTCTGTGGAGACTTTGCAGTGTGGTTTTGGCATCATCAGCTCGGCTCAGACTGCCTCCCTCTGACACTGTTAACTCTGTGACCATGGGGAAGTTAATTAACCTCTCTGTGCCTCAGATTCCTCATCAGTTAAATGGGATAATGGACGTGCCTACTCCAGAAGGTTGTTCTGAGGATTAAATGTGTTAATATTCATAAAACACCTGGAACAATGCCTGGCACATAGCAAGTGCTCAGTAACTGTCTAATATATTATTTTTTAAATCCTCACAATGATACTGTAAGGAATGCACATTGACAGGTTGAAAACTAACTTCAAAGAGTTTAAGAAGTTGTCTAAGTAACACATGGCAATTGATGGCACCCTGAGATATCAGATACTACATACCAACCTCCATGCCCAGATGCCTCAATGTGGGGAAGAGAATGGAAAGCTGTCTCTTGTGATGCCGAACATATCCTTTTGAGTTTACCCAGGACACTGAAGAAAGAGAGGGCGCTGGTGCCAGGTGTCAGAGTGAAGAAATCACTTTGGGAGAACAAATAGCCAACCCAAAGACTGTAGGATCAGAAGGACGTAATTAAAGTGAGGGACATTACACTTAACTCCATTCAGACTTTTGTTATAATGTAATGAGCTCCTTAGAGTGACATTTTAGCAAGCAGAGTTGCTCCATGTCACTACCAAACCTTGTCTTTCATAGTCTCAGGGAAAAGGTGGAAGACTATAGTTTAGGTTTCAAGCAAAAAACACTCTTGATTGTTGTGGTTGACAAGGTGCTAATAGTTTCTAATAATCTCCCAAATTTTCCTTAAGTGTTTGTCACATGGGTTGTAATTAAGACCCCTGCTCCCAGGGGACCCTGATAAGCTTCTCTCTGTCTGCCAGGTTCCATTTTCTCTAATTGGTTTGAGCATCTGGGCCTGTTAAATGGAATTTACACCCATCATAAGCAGTTTTCCCTATGTACACATTTGGTCCTTGTTATCTACTTTTAGTGAAAAAAATCCCCCCCTTCCAAACTGAATTACACTGGGTATTAAATTCCCTGGTACTAAAAATCCCTTTTGTTTTAAAACACTAACAAAACCATCTGGGTTTCTGCTGAAGCACATTATTTTACAAATTGGAACAGGGAGCTTTTTTTGTAAACCTACTATTTAGAAAACAAACAAACAGTAAAACCCACATACAACTATTTCAGAAATGCTACCACATTGAAAAGAAATCCTCTTGCCAAAATGCCACCATATAAAGAACACGATTGAGGAAAAGGGCACCTATTGAAATACCACCAACATCATATTGAGTAGAATTGGAAAGAAAATGAATCTTCTGCTTAATTCCATAAAGCTTTATTCAAATCACTCCTTATTTTTTAAAAATGCAACATATGGTATTAAATCATATTTATTCAACAATAGAATATCAGCTTCCTTTATATAAGGTTAATAAAATTATTGGATCAGTTTTTGGTATTAGAAAACATTGGGGTGCTAAACAGCCAAGAGATGACAGGGTTGGGTAACAGAAGACCTGAGTTCTTAACACAAGTGCCAGGTTCATTGCTTATAAGTGAGTAATACATTAACCCAAAGCATGGGCTTAACACAACAGCTGTCATTTATTATCTCTCACAGTTTCCATGAGTCGGGAATTTGGTGCTGGTTTAGTTTCTCATGAGACTGTAGCCATGTCCAGCAGGGCTGCATTATCTGAAGGGTTGACTGGGGCGGCAGGAGCAGCTCCCAAGGTGGCTCACTCACTTGGCTGGTACAAAGTGGTGTGGGCTGTTGGTAGGAGGCCTCAGTTCTTCTCCACATGGACTTCTCCATAAATTGCTTGAGTAGTCTCAAGGCATGGGACTGTCTTCCCCCAGAGAGATTCAAGAGACTGAGATGCATAAATTGCTTGAGAAGTCTCAAGGCATGGGACTGCCTTCCCCCAGAGAGATTCAAGAGACTGAGATGAAACCCACGTGCCATTTGTCTCCACCAGACTCTCTTGGTCATGCAGGCTGGCCATGATTCAATGTGGAGACAACACAAGGGCATGAATGTACCAGGAGGCAAAAACCATTGGAGCCACCTTAGAGACCGGCTACCACAGGTGGCTCTAACATTAACCAGCTCCAAGAAGCCTTCTGGGACCTTCCAACTAGTGTCAAGAATTCCTTTATTTTCTCATATCCAACTCCATTCAACACCTGACTAAATGCTTCTGCTTTTAGTTATATTTGCACAGAAATGTAGAGCTGAATAGCACTGTACTAATCACCTATTTCCATTTCAAATGCCTCTTGAGCTCATTTATTAAAATACGTGCTCCTTGAGGACGGGACCATGCCTCATTTTAATGTATTTCCAGTTCCTAGCATAAAATCTATAATGCAGAGGTGCCCTGTGAATGCTGACTGATGTGTTTTACTTGCCCACGCAATCACGGCTCGTGAGCTATATGCGGCTCCTTGGCCCCTTGAGTGTGGCTCTTCCACAAAATACCGCACCCTGGGAGAGTCTGTTTTGAAGAAGTGGCATTGGAAGAAGTTTAAGTTTAAAAAATTTGGTTCTCAAAAGAAATTTCAATTGTTGTACTGTTAATATTTGGCTCTGTTGACTAATGAGTTTGCCGACCATTGGCCTAGGTGAATCCTTTTTGTTCTCTAGACCTCAGTTTTCTTGTTTGTATTAGACAAACTGATTTTTAAGCCACTTTATTATGTGAAAAGCCTTCTTTCCTAGTGGGTTGTGGCTGTGTGGTATGATAGCTCTTCACCACTCCCTGGAGGCATCTTCTTTTGGTTTGGGATAGTCTACTGGCTACGGTACTGAGGAAGCAGAGACCTCAAAGACAGTGTGAAATAAATTGTCATCCCAGGGTTCAGTTTTTGAGCCAAGACTAATTTAAGAACACCTCCCAGCTGTGTTGTGGAAAGGGGGAAAAGGAATAAGAATTCTAGACAAAAAGGTTTCCTTACTCTGTGAATTCATCTGATTATGACTCCCCCACTCAAAAACCTCCTTGGTTCTCTTCTGCCAACAGAGCAAATGAATTCCTTAGTTGGCCTCCAGAGCTACACACCACCTTCCGCTGCGTGGACCTCTTGTTCCAGGCACGCTGAGTGGTAGCTGTGCCCTGCCTAGAGCTGTGTTTTCTTTATCCGTGGTTATCCTTTACTCCAATGTGGCCTCTGCCAAGCAAACTCTAGGCTGACACCCTCTAAAGATCCCTCACCCTGGGTGTAAGTTGTTTTGGAAGAGACACTTGAAATTAAAGGTATAAAAAGATGCATTAAAAAAATACACCATGTAATTTTTGTTAAAACATTTCATCTATTAGGGAATGGAAAATGGACCATAAATCAATTGTGCCTTCTCAGGTTTTAGGTGATGTACCAAATCATGCTAGAGAGGAAAAAGAGGGACCTGGAGGTGAACCTTTCATATCAGGGGCTAGTATCCACTGCTCTGGAGCACGCAGCCTCCACATTGGGAGCTTCAAAAAAGGAAATTCACTTAAACTTACCCATTAAGCCTTTTTCATGCTGATCCGGCTTTTCCTCAAGGCACTTGTCCAATACGGTTCCAAGCAGGTGGTGTTTTCCTAGGTTCACTCCTTTGTTTGGAAACTGTTGTGAGGACTTTGCTGAAAGCAGTCAATCACCCAGGAAGTACAGACAAGCCCATTCTTACCACTTACTCCTAAGTACACTGGCCTCATTATTTGCCTATCAGATGAGCAGGTATTTATTTAATGAGTCTCTTTGTGTAGGGATAGTCAGTTGGTCTGTATGTCATCTCTCTGTCTACATTACTGTTGTCTGTTTCTTAAAAAGGGGTGGTGGCTTAAGGGTGGTGACAGTACTGTATCACATAAAATGGTGCCAGGGAAAGGCATGAGGATGAAGGTGACAGAAGGTGCAGGGAGGCCTGGCTGGGTAGCTCAGTTGATTAGAGCATCATTCAGATATGCCAACATTGTGGGTTTGATCCCTGGTCACAGCACATACAAGAATTAATCAATGAATGCAAAAATAAGTGGAACAACAAATAGATATTTCTCACAGGTTGAGAACTGCTAGCAGGGTTGCCTAAGACCATCGGAAAACACAGATATTTACATTACGATTCATAACAGTAGCAAAATTACAGTTATGAAGTAGCAATGAATAATTTTATGGTTGGAGGTCACCACAACATGAGGAACTGTATTAAAGGGTCACGGCATTAAAAAGGTTGAGAACCACTGGTCTAATCTAACCAGGCCCATTAACACAAATCCTGAGAGGCAGCAGGCTGGATGCACCAGTAGCCCCACCATTCACATTGCACGTCCCAATTACCAAGAGCATTCCCTTCTTGACCTCACTTTGCCCTTGCAATGGCCCTGTTAGGTAGGCATTATTATCCCACTTTACAGATGAGAAGAGCTGGGACTTACTAGTAGAGTGTGATGAGGGTCTTAGTCACATTAGAACTTGTTTGCAAAATCACTCATTCCCAATGGAACTCGATTGCAGAGCCAGCTCTAAATCAAGTATGAAGTTGGCAAAGTTGTCCAACCAGTGCCTATCTTCCCCCTCAGCACACCTTCTAACAGGGCTAAATTTCCATAAAACCAACCTACCCAGAGAGGGCCCTGAGAAGCTCACAGTGCTTCACCAACAGTGGTGCTTGGCAAGAGCAACAAGTGAGTAGAGAATGTGGGACCCCTCCTCAGATCTTTCAAATCACAGCACACAGGCTACACCTCTGCTAGAGAGGCTGGCCCTTTTGCACACAGGGAACTGGGGTTTGGAAAAAGCCCCCCGTGAGAAATCAAGATGCACAGCGAGGTTTCTGTCTAAGCTCCCTCTTGGGCACCTCCCATGATACTTTCGTTTCTCCCCACTGTATTGTTGAGCATAAAGGGGGCTGAGCCTGAGGCAGATGCCTGTCCTCCTGTTCCTATTGACACCTCTGTCCCGCCTTCTCTGAATCTGCTCTCCTAGACCTCCCTCACTGACATGATTTACTGCCCTCATTAAAGAGGATGCTTAGCCACATTCAAAGAATCTCATACCTTTCCCACAAGGAAATTCCCTGAGGAAGGTGACATGGTATCTAAAAGAAGATACCATGAGGGGAATGAAAGTGATTCGCCCAAACCATGCAGTTTCTCTTTCCCCTTCCAGGCCTTCTCCAACTTGACTTTGAGCCAGGCCAAGACCCAAAGGCATTTCTTTTTTAACTTAATCATCTCCAAGGAACCATAGCTAGAAATCAGGCACATACACGTCTGCCCTGCACCCCTGTGGCACAGCTGGGCTTTGGGAGTCAGGGAGCTGATGGGTGACAGCAACTCTCTTCCCCACAAACACAGACTTTCAGATGATGAATGGTCTCATGGGTGGAGCACATCTTGTGGGGCGGAAGCAGACACTCCTTGTCACCTGCTGGTTTGGTCAGGAGACTGTGCCTGGAGGAAGAGGAGGGATGCTGACGGCTTGGTGTGCTAGGGGGGGGGGGGAAGGAAGGGGAGGGGGGGCTGGTTATTGGATTCAGCCCCTGCCTGCCTCCCAGGAGTTAGGCATTTTGAGGCCAGATTGTTTCACTCTGCAGCCCATGAACAGGGCCTTTGTCAGCAGCCTTTGTGGGGTGCAGAGGGTTCCACAGATCACTTGCTTCTAGAACTGCTTTGTCATAGCTCTGCTGGTTATTCAGAAACTGCCAAACATTGGCTTCTTGGACTAGAATGTTTCTTGCCAATTAAAAGCGGGTCATACAGATGCATTTATCTCTCTCCCACCCACCCACCCACCCACCTACTCTTTTTATTTTTTCTGAATCTAAACATTCCAGTCTCTTGTTTGATAGGCAGAAAAAAGGGTTCTGGATTCTCATGGTGTCTCTTCCAGATTTTCATAAGAGTGTGTGTGTGTGTGTGTGTGTGTGTGTGTGTGTGTGTGTGTTTGGGAATAGGGAAGGTGTATTCTTGTCTTACTTCTTCCCCATTTGAAAAGTAAGGCTACTCATATATTTTACTCCAGGGCATATTCCTGAGGGTGTGTGATAATATAAGTGAAAGTGTTGAGAACTCTTTAAGGGGTAGAAGCTTTTATTCATTTGTACATAATATTTGTGGAATCTGGAGCTCAGTGAGAGGTCTTTCAGTGATAGAAGGCTGTAACTTTAATAAGTAATTCAGCAGAGGTCTGATGCTTTCCTTGGGCTAACTCCCTAGAGAGAGTCAGTGGCCATGGATCAGCTCTTGGATTTGTAAGCACATGAGGTAAGAGGAAGTTGAAAGCCCCAAACTTGCTGAGTCTCCCAGGACAGGCACAGGAGGAAGTAGTCAGGAGCAGCCACCAGCCCAGGTGCCAAAGGATGCTGGTCTGGGTGGTCTGGGTGCCATTCCTGTTTGGGAGCTAGAAAGGGATGCTCCAGGCTGAGATGCTACAAGGTTGTGCTTAATTCCAGTCTTCCCTCCCAAACCACGTGCCCTCCTCCACCCTGTCAGGAAGCCTTTGGGGTAAACATTTGCAAACACTAAATGTAAAGTTGAAACTTTGTATGTTCTTAATCCCTAAGGAGAGCTTCATGGGTAGTTGAGAATCTTAAAAAGAGCACTAATGCGTTTTTGCTGAACAGAGCAACTTTCTCAGGGCATCAGAAAGGGAGAGGCCATTACTAAATTGGTTTTCCCCACAGCCCATGGGCATCCTCAGGGAACACAGGGCTGGCCCAGCACTTTCAGCTATAAACACACTCCAGGCGCTCCTGGCTCAAAAACCCAAATCCACACCCTCCTGCTCTGAGCCACTCCTTAGTTTCTACTTTTCTTGTGCTTCCTTTCTCAGCCAAAATTCTTGAAAGAGTAGTGCACACGCTCTTCCTCCACTAACACAACGCACACTCTTGAGCCCCTTATACTCCTGCTTTCATAGCCCCTGTATGCTCTCTCCCTCAGACTACTGGCCACCTCTTAGTTGCCCAGTCCATGGCTGTTCAGTTAGGCCTCTCCTCCTGAAGCTTCTGTAATACTGCACCTTCTTACTCTTCTGCATCTTTAGCTATGGTTCTTCCTTATTGGCTTCCTCTATTCCTTAAAGATTGGCTTTCCCATGGTTCTGGTCTTGATCTTCTTTGTGTTCTGCATTCTTCATATTTTTAGTGAGCATTTGTCATTCCTCATGCCTGACCAGCCCCTCTGAACTGCCTTATTCTGCCTGAGTATTCTCCACTTTAAGAGTTTAGGTGGGAAGCAGAGATAGTCTAGATACCCACTTTCCCAGCTTCCCTTGCAGCTAGGGTGCAGGTAAGTGACACAGGCTCTGATAAATAAATGCACTTGAACTCCATCTTTAAATGGGGAGCCAGGCTCAAAAAGGCATGCACCAGGGGGCTTCATTCTGGAGAGGACAGATGCTGCTTTGTCCAGGTTCTAGAAGTAGTGTCCAGTATCCAGTATTTCAAGCTATAATATTTGCACCTAGCATTTCTGTGGTCAGTGTGGGGGTCATCCTTTGCTTCCCACAAAGATCCTTCTCTTGAGCCACAGCATCACATCATCACATTTGCAGGCCTTGTTGCCATCTTCACACCATGTCATTTACTGAATGTCCTAAACACCTCTTGATTTTGCCTCCTCCTGGGTGTCAGCACCACTATATTAGTTCAGGATTTCATTAGCTCTCATCTGTACTATTGATACAGCTTCAAAATGAGTGTCCTCACCCCTTGCTTCACCCTTTTCCATCTAATTTGCACTGCTGCTAGAGTTATCTTTCCCAAATGTGAATTTGATTTTGTTGTTCCCATGCTTAAAATCTTCTAGTAGCTCCCGATTGCTTTCATGATAAAATCTGAACCTTTTAACATGACACTCAGGTATTATCTCCCACCATTGTCCCACGTACACCATGCTCTAGCCATTCCTGACTGGTTGTTTCCTATATACACACTGATTTACACCTCTAGGCCTTTGCTTACAATGATTTTGGAGATCTCTGCCTAGTTCAGGTTCACTCACCCACTAGCAGTAATGACTTATCAAATATTTCTAGTAATGACTGAGAGCTGAGCCTGGTGGCTCACTGAAAGGCCCTCAACTTTAGAGACTAAAAATGCCTGCTTTGCTGAGTCCTGTGTCCCGTGTCCCCAGAATAAACAGGACCTTAGGTGCCTCCTTTCCTTCCACCCTCCCTAATCCATTCACTTATTTATTCAGCACATATTTGTTTAATGCCTACTAAATGTCAAGTACTGACCTGCGTGCAGAGCCATCTGAACTCTGACTGCTTGAGGCTAGCCTGCTCTCCTGGGCTTCTGCACTGTCTGCTGAATTCTACCCCAGTTCCAGCTTTCTCCTCTCCCACTGGCCTGCTCCCA
The DNA here is from genome assembly GCA_011751065.1 of Lasiurus cinereus. Taxonomy (NCBI): domain Eukaryota; kingdom Metazoa; phylum Chordata; class Mammalia; order Chiroptera; family Vespertilionidae; genus Lasiurus; species Lasiurus cinereus. The sequence goes on from JAAGEH010000165.1 coordinate 4,783,363, forward strand.
CCTTCTTCTTTACTGTCAGAGGGTTGCATCCTAATTGCCATGCCCTTTCCTCTACCTTGCTTGATCCTCAACTCTGTCATCTACCTATCTTCAAGAACTAAAAATCTTTGACAGTGTGCCTCACTCCATCCCTTGAATTAGATGCCTTGATTACTAATGTCAATCCTGGCTGGACTTGAGTTGGCCACACTAAATGGTGTTTTGACTTTATCTTCTTACTCTTCTGTAGATGAAAGTAGCTTCTTTGATCACAATCTCTCTCAACCTCCCATCCATACACCACTGTTCATTTCCTCCTCTCCCTATTGGGTCACTGCAAGTCCTGCTATTTATGATTTTCCATGTCTGGCAAATGGTTACTTTACCTTCAGACTGGGCAAAGATCATCTCATCTGGGCAGTCCCCACTCCACCTCTACTTTCCTCACACTTTTTCTTTTGAATATATGCATGTCTTTATCAACATTTACCCAATTCTAATGTAATTCTGTCTTTTCCACTTGGCTATAAATTCCATGAGGCTGGTTCTGTGTCTGAAAGCATTATTGTATCTCTTGTGCCTGGCCCCATAGGTATAGAGTAGAATGTAATGTACATATAAATACAGTAAATGCCAGAAGAAAATTCCAAATCTCACATGGAATTCATATTCCTAAAATTAAACCATTTTTTCAATGTTCCCATTTATATTAATGGCACATACTAGGTGTACCAGTTAATAATGCGGATTTTGTAATCAAAGAAAACACAATAATTTCAAGAGAAACATCAAAAGTGCTTTATTCAAAGTAATGTCCATCGCTAGCGACACACTTCCCCATCTTTCAGGCAATTGGTGGATACCGTCCCAATAGAACTTTTCTTGTTTTGAGGTAAACCATTGAGAGACCCAATTTTCCACTTCTTCCTACGTTTTAAAGTGCTGCTCAGAAAGTGCATGTGCCATCAATCAGAATAAGTGTAATCTGAAGGAGCAATGTCTGGTGAATATAGCGGGTGAGTTAATACTTCCCAGGCAAGATCTTTTAATGTGTCTTTAACTGGTTTTGAAGTGTGTGATGGTGCATTATCATGAAGCAAAATTACTTTGCACATTCTGGTCATTTACAATCAAAGCGTGGTTCAATTTGATTATTTGTTGTGGGTAGGGATCAGTATTAATGGTTTTACTTGGTTTTAGAAACTCATAATACACCACACCTTCCCGATCCCACCAAACATAGAGCATTGTCTTCTTTCCAAAGTGATTTGGCCTTGCAGTTGATGTTGATGATTTACCTGGATCAATCCATGATTTTGTGCATTTGGGATTCTCATCGCCAGTCACAATTCGATGCAAAAAGACTCTCTTTTGTGCCACTGAAGCAAATTTTACTGATGACTTTTCGGTTTTCCATTTGTCTTTTGTTCAGTTGATGTGGCACCCATTTTTCTCCCTTCAAAATCTTTCCCATTGCTTGTAAACAATCAGAAATGGTTTGCTGAGCAATGTTTAATCTTTCTGCATGTTATTTTGAGTTTGACATGATCTTCATCCAATAATGCTTGTAATTGTTGGTCTTCAAACTTTTTCAGTTGATCTGGATGTTCTTTGTCTTTCACATCAAAATCATCACTTTTAAAGTGTTTCAACTAGCGTTCACAACTCTCTTGAGATAGAGCATGTTCACTATAAACTTCCCGAAGTATACAATAACTTTCAGCAGCACTTTTCTTCAAAATAAAGTAATGAGTCAAAACTTCCCACAGATGCTATTTTTTTGGCATGAAATTCGACATTTTTAAGTGTAAAAATATTATTTTAACACCTTCACAAAATTTGACACCTTCACAAAATATGAAGTTTTTAAGCTTGCTGTCAATAAAACAAAATAGCATACATATCAAATCGCATATATATCGTGAAAATAATCTGCATTATTAACCAGTATACCTAGTAAATACTTATGCAAGCAATGGGATAGACAAACATCCATTTGTTTAGTCCTAAATTCTCAACTGATTTCTCATTCCTTTTTGGTGACAAATGTTTAATGATTAACTCTCTGGGAGGAAAGCCCTATTTTATAGAGTTTGCCAATTTCCATGGTGTAAATCCTTTCACCACAGCTGATTATGAGCTACCAACATTATGTTACTAAATGTAGAGTTGGGAAAACATGTACAATGACTTTTGGGAGCCATTAGGAGCTAGCTCCTTTACGCTACTGCCTTCACTCTTCATAGTAAGTCAGTTCCAGGTCCAGCTAATCTGCCCTTAATTCTCAATACCAACTCTTCTTTACCACTTCATTCCTGACCACATCTACCCTTCCTTCCATAATACACCTTTTCTCCAGAGGAATCTTCCAATGTTACAGTATTTCATTGTGTTAGTTTCATGTAGCTGCCATAACAAATTGTTACAGACTTGGTGGCTTAACACAACACAAATGTATTATTATCTCACATTCTGGAGGACAGAAGTGTGAAGTCAGGTTCACTGATTCAAAATCAAGGTGTTGGCAGGACTGTACTCCCTCTGGATCTGTTCCTTGCCTCTTCCAGTTTCTAGTGACTGCTAGCATTTCTTAGGTTGGCTGCATCACTCCAATCACTGTCCCTATGGTCATATTGCTTTCTCCTCGTTCATCTATGTCAAATCTCCTCTACCTCTCATGGGGACATTTGTGATTACATTTAAGGGCCTCCCAGATACCCTAGAATAATGTCTCCATCTCATCATTCTTAAGTTAATCACATCTGTAAAAATCCCTTTTCTTATAATATTGACATCTTTGGGCGGGGGGTGGGGGGGCATTATTCAGCCTACTGTATTCATTGCTTATGCTTTTCTCATTAGAGTTTCCCATAGATAGCACTGATGAGCCAGCCTTTCTTATGCACTCTCCAATGCCTTCCTCTGCTTGCCTGGCTTTTTTCCAGTCTGTTTGGTTTATCTCTGGTGATCTCTTATCTACATACAAGTATATAAAAGCCTAAGTGACCAAACCACTGAACAAACAAATGACCAGTCATTCAGTTGTTATGATGTGAGCTGACCACCAGGGAACACTCAATGCAGGAATTGCTCCTGGTGGTCAGTATGCTCCCACAGCCAACCTCCTGTGGTCCCTCCCCACTGCCAGCCTCTAGTCCATTAATAATCCTTATTTCCTGGTGATAATCTTTTGACACACAGTAAATAAAAGATTTTTTTTTCCAAAGGAATACAAACATGGAGTTATTTCAATGGTTATTTAACCTATTTGGTTATTAATGTGCAATGGTGCTGGGCTCTAAATTGGTGTGCATATGTGTATGTGTGTCCTATGTTCTTCATCAGAACAGTTCTATAGGATGTGGAGAAGATAAATCAACCCTAAGGGAATGACCATTGCTAATAAATTGTCAGGAACATGTCTCCTTGGGGACTAATTTAATGGCCTTATATGATGCTCATTAATAAATGTTCACATATCTAGAAGCACATCTTTGGCCCTAAATATAGAAAATTAGCAAAGTAGGAGAATGACATAACCTAACATAATCACTATTGGCATGTTGATGCCCATAAAGCTTTGGTGACCATCTTTGTACAACTTGTTTTTCCATATTTAAGGTTATTTCTTTAGATTCATGAATTCCCAGTATAACTGAGTCTAACTTAAGAGTGTTAAAAATACTTTATATCACTTCTGGGCTTCAATGACTTTGTACATTTTGGCCCAGAGATCAAGCCCTTTTATAATCAGCCCACCTCTACCTATTCAACATTCTTCTAAACTATTCCCCCACCAGAACCATCCACTACAGCCCAGTTGGTCTCCTCCTGCCTCCTCCATGCTGTGTGGCAGTCTTTTGGTTCTGGTCTAGCTTTTCAGGTTCCTCGAATGCCCACTGTTGACAGACTATCCATCCTTTGCCCTCCCTTTAAGACCTAATTCAAATATCCTCTCGGGAAAACATTCCCTTTAAATGGCTGTCCCATTTGGGGTCAGTACCATGCAGAGAAAAAAGATTCTGACATGGAGTTAGAGTTTCTGGGTTTATGTCCATCAGATGCCTTAGGTAAAAGTCACACATCCATCTTGGGCCTCAGTTTCCTCTTTCATAATCCTGGCTCAGGCTACCTCCAAGGTACTGTCAGGAATAAATAAAATGTGTGCAAAATGTTTGAAAAACTTCATAAATGCAGGGTATTAACATCATTTCTTCCTTCACCAGTCATCCTTTTGTCCTTCTTTGTGCTACATAATTAATAGCATTTGATATACTGACCTATTTATTTTTCAATAGCATCACAACATAAAACTGTATTATTACTTGATATAATGTTGCATAGAAAAATGGCTTGTTCTTCGTGGCACACGCGTGTGTATTTGTGTGTGTGTGTGCGTGTGTGTATGTGTGCCCTCCAGTTACATTGGGACATATCAGGGTAGAAAAGATCTCTTATGCTACTTCTGTTCCCCACCACACTCAGCACAATGCTGGGCATGACAAAGGTGCTGAGTAAACACTTGACTGGCACTCATATAGCTATGCCACTACTCCATGCCAGCTAACTTCCTTCTTAAGAGTTTAAATTACCATTATGTTTAGGATTGCAAGGTGTTCTGCATTAGCTACAGGGCATTGTGTCTATCTCAAAACAATGGTCTGGTGTCCTCCAACAAAACAAGCTGGGGATGCTGATGGGGATTTCGTACTAATCTCTTGCTATGGCTTCTAGAGCTGCTGGAGAATAACATGCTTACATTTAAGTTTTGGTCAGTGTTTCTTCATGGTTCTCTCTCTTCTTTTTTCTTTGTTCCACTTATTTATGCTGCTGTTGGTTGATTCTTGTATGTATCCTAATGGGGAATTGAACCCGAAATCTTGGCATATTGGAATGAGGCTCTAATCAACTGAGCTACTTGGCCAGGGCCAAGGTTCTCTTTTTTATCATCCTTTCCCTAGTATATTTTTAAAGATATAATTCATGGATAAAATAAAAGAAAGCAAATTAAAAAATGGGAATCTTCAAAGTAGACATTTCAACCAAACATTTCTCAAAAAGATTCTTTAACAGTGACTAGGAAACTATGTGATACATACAGGTTCACCACATTTTGAGAAAATCCAATTTCTAAAAACCCACATTTATAAAATGGAAATTCAGAAGTAAATTTTCACAGGAGTCTTTTATTGGGCAATTTTTCATTCTATATCACTCTGAAGTCAAGTAAAATAGACTTGATGTTAAATTGTTTAATTTTTACTTAGCAAATCAGGACCACAAGTATTGAGTAAAGTGATTGTACCTGGAGAAACATAGTAATTGCATACTCATGAAAATCTTTATTCTTGGTATTTACTTGCTCTGTGAGTCATTGTAAAAGGGATGGTGATTTTTTTTTTGCTTTCCCTGCTTTGTTTGAAATGTTTCAGCATAAAGATATTCGATAAAAGAAGGTTTTCTTATCTTAAGATGAGGCACCAGGATTAGTCTCAATTGGAGGAATTTGTTTTCCAATTAAGCAAAAATTATCCTTTCAACTCTCCTCTGTTAGTTGGCACTGAACCAAGGAATTTAACATTAGCTTCCTTCAGAATCCAGGTGTGGGCTAAGTGGAAGCAATACAGTTTGTTCCAGGAAGTCACAGAAATTGTTGAAACACTGGAGATCTTTAGTGTTCCCTTCACTAAAGCCAACTTTTCAAGACTGCTTCCTTCTGCAAGGAACAGAAAACTACTATATTTTAGAGTTGACAGGGACCAGAGAGAGCATCTTATGTAAATTCTCTATCCTGCCCTAGCTGGTTTGGCTCAGTAGATAAAGCGTTGGTTGCAGACCCAAGGGGCCCAGGTTCAATTCTGGTCAAGGGCACATAACTCAGTTGCAGGCTCTCCTCCCACCATCCCCCACCGCCTGGGGCGCATGCAGGTGGCAACCAATCGATGTGTTTCTCTTACATCAATGTTTCTCTGTCTCTCCTTCTCTCTCCCACTCTCTCTAGAAATCAATGGAAAAATATATTCTGGTGAGGATTAAAAAACATAATAACTTAAATTTTTTTTAAAAACCACCCATAAATTCTCCATCCTGCAACACAGGGGAATAAAGGAACTGGCCTATCTGAGCCTATTTCCACATTTGCAAAATCGGGTTATGTTACTTGCTTGCCCACCTCTCAAAGGTATTTTGAGGATTAGGTGAATTTAAATGAAAAGTATAAGGCATTATTGTTTTCTCCAGTCACTTTGGTGGTTTTAAATCAGGTCTGCACATTTTTTAACTCCTCCCACACAGAAATGTCCTCCTTTCGAATATAGGCAACCAACCTTAGAGACTGTCTTATAATCAATAGATGCAGCCAACCTCTGAGATCATGTCAAAAAGGTTACTCAGCTTCCTCCTGGTTCCCCTGGGACACACACTCTGGAAGAAGCTGGGCACCATATCAGAAGTCTGGCTGCCCTGAGACCACCATGCTGCAGGGAAGCCAGGGGGAGAGGCACATGGAGAGGCTATGTGGTCAACAGTCCTAATCTTCAAGTTCCTCCCAGGCCAGGTCCCAGACATGTCAGTGAAGAAACCTTTGGAAGACTTTAGCCCCAACCACTGAGATACCGCCAATTCTGAACTTTCCCAGTCTATGTCCCAGACAGCATGGAACAGAGACGAGCCATGCATACTGTGTCCTTTCTGAATTCTGACTCCCAGAATCCATGAGCATAATAAAATGGTTGGGTTTCCTGCAACTAAATTGGTGCTGCAATGGTCAAAGGAACAGTCACACTGGGTAACAACGATCATAGCAACCACGGGAACAATACCAAGCACTATGCTTGCTCTGTGCCTGTACAATGGCAAGCATGGCACATACTTACTTACCTTACTCCACTCTGACTAGAACCCAGTGAGGAAATCAGGAGTTTCCCATCTCACAGCGAGGAAACTGAAGATCAGAGGGACTAATGATTTATTCAAATCTCACAGGGACTAAGTGGCAGGACCAAGATTTGACCTGACTGTAAAGCTCACCCCTAAGCTGTAGCTAAGTCCTTCCATGTGATGGGGGACAGCCCAACTGGCAACACAAAACTGGGGCCTTTCCCTCATGCCCACTCTAGTTCCTCTCTTTCCCCAGTTGCCACTTACAATCCCATTCTTTCAATACATGCAATGAGCCCTGACCTGTTTGGCTCAGTAGATAGAGGATTGACCTGCGGACTGAAAGGTCCCAAGTTTGACTCCAATCAAGGGCATGTGCCTTGCTTGTGGACACATCCCCTGGAGGGGGTAGGCAGGAGGCAGCTGATTGATGTTTCTAACTCTCTATCCGTCTCCCTTCCTCTCTTTAAAAAAATCAATTATATATATATATATTTTAAAAATACATGGAATAAAACTTCTTCCTTTTTCTGACCTGGTGAACTTTCGATCTGGCCTAGCATCACCAGGGAGGTTCTCATACTCTGGAGCCTTTGCTGAGTCCTGAGGCTGAATAGCCAGGAAACCCTGCTGGGCCTCAGAGGCAAGCCCTTCAGGTCTGTTTATTTCTGAGCTGCTGGGAGACAATAACAAATAATTCACAGAGCAACGCATCTACACATCCTAATCTCAAAAACAGGTTGTGTGACCATTTGCTCTTGGTCATCAGAGCCATTAGCACACTTGTGACAAATTATCTAGAAGGTTCTCCACAAAATGGTGTTCTCAGCCAGCTCTTATGAGCTGCCAGTCTCCCGACTGCCCCTGCCCTGGCCAGGCCTTCCTTGCCTGAAAGGGAAGTTCCATGCCAGCTTTGGCCCTAGTGCCCACACATTTCTTGACTCTGCAGATCCACCCGAAGGACCCAGATGAAAGCGTATGTCTTTGAACCTCTTTAGAAACAACACCCAGAAGGCACCTCTCTGCTGTGCACTTTAAGATCTCCTTTGGGGAGAGAATCCAAGATGGTGGCATAGGTAAACACCTACACTGCTGCCTCACACAACAATTTCAAAACTACAACTAAAAGACAGAACTGACAGCATCCAGAACCACATGATAGCTGGCTGAGTGGAAATTCTACAACTAGAAGGAAAGAGAGGGGCTCACAGAGACCCAGAGGAGCTGCAAAAAGCTGAGGTACAGAGACGCGCACGTGGAGAGAGAGGGTGCCTGAGTACCTGGCTGGCTTTCTCTGGCCGGAGGGAGACGGAGACTCCCAATGGCATTGAACCCCTTATTCTGCGACACTAAACCCCAGATCCAGCTGAAACTCATACGGGGGGAGTTTGGACTGTGAAAAGGGAGAAGTGCCCGGAAATTTAGGTGACTCACAAAAGATCGGAAGTCTGGTGGCACGCACAGCACTGCGTGCAGAAGATAGACTGCTGATTGTATCAAGTGGGCAGTAGACATAACATCCCAACTGCGCCACTTCTAACCCCACTAAACCCCAGTTTCAGTGAAACCCTGGGGACCCAGACTCATATTGTCCCAGAGCACAGGGGAGCCGGAGGGGCAGCAGTCAAAGGGACTGCTCCAGCGATTACCCAGTCACGATTACCCAGTCACGTGAGACTCCGAGGCTGTGGAGGGCAGGGCCGACTGGAAGGCAAGGCAGTCCCTTAAGTCCTGAGACTCCACCCATCCCAAGCTCAAAAAAGAGGCTTTTACAGTTTTGCAAATCTGGTATCATAAGGCTGAATCCCACACAGATGTTCTCCTGGCATAGTGAAAATGCTGAGACAAGGGAAGAGATCACAAACAAAAGAAATGAAGGAAAACAAATGGCTGGATATAGAGTTCAAAACCATGCTTATAAGGTTTTTCAAGAATATCCTAGAAAAGTTGGATAAAGTTAGCAAGACCCAAGAGGAGATGAAAAAGAACCAACTGGAGATGAAAAAGAATCAACTAGAGATGGAAAAGGACCAACTAGAAATTAAATATACACGGACTGAAATAAAAAATATTATACAGAGACCTAACAGCAGACTAGAGGAAGGCAAGAATCAAGTAAAAAATGTGAAATATAAAGAATCAGAAAACACTCAACTGGAAAAGCAAGAAGAAAAAAGAATCCAAAAATGTGAAGATAATGTAAGAAGCCTCTGGGACAGTTTCAAGTGTACCAACATCAGAATTGTAGGGGTGCCAGAAGAGAGAGAGCAAGATACTGAAAACCTACTTAAAGCAATAATGACTGAAAACTTCCCACATCTGGTAAAAGAAATAGACTTACAAGTCCAGGAATCACACAGAACCCCTTATAAAAGGAATCCAAAGAGGACCACACCAAGACATGTCATAATTAAAATACCAAGAACAAAAGACAAAGAGAGAATATTAAAAGCAGCAAGAGAAAAACAGTTCATTACCTACAGGGAGCACCCATATGACTGTCAGTTGATTTCTCAACAGAAACGACGCAGGTCAGATGGGAATGGCAAGAAATATTCAACGTGATAAATAGCAAGAACCTACAACAAAGAATAATCTATCCAGCAAAGCTATCATTCAGAATTGAAGGGCAGCTAAAGAGCTTCACAGATAAGAAAAAGCTAAAGGAGTTCATCATCTCCATACCAGTATTATATGAAATGCTGAAAGGTACTCTTTTAGTAGAGGAAGGAGAAAAAGGTAAAAGACAAAAAATTATGAACAACAAATACATATCTATCAACAAGTGAACCTAAAAATTAAGTGAATTAAAAATTTGATCAACAGAATAAACTGGTGAATATAATAGAATCAGGAGCACAGAAAGGGAGTGGACTGATAATTCTCAGGGGGAAAGGGGTGAGGGGTGTACAGGGAGAGACTGGACAAAAATCATGCACCTATGGATGAGGTCAACGGGAGGGAGGGAACACTAGAGGGAGGGTTGGGAGCCAGGTGGAGGGAGCTATGGAGGGGAAAAAAGAGAAACAAATGTAATAATCTGAATAATAAAGATTTAATTAAAAAAAAAGATCTCCTTTGGCTTTTCACTGTATCCTCTGAGCAGTGCCACCTGCACACTCAGTTCAGCCAGCGTTCACCCAGCCCAAACCTCAGGCACCTTTTGCTGGAAAAAGGACACCCTCTTCAAAGGCAGACATGAAAGAAGGCAGGCACTAACTCTTCCATTTAAACTGTCACTATCATAGAGCATGAGGGAGCTGGCTTGTCTTTCTCACAGTGAAATCCCCTGTACAGTCCTTGGCTCATCCTCTGTCACGTCACCATAATGCTCCTAAAAGGACCATGACTAAGCAGCTAGCACCCCTGGGCTTGGAGTGGTCCCAGAGCTCATCATGGGGAGCTGGGAGGTTTCCCCTCCTCAGGCTACAGCCACCAATTCAAGTCACTATTGACATTCCACCACCTGCCAGGCATTGGAAATACTAAGATGTATAAGACAAATTCCTGCCCTCACTTGCAGAACATTCCTTCTCAATGGTGACTTTTAGGTATACCATACATGTCACGTGGTGGTAAGGTGTGTCACAGGCACCTTGTTATCAATAATAGAAAGTGCCAAAGTTTTAAAATCAGAACAGATTCACAGTCACAGGTACAGCACTATTGTTCTTACTTGTTCTGACATAGGAAAAGTGTTGGGGAAGGGCAGTCAGAGCTTTGATTTCCAACTTACCCTTGTACATGCCCTTGAACAGCACATAGTACGTGTCACACACCTCAGTGTCATCTGTCGGTGCCTCAGAGGGGAAGCCTGAGAAGCCTGTGAGCCCAGCAAGGCCGGGCTGTGGGCTTACTTCACCCAGAACCACACTCCATCTATGTAACAAAAGGCCTCCCCTTCCTTTCTCACAGAGGAGGGACCAGGACCAGTCCCTGGAAGCAGACAAAGCAGAGGGGACTGCTGGCTTTTGATTCTGGCAAAGTGTTGTCCATTTGTTGTTTGTCTAGGAAAAGAACAGGGCCCAGGTACAACTGTGGCAACATGTCTATTATGGTGAGCTTCACCTCTCGAGTCAATAAGGAGTCACACTGTGCGCTGTGCTAAGTGAATCGCTTCAATAATATTGCTATTTACTTCTAGAGTGCTTTAAACTTATGGAACATTTTTACATTCATTGACTCTAGTAAGTTCAGTACTTTGAGGTAGGTCTTATCCCCACCTACAGGTGAAGAAGTAACCTCATGGAGGTCTCGCTCCAAGTCCATAGCAAGTCTTCCGTTTCCCATTGGTATTTCCTGTATTATACACAGAGTGCATTACACCCAACGTCGTGGGGGTGAGGAACAAAAGTACAGTCACATCTTTAAAGGCGACACATATGGAGAACGGTGGCTAGCTTCACGCTGTTGGATGGGATGTGTCACTGGCCCACGGAAGCCTATTTTTGGTAGTGGCGATACATCAACCTCTCTGCTGGTCTGTCTCCTCGGATTGGTCTTGTGAAGCAGCCCACCTGCAGAATTCCTTCTACTTCTGGTACACAGACATCTACCTTCAGGCCCCACCCAGGCCTATTCCAGACTTGGAGTGGAGAATACTTAGAGCTTTAATAAGCAGTTCAAACCTATGACTGCCGGGAGCCCACAGGTCTTGCTTCCTGCTGTCAGAAGATCTGAACACCTACTGCACTGGCATTTGGGCTTTTCTGCATGTAGACTTAAGGGTATTTTACTGTGACTTAAGTCACAAGAACTCCGAAGAGAAGAAGAGGTAAAAAATGCTTTCACAACTTTGCCCCTTCCTCCCAACACACACACACACACACACACACACACACACACACACACGCACATGTGCGATCTCACACCTGCCCTACACACCTAGATCAGGCATTGCTCTGTGACTCAGATGCTCTATCCAGGCAGCCACCTTTGGCAGGTGAGAATGTGGTGTCCAAACTGTGACATGGGCCACTGCTCATTTTGTGCCATGTAAAGCCAAGGACTTTTCACCCCTCAGTAAACATGTTTCTCAATCAAAAGTGCTTATTGAACTTCAAACTGAATGGCTATTTAAAGGGCGATTGTGGCACTCCCACAGTCAAAGAAATGAAACTTTTGGCTTTGTTAATGCTGAATCTTGGCTCAGGCTTTGAAGGCTAGATGGAATTCTGCCCTGAACTTACAGATATTGAAGAACTGCTCAGTCAGCCTTCCGGGAAAACACGCCTGCATCCTACATAGTCTTTCAGCTTTGGTCCTGTCAACACAGCCATCGTTGAGAGCATAGCTCTGAAGTCCAGCCCTCCTTTGTTCTCTGAACACTAAGGGCAGGATGCAAAGTAATCAGATAACAAATGGTAAAATGTGGTTATCGTAAGGATGCCTCCCATTTTTATGGCACTCCGTCTTTCCAGAGTCCTCCCATGGTGACATTTGACCCACACAACACATCTCAGAGGTGAAATTGAGCCAGACTTCTTATCACCAGTATGTGGATAAAGAATCAGGAATTTTTTATAAATATATAAAGATATTCAGAGTGCAAGTGTGTGTGTGTGTATGTGTGTGTGTGTACATGCGCACACTCAGCAAGGAGGAAACATTTAATCATTCCAAATATCCAAGATGACATCTGGTGACAGGGGCTTTTGTATCTTTTAATTTTTGTTTTGTATTCCATATCAGGGTTATCTGGAGCCACTGACTCCAGGGTCCAGATCAAACAAAATGGGATTCCCCGCAGCAAGGAGCCAGCCTGCAGCTGAAGGTCACCTGCTCTTGACACATAAAGAGAGAGAACAGGCCCCATCACATGGGCCACATGGCTCTGCTCCCTAAAACCTCTAACAGTTTGAGTGGTTTGTAGAGGACTGTCAACAGCATAGATAAAATGCATAGAACTGATTGATAGAATTTTAGAACTATGTGCAATCTTAAATAACCAAACTAAGCTGCTTTGTAGTTGCATGTTGTGTCCAGAATTGGTTTTTCCTCCTTCTGTGTTAGTAGCCTTGGGAGCATTAGTTGCCCCTCTTCTAGAAAATTGCTGGCCCATAGTCATCCAGGGCTGCTCTTGGCATGCTCACTCTTAACTCTGTCCCTTCCACTCCAGGTCTGCCAACACCAACCACTGGTCTAATAATCAACCCCACGGCCTCTGCTGCTCCAGAGCCCTCCTTCACCACATGACAGAAACCAGCCCTGGGCCCGCCTGGAGAGCCCAACACCCACTCCATGTTAAGCAAGTCATTGGAAGCTTTGCATTTCACGTCTACTCTCTGGGAGCTCCTGGGTTTAGGTAAAAAAGCTAATGAAGCAAGTCAATACCCTGTGCTTATTTTCCAACCTCAACTAAAATTATTATCCATTCTGAAAAGTTATTTTTAAACAAAAACATGAACAGAAACTAAAGGACCTCAGTTAGTTCCTAAGAGATAATATATCATTTGGACAGAAGCATATCTGTGCCCTTTGTCCCTCTGTCACAAAGCATACCCTGGAGATACCCAGGTGCTGCCTCGGGAAAGGACTGGAATGATTTTTTTGGCACCAACATCACTCAGAGAGTCCAATGGCTTTACAACTGTTCCCTTGCATACCCAAAGCTGCTGTGCCAGGAGCTATGGACAAGTCAGCCTCCAGTGCGGGGTGCCCGGCCTTATGGAATTCACACTCCAGGCTTCTCACGCTGCCTGTAGTGGGGAAGGGTACGGTGCTGAGCTCTGCTGGCCTCTTTGGGGTTAGGTAGGGGAAGCAGGACCTGAGGCATCTCCTGGGACTAGCTGTGGATCCAGCTCAGCCTCCATGTAAGAAAGTGATGGTGGTTGGGGTCTGCTCTGGACCTGATGGACAGGTGAGTGTGTCTGGCCAAATGGGCTCTGGGGAAACAGTGCCTTTGGGTTCCTTGCTGAGTTACAAAGAGAGACCTCACTCCTCTTTTTTGTCATGTTCAGAGCATTTGTGTTTAGACTGAGGATAACCAGCAGTCATCCCAAAGGGGCTTATGCCATGGGCCTGGGGATGCAGCCAGGCCAGAGAAGTGGGCCAGGTCTCCCGCCCATTGCCCTCCGTGGGCCAGGCAGCAGCTCCCTCCAGCCTCTCTGTTCTCTTAGCCCCACTTTGCATTTGCATCTCACTCCACTGGCACAGCTCATGGTAAGTTTAACTGCCTAATTTCCGGGCTGACTTTGAAGGAACACAAGCAATGACTTTGTAGGGTTAAGTCTGCCCAGGCAATGTAAGATAAGACTATTCTTGCACCATGTGCTTGGTGAACTGTTGGACAAACAACTTAGCTTCACCACAAAGCTTCATGGCTCCTCTGCACTTCTTTTCCTTTCCTTGTCCTTCAAGATGGAGGAGACAGCCCCCACAGGCTGCAGAGTGCAAGGTGGGAACCCTTCAGAGTTCACGCCTTTTCCCTGGGCCTTTCCTTCCCCAAACTCCCAACCGCCTGGACACAGGGTCCCCCCACATTGTTTCTCTCACCAGCCAGCCTTCCTGCTGGTATGAGGCGTAGCCTGCAGACTGCTCGCACCTGGGCCTCATGCTGACAGCCCTCCAAACCGCTGTTTTTACTAGCTTCTAACTTCTGGAAGTTATTGTAATGCTTCTCCGCTTTGAGCCTCCTGGTGTGTGTCAATTGTAAAGCATGGCATACTCATGGGGACCCCAGGAGGAGAATATCTGAGAAATGTTCTGAGAAATACTAACCAAAGGTAGGCAATAGCTGCCTATCTTTTTTATTTTATATGTGTTTATCTTCTTCCTCCAAATAGCTGGATTCACCAACTCACTTAATTGGGTCCAACTTGATTCTCTGCTCTCTGTTCACCACTTGGGATCATTGCCACAGCTTTATTTTTTAAAAATATATTTTTATTGATTTCAGAGAGGAAGGGAGAGGGAGAGATAGAAATATCAATGATGGGAGAGAATAATTGATCGGCTATCTCCTGCATGCCCCCTACTGGCGATCGAGCCACAACCCAGGCATGTGCCCTTAACTGGAATTGAACCTGGGACCCTTCAGTCTGCAGGCCAATGCTCTATCCACTGAGCCAAACCAGCTAAGGTACCACAGCTTTATTTTTCCATCACATTTGGGAAGAAGGACAATGGTTGGTGATGAGGAGAGGCTGTGTGAGAACAGAACATGAGAAAAGTCCTACTCTCTGCCACTGATAACCCTTCTCCCGCCCAAGGGATAGCATGATTCTTCAGGGCAAGTGAACTGTGAAAGGTTCTAGGCTTTCATGCCCCAGCCAAGAGCACTCATAAGCATAATGAATGCTACACCTTGCTACCCATCTCCCCTACATTGCTATGCAGAATTGGAACCAATACTAGTTTGTCATTGTCCCCCAGACTAACCTCACAGAGTCTAGGCTGATGCAAGCCGCAACCTGTGGCATAGTCTGCCAGCAGCAGCACTGAAAGTGTGGCAAGGGTGAGATATTGCCCCGCTGGTCTGAAATGGCTTTGCCACCGACGAAGGACCATTATGACAACAGAAAGACACTTAAACCGGGCACAGTGTAGACAGGAAAGATGTCTCTCTCCCCATCTCTGCTTATGACAAAGAAAAAGAGATTTTTAACCCTTCAGTATTTGACTAACATTCTAAGCAACACTGGCTGGGGGTGGCAGGGCAGGGGGGGCGGGGGACAGGGCGGGAATGATTGCAGCTCCACCCTATCTGGGCACCCAGGAGGGCCGGAGCCGCTGTGGCTGGAAGGCTGCCTGCTGGGCCAGGTCAGGGCTGGTGCCTGAGCATGTCACCAAGTGGTCTCTGCTGGTCCTGAGGGAGCAGTGAGTGCAGCCCCGAGTGCCACCAGAGCCCCATGGGTAATTTTTGTTTGTTTAACCCTACTGCTTTTTGTCCACTCTTCATTCACATTTAAATAATCAATGACAGATGTTTATTGAAAATTCGGTAACCTCAACACTCTTTAAAAAATACAACAACAACAAGACAAAAAAAACTTTTCTCACTGCTCCCTCTACCCAGAAGGCTTTCCTCCCTCCCCTCTGCAGAGGCACCCCTTTGAGAACCAACCTGAAGCTGGATGTCTTCCCAGAAGCTTTCATGATCACCCTGCTGCCTGCAATCTTTCCTTTTCTCTCTTACCTCCCGCATTACATTCCTAGTCCCCTGCATTCCACCTCAAGATCCCTCAGATCTGTTCTCTTCTCTTGGCCCTAATGCTGGCGTCCACCATTTCTTGCCTCACTACTGCTCCTTTCCTGCTCTTCCTGCCTTTTGTCTTGCCATCTTCAATCTATTCTCCATGCTGCAGTGTTCATTCTAAAAGATAAATGTGGTCATGTCACATGACTGTCCAGATATTTCTACCAGAGCTAATACTTACTGAGTGCCCATTGTATGCCAGGACCTAGTCAAAGTACTCTATAATCTCATGAAGCATGGTTATCTCTCCCATTTCATAGATGAGGAAACCAAGACCCAGAGAGGTTAATAACCTATCCAAGGTCACGCAGCTGTTAAGTGGCAGAGTCGGCATTTGAATCCAGGCACACAAGCTTCAAATACCACCTTCTCAAGCAATGCATTATAATTACACTGGCTCTTCTCAGCTCTCAGGATACAGTCCAAACTCCTTAGCACTCTTTATTTTAGACTCATCCCTTTTCACTTGCTGACATGGCCCTGAATTCATTCTTTTTTTATGCTGAGTAATATTCCAGTGTGTGTGTGTGTGTGTGTGTGATCTTCTTTATCCTTTCATTCATCTAACAATGGGCACCTAGGTTGCTCCTATACCTTGGCTATTGTAAAATATGCTGCAATGAATAGAGGGGTGTGTATATCTTTTTTTTTTAATTTAAGTTCTTTATTATTTAAAATATTACATAATATTTCCCCCCCACCATTGACCACTCCCTGGCTGCCTCGACTCCCCAGCACATGCCCTCACCCCCCACCTCTCTGTCTGTGTCCATTGGTTATGCTTATATGCTATGGAGGGGAAAAAAGAGAAACAAATGTAATAATCTGAATAATAAAGATTTAAATAAATAAATAAATAAATAAATAAATAAATAAATAAATAAATAAATTGCCAAGAAAATGAAAAAAAAAATTTCACAAGTCCTTTGGTTGATCTCTTACCCTCTCATCCCAACCTTCCCTCATAGGTTGGACAGTCTGCTCAATGCTTCTATGACTCTGGTTCTATTTTTGCTCATCAGTTTATGTTGTTCATTCTATTGCATAAATGAGAGCATGTGATATTTATCTTTCTCTGACTGGCTTATTTTGCTTAGCATAATGCTCTCCAGTTCCATGCACGCTGTTGCAAATGGTAAGAACTCCTTTTTTTACTTTAGCGTAGTATTCCTTTGTGTAGATGTACCACTGTTTTCTAATCCACTCATCTGCTGTTTCCAAATCTTAGCTATTGTAAATTGTGCTGCTATGATCATAGGGGTGAATATATCCTTTCTGATTGGAGTTTCTGTTTTCTTGGGATATATTCCTAAAAGTGGAATTACTAGGTCAAATGGAAGTTCCATTTTTAATTTCTTTTTTTTAAATTAAATCTTTATTATTCAGATTATTACATTTGTTTCTCTTTTTTCCCCTCCATAGTACCTCTCCACCCAGCTCCCACCCCTCCCTCTGCCCTTAGCTCCCTCCCATTGATTTCATCCATAGGTGTATGATTTCTGTCCAGTCTCTCCCTGAACACCCTTCACCCCTATCCCCCTGAGAATTATCAGTCCATTCCCTTTCTATGCTCCTGATTCTTTTCTATTCACCAGTTCATTCTGTTCATCAAATTTTTAATTCACTAATTTTTAGATTCACTTATTGATAGATACGTATTTGTTGTTCATAATTTTTTGTCTTTTACCTTTTTCTTCTTCCTCTTATAAAAGAGTACCTTTCAGCATTTCATATAATACTGGTTTGGAGTTGATGAACTCCTTTAGCTTTTTCTTATCTGTGAAGCTCTTTTTCTGCCCTTCAATTCTGAATGTTAGCTTTGCTGGATAGATTATTCTTGGTTGTAGGTTCTTGCTATTCATCACGTTGAATATTTCTTGCCACTCCCGTCTGGCCTGCATCGTTTCTGTTGAGAAATCAGCTGACAGTCGTATGGGTGCTCCCTTGTAGGTAATGATCTGTTTTTCTCTTGCTGCTTTTAATATTCTCTCTTTGTCTTTTGCTCTTTGTATTTTAATTATGATGTGTCTTGGTGTGGTCCTCTTTGGATTCCTTTTATATGGGGTTCTGTGTGCTTCCTGGACTTGTAAATCTATTTCTTTTACCAGATGTGGGAAGTTTTCAGTCATTATTTCTTTAAATAGGTTTTCAGTATCTTGCTCTCTCTCTTCTTCTGGCACCCCCACAATTCTGATGTTGGTACGCTTGAAGCTGTCCCAGAGTCTCCTTACATATGTTCACATTTTTGGATTCTTTTCTCTTCTTGCTTTTCCAGTTGAGTGTTTTCTGCTTCTTTATATTTCAAATTTTTGACTTGATTCTTGCCTTTCTCTAGTCTGCTGTTAGGACTCTGTATAATATTTTTTATTTCAGTCAGTGTATGTTTAATTTCTAGTTGGTCCTTTATCATCTTTAGTTGGACCTTTACCATCTCTAGTTGGCTCTTTTGCATCTCTAGTTGGTCCTTTTTCATCTCCTCTTGGGACTTGATAAATTTATCCATCTTTTCTAGCATATTCTTGAAAAACCTTATAAGCGTGGTTTTGAACTCTATATCCAGTCTTTTTTTTCCGTCCATTTCTTTTGTTTGTGATCCCTTCTTTTGTCTGGGCATTTTCACTATGCCAGGGAAACTTCTGTGTTGAATTCAGCCTTATGATACCAGACTTGCAAAGCTGCAGAAGCCTCTGTTGAGCTTGGGA
>JAAGEH010000165.1:4802128-4819665 GCA_011751065.1 Lasiurus cinereus
CACTCGGCCAGCTTTCCTGTGGTTCTGGCTGATGCCCGTTCTAACTTTTAGTTGTAGTTTTGAAATTGTTGTGCGTGGCAGCAGTGTAGGTGTTTACCTATGCCGGCATCTTGGATTCCTCCCAGAAGTGAAATTGCTGGATCACGTGGAAGCTCTAGTTTTTATTTTTTTAAGGAATCCTCATATTGTTTTCCACAATGGTTGCACCAATTTACAATTCCACCTATAGGTCACAAGAGTTTCCTTTTCTACACATCCTTGTCAGCACTTATTATTTATTCATTGATATTTTGATGATAGCCATTCTGATAGGGTGAGGTGGTATCTCATTATGGTTTTAATTTGTATTTCCCTGGTGACTAGTGATGTTAAGTATCTGTATGTACTTTTTAGAAAAATGTCTGTTGAGATTCTCTGCCCATTTTTAAATTGGATTGTTTGATTTTTCTTGGTATAAGTTTCCTACATTTTTTTGGATATTAACCCTTTATCGGATATATCATTTGTGAATATCTTCTCCTATTCTATAGATTGTCTTTTCATTTTGTTTATGGTTTCCATCATTGTGCAGAAAGATTTTAGTTTTATGTAGTCCCATTTGTTTATTTTTTTAAAAAAATTTATAAGAGTTTATTTAAGCCAAACTGATGATATATGTTGAGGAGCAAGATCTCCAATGCTCCATTTATTTTTATTTTTGTTGACCTTGCCCACAGAGATATATCCAAAAAGATATTGCTAAGACCAAGCAGTCAACATCTTTAAGTGCAGTTCCAGTTCACAGAATTATGTGAAGAAGCCTTCCAAACACAGAGCAACACCTGGGAAGTTTTGCCTTATGGCCGAGCCATAAAACAACCCACCAATCTGAAACCACTGTAGAGGTTTGGGACAAATGTATTAGGTGGCACTAAGAGCATGGTGTGTGTGTGTAGAGTGATGACTATTCTGGGCAGTCTCAAAGATGGTGCTGATAACCTCCAGGCTGCCAGCTGCCTTTCCAGCCACACTGAGAGACAAGAGAGCCCAGAAGTGGGCAGCTGGTCTCTCTAAACATTCATCTGCCCAGATGAGTTTTCTTTCTTTTTAAAAAATATTTTTTTATTGATTTCAAAGATGAGAGGAAGAGAAACATCAACGATGAGAGAGAACCACTGATTGGCTGTCTCCTGCACACCCCTCAAGCCTGCAACCCCAGCATATGCCCTGACCTGGAACTGAACTATGACCTCCTGGTTCATATGTTGATGCTCAACCACTTACCCATGCGGCCGAGCTAAATTCCTTTCTGAATAAGAATACTGGTCACTCCTGCTACCTGGTCCACTGACCATGGTCCAGAGAAGGTACTGGCTGCAGAGCACACACAGCCTGTGGCTGAGCACTTCTGCCTGCCCACACTTGACTACTGACTCCTTCTTGGGGTCTCAAATTATTGCAAAAACCGTAAGTCACCTCCATTCTGATGGTATAGGCTGCAATCTTGTCCTGATAAACCGACTGTGCTAGGTATTTTTAAGTGTATCTGTTGGAGGTTTCCAGGGAATTTTTCTAGAGCTTATCTGATTAACTGGGGCCAATTCACTAAGCTCCCAAGTAATGGAATCTGCTTTAAGCTTCAAGACGTTGAAACAGACACTTAGACAAAGATGGCTGTGATAAAAATCTATGGTACAACAAAGGCTATGTTGTAGACAGAGAAAAAAAAAGACCTTAGGACACAGTTTCTGTAGCCACAGGGCGGGGGAGCTGCAGGTACCTCAGTCCTTACGGGCAAATGTGTGACTGAGTGAGAGAGGCCTTCTTCCTATTTAACTAGCCAGCACACAGCCATTGTCTCCGAAGCAGTCACCTGATTTTGTATCTGGTACAAGACTCTTGAGATCCAACAAAAACTGAGAAATACCCTCAAGAAAGTAAGCACAGTGCTTACCCAGGCAGAGTGGCACCTGGATAGGTGGAGAAAAAGAATTTTTGCTATATACGAGTTGATGGTTTGGGAGTTTTGAACTATGTGGATATATTCTTTCTTTCTTTTTCTTTTTTTTAAATCCTCAGCCAAGAATTTTTTTTTCCCCATTTATTTCCAGAGAGAATAGAAGGAGGGGGAGAGAGAGATGGAAGGGAGAAACATTGCTATGAGGGGTGACACGTTGATTGGTTAACTCCCACACATACCCCCACAGGGGCTGGGGAACTTGCAACTGAGGTACGTGCCCTTGACCAGGAATCAAACCCTTGACCTTTCTGTCATCAGTCCAATGCTTTAACCACTGAGCAAATAGGCCAAGGCAATGTATTATTCTTTTAACAAAATTAAACTAAAATATCGATGTAAAGCTTGATTTCCTATGCTATTTGAAAAATAAATATAACATCTAATACAGCATTTCTTCTAGGAAGATCTTGTGAAATTAGATTGAGGTTACAAAAATATGTATTTCTAGGTGTGGAAAACACCATTTGTCAAGGAGTTTGGAGGCTCTTCCTTTATGCTCTGCCTTAGTCTAGGCCTCCGAGGGATAGCAATCCTTCAGGCTTTGCGGAGTTACACTCATGAAAATCAATGGGACGAGGTGGCAAGCAAGTGGCTACCTGCAAAGCTAGTAGTCTGCTATCAGAGGCCACAGCCAGGCAGGGCCTAGTGAACCCATCTGCAGAGAGCAGCCCTCCTGGAGAAGCCACGTGCCAAGGAGGGAGGTGGCCGAGGCCTTGCCCAAAAGACCAAGAGAGGCAGGAGGGAAGTGAACAGCTGCCAAAAAAACACACAAAACAACAGGTGTGCAGGCAGGAGGAAACCAACAGTGGAATCCATGCCAAGGGATGAGATAAGGAGGAAAATTGCATCCTGGTGGGTTTCAGCTAAGGAGTATGGTGGAGAAAACTACACAGGCCTAAGAGCCAATCAGAGAGCACCGGCCACTGCGAGCTGAGGTGGGAAAGTTCCTGTGGGATAATGCTGGGGAAACTCTGTCGCCCACGGGTTTCAAGAGGGAGATGTGCTGAACCTTGGGCAAGGTGGGGAAGTTCAATCTAGAGCTGAAAGTATGACCTGGTTACCCAGAGAGAGAACCCATAAACAAAATGAGGGGGGGCTGTGTAGGGGCGAAAAGTTACAATTAGAAAGTTAGCAGATTTTGTTTCATCCATGCAGCCATCCCAGGGCCCCGGGGACTGTAGAGATAGGGCAGCCTCAGAGGAAGGCTGGAAGGGCTCTTTGGGGCCTCTCTTTTCATGGGGATAAGGTGTCTGGCAGCTTCCAGAATAGACCCCTTCATGGGAGACGCAGGTTTCCCCTGAGCCAGGAAATCCCTCCTCTGGTCTGGTGGACACTGATTCTGCAGTAAGTCGCCCAAGGGACTTGAACAATCTTAGATACAGGCAATCCCTTTCAGCTCAAAGGCCATCCACTGCAGCCCCTCAAGGACAGCAGACTGCAAGATCTAAGTTCCAAATAGCACCACATTGGTCCCTCGGGTTCTGCGGCGTAAGGTCAGTGCACACACTTCCAAGACAAGCAGAGAGACCCAGCTCTATAATTTCCCAACACCGAGGGAGGAGACAGAAGGAGTGCAGACATATAACTTCCCGAGCAGCACAGCTGGCAAGCACACCCACACTGTGAGGCTGCAACTCCCTGAACTAATTAGAAGGCAGAGCCATGAGAATGTCTGGATTGCTGCATACATACTCTTGGGGGGAATATGTTTGTGGTATTGCATACCCAGGGCTCCCTCTTCATGTCTGAGAGCCAAGTCGGACACAGGTGATTATGGTTTAGAGGATGTGTGAGCCTATGTGTAATGGGGTGGTAAGATCTCAGGCAGAGAGCACTCCACTGTGATCAGTCAGGCCGGCTACCCTCTTCCCTCGGAATCTCCTTAAGGACAGAACACTGGGCCAAGGGCTAAGATTGCACCACGAAGGAACTGGTATTCAGAAAATAAAAACAACCTCTGATCTCTAAGGAGGTGTTTCAAAATTTCTCTGAAAGATGCTGTTTTTCTCGATAAGTTTAAACAATTATTGTTTGAGTCTGACCCTGCTTGGAGCCAGAATGGGCCAAATCAACATTAAAAATTTTTGTTAATTTATGAAAAGAAAATTATTTCTGTTGTGTGTTTTTTTCCTTTTAATAACGCTACATAAGTTTGCAGAATTCCCCTGGTATAGAAAACCTGAATCTCTTTCATATCTGTGCATGTGGTGGAGGGATCCCGGAGGGAGTCCAGTTGGGAGGGGCCCCTTAGGAGCTCTGCCACCTCGAAGGCCATCCGGGGGAGCTATTTGAGGAGGGTGTTGAGAATGTAGCTGAGCCGGATGCCAGATAAAGCTCTGACACAGAGAAAGAGGACAGAGGCAGCAGTATGCTTCTCATCCCTTCCCTGGGGAGGCCTCTGGTGGAAGCTGGACCCTTTCCTGAGCCAGTGATGGATTGCACTGTCCAGGTTGATAAAAAAGAAAGAAAGCTTTTGAGAAAGATACTGGGGGATTTGGGAGGTGTCTCCACTGGGAATCAATCCCAAGTCCTTGATAAAAATTCTAAGTTGAAACCACAAGAGAAGCTTTACAGCATCTAACAGAACCACTGTGACCTTCATGGGGGAGAGCCTGCCCTTTAAGTGGGGGAAGGGAGCAGGACTAGTGGAATGGAGCTGCAGCATGAACAATGGCGGATGCAATGAGGCCCATGCAGGCCACCTGGGGACAGGGTAGAGTGTGGCTCTGATCCCAGCCTCAGGACACCTTGAGTGATTGCTAAACACTGTGTGAGGCCCTGGCCACTGTCGGGCAGAAGCTGGGCTGTCTTCAGTGGGCTTAGAGTTCCAGTGACTCTACAAAGAGGAAGATCACAGCCAAAGATATGTGTGTTGCCAAAGATATGGCATATTGCCCTTTCTGACTGAGTCGTTTGGGCAGGCATAAGGTACAGAGGTGTTACATATCAGGATGGCATGTAACCTGGCAATATGCCAGTGAACACATCAGAGAATGGGAATTACCTGTCTTCAGGGAAAAAGAAACGAATGATTCAAAAGGTTATCAACAATTTATCCAAATCCCATTTGGTGAGGAGATTATCCATAAGCAGGGAATTAGGGGGGAGGTGGTCCTGGAACTATGGTTGTAACCCACCTTCAATTTTCTAGAGAATTATGTAGATGTTTCAGGACCACAGACAGCAGCACATGATCCCTCTTCCCTGCCCCCTCCTCCCCCCCATTTCATTCTTCTTTGCCAGTGGTTGTCATCTTGTGGCCCTTTCACCCAGCCTGAGTTCTCAGTGGGAGCTCCAAGGCATTTCTGAGGTTGTTCGGAGAATGGTTGAAGACCACTACACTATACCTTTGCAGCAGAATGAGAAATCAATTCTCTTTATCCCCAAGTCCTATTCTTATCCAATACAGTATTAATAATACCAGGCAATATAAAGTACTTACTATACCCATGTACTGTGTTCTCATTTTATCCTTACAACTCTACAAGGTTGATTCTATTATTATAGTCATTGTATAGATGAGGCAACTGAGTTAGGTACAGAAAGAGTAAGTAACTTTGTGAGGTCACACAGGCAATCCAGTTCCAGGGCCCATTCCTATGCCCACTGTCATTGTTGTGTCCTTGAACTTCAGGCGTGGAATGAAGGTGAAATGGTAAGAAACATGACAGTTCATAGGACACCTTGGCTCATGAAGTTATCAGGAACTGGGAAAGTCATCTGATTTAGTGCCACAGAAATTGAGAGTTCCATTGCCTGTTAAGATTCTTCCTCTTATTATGACCTGCACACACTAGGAAGGTTCTGTAACTCCTCCATATCCCTGTTTCTATTCCCAATGTAACAATGAGCTAGACCAGTATTTTACCTATTCCATCATAGGTGGATGGAATAGGTAAAATACTCTAAAGCTGCTAAAGAAAAAATGATAATGTCTGTTCAGTTTTCTAAGTTATATGGTGTTGTGGCCTAGATGAGAAAGTCATGGACATTTAGAGCTGTCAGGGACCTACAGATCTTAGAATCCATGTTCTGCAGGGCTGTCAGTATTATGGGGGTGAATGCCTCACCCAACACTTCTACTCACACTCCTGAGATGGTGCTGGGAAATGGTGGAAGTCCTGATTTCAGGGCCAGGAGCTCTTTAGGTCCCCAGGAAGCCATCCCTTCTCTGCAAGGCATCCTTGCTCCACCAAATGTTTCCAAACAGTGTGTTATAGTGTTCTCCAAAGCTGCTTCTTTATACCATGCCCATCTCCCTCCTACCAGAGTTTAACTTGCCCTCTGGAGAGGTTAGAGTGAATCATATCCCATCTCCCCAGGGCAGCCCTTGACATAAGTGAGTTATTATTAAACTTCTTCTGATGCTCTCTTCTCCAGACTAAACTGTTCAGGTATCTTCAGTTATTTGTCATTCACCTTATTTCCATGGCCTTTACCATCTTTATCACTACTCTCTGAAAGCACTTGGGGTTGTCCGTTGTTTCCCTAGCCTTCCATTGATTCTATAGAAACTGAGTGCCTACCAAGAAGATGCTGAGAAAACACAGGAAAAAAGGACAGATCTCTGTCCGGAGGGGCTCACTGCTGTGGGATGGGAGTGGGAGCACTGTCAAGCACTTACAATATGGTGTGGGAAGTGCTATGGCAGGGACAAGCTGAGGGGCTCTGTAATCTCAGAGGATGAACTTGACAGGTGAAGGGGCCCATACCTGCTCCCATGCATGTGTGTGTGTATGCGTATTGGAAACTGCTTTTTTAGAGTGGAGGGAGAGAAGGACCAGCTCTAAGAACTGCCCGTGGTTTGGAACTACTAGAGTCAGGGCAAGACATACACCAGAGAAGTCAAGAGGGGCAAGATCATGAAAGGCATTGGATGAGGCCATTCTGAGAGCAACAGGGAGCTACTGAAAGTTTGTAAGCAGGAGAACGACAATCAAATTTTGATTTTAAGAACAATCGCTCTGATTGCACGCTGAGAAAGGATTGGAGGCAGATGTGAGATTCGAGGCAGGAGATGCCATAGCCAAAGAGCAGAGCAAAGCAGAACTCTACCCTTCCTGATCCAGGAAGCTGAGCATCTACCCATGCTGCCTGCAATTGTGAGCTATTATGAAGGCCACAACTCATTCTGGATTCACATTCAGGGGCTAGTGAACCTTTTCTACAAGAAGAGCAATGTTAGCTCTCTCCCAGATGTAAATGTAATTGTTTTCATTTTTATCTTGTTTTAAATTTAACCTTAAATGTCATCCTTTCAGGCCCTCTTTTCATGCTGTTGAAATCCATGTGCATCTTGATTCGACCCCTTCATTTTTGCTTACGGGGAAATTGCCAGCGGGCCCAGGGCTAAAGGGGTGAAAGCAACACTGAAGCAGGTTTTCTGACTTCTAAACCAGGCACCCTGTTATTCTGTCTCTTTAGAAATTGATCTGTTTAGAGGAACTAGAATCAAGATTGACGAGAGCACTTACTTGTAAGACTAGGTCTTAGCTTACAGACCCTGGGGACAGGAAGGGAGGACCCTACACCCCTTTCTAGTATTTCCTCCTGCTGGCTGAAAAGATCCCAGAGTTTGAATCTACAATCAACAAGGATGTCATTACATATCTTCAGGCAGCTGAAGGTCACAGTTGTTCAAACCCAATCATTGAGTCACTTGACAAAATTTCATAGGGTGAAAAAGACTGCAGGCTAATGAATGCTAAACAAAAGCTTCTCTATGGAACTGAACTAGTTCAGAATGTAAAAGCTGTTCAGGAAGACTGGACAGGTGATAAGAAATGGGACACCCCTGCAGGTGGAGCAGGGGGAGAGAGGCGGGGGGCAGCAAAGAGAAAACTTCCCTAGACAAATACCTACATAATCAGGGTCCTTCTCAGTTGGGACTTAATTCACTTGGTCTCTGGACAGAATTTTTCCCCACAGCTTCATGAAATCTGGTGATTGGTTTCCCCTGGGCCCTACTCACAAAAGTCTCTGACTCTTGATCCTGGCCACCACAGTAAACTGTATCTAGAGCCTTGTGCCAAATTGACCAGTGTTTCTAGGTCAGTAATTTCACCTACCCCACCACAACACTTCATTAGCTCTTTTCCTCATTTTTTCCTCAATGTCAAACAAGCCCTCCACTTCTAACCAAGTCACCCTGCATCTCCTGTGGTGGACTCAGGACCTCCACCATTTACCAAGATTCAATCCCTTCTCCACCCACCCCCTTACTCCTTACTCGAATCCCCACCTCAAGTCCCACTAGTGCAATGCTTCCTCAGCACCCTCTGTTCTTTAGCCAAATGCCACGTGGAAACACCAAACTTGTCAGATGAACAAGAACGTTATTGATCCCTTCAAAATAATAATATGCTTCTTTTCTAATAACTAGTGATTGGCCAAGTTTACAAAGGGTGTTACGAGCAATAAAGAGCCACTCCAAAATATACTCTTCAGGGAGAGACTCGGTAAATAAACCTATTTCTACTCTTCCAATAAGAGACACCCTAAGCATTTTCTGTTTTCACGAGGAGAAACAAATCCATTCTTGTGTATTTAGCTCTGAGCCCTAAGGACACTTGTGGTCCAAGCTGGAAAAGAAGCCTGAGACATTGACTATGTCCCCCATGCTGCCCCTGCATGAGCCCCAACCCAGCTGAAGATCAAACCTGCAACCCAGGGACGTGCCCTTGGACAGAATCCAACCCTCAACCTTTCAACCCTTTGGTGGGAGGGCAGTGCTCAGGCCAATGCTCTACCCACTGAGCACCGGCCAGGGCAAGAATATTTTTTAAAAGAGCATTTTCTATAGCTTTCTATCTGGTTTCTCACGCATCTTCAATGACACCTGAGAAGCTCTGTTGATGTGAAATGTATTTGTCTGTGTAGGGGTTACTCAAATTGCCTCTCTTCCTTGCCAGGAAATTCCCATTTCTGGCAAGAGATGCCCAAATAAAGTCCCACAAGGCGGCAAAGAAAAGCCTTGCTGACACAGAGGGCTTCCAGAGGATTAAAGACAAATCATCTTAAAAAAAAAAAAAAGCAATAAACTAAAATAAAGGCTTACTCCACTAACCCACTCAGCATGCCGCCTTTCATAGACAACTAGGCACTGAGCCATTCTGAGAGGCAGTGGCCACATTAACATTTCAGTGCCTTAACTTTAAATTCACCATACCACCAACTAAACAATTGCTACATCCAGTGAATCTAATTGAGTTTCAGCCCAAATTCCCTCAAAGCCAGCGGACTTACCTAATGACGTAATGCTGGGTGCTTTACCTCACCAGGGCTGGGGCGGGACTCAGGAGCACATCCACCACCAGCCACAGAGCTGCAGGCACCAGGCATCCCCTCGATTGGCAGCGAGGTACACTCCTGATTCGCCCCCACTCCAACCCCCCTCCCGCCCCCGCCTCCAGCCGCCAGTTCCAGGAGGGGGATTGCTTCATACCACAGGGTGCTTCCTGTCCCCAGGTGGAAGAATGAAGGCTGAGTTTTTTAGGAGATACAATTTTCAACAAAATCCCTTTGCTATTTGTGTACAAGAAGGTGTGTTGTAACATTATCAGAAAGACGAAATAATTGGGGGAAATGCTTGCCAATATGGTATTTTCATAGAGTGAAGTAAAAAAGAAGGATTTGAATTTGCTGCTATGAACACGACTCTAAAGATATACTGCTGGGTGAAAAAAACAATTTTATAAAGCAAGTTGCATATAGTATTTGCAGTAAGGTCTAACTTGTGTTTATTTTTGTATATGCCTAGAAAAATAGAGTGATTCACAAGCAAATTAGAAAACAGCTTCTAAGGAGAACTGGAGTAGAAGGAGTGACCTTTTTCTTTGGTGTGTGTGAGAATATTTTGTGTTTCTTTTACCCCCGTATATGTTATGTGCATAGTACTTTCATAAGAAAAGGTGTTTTTAAAAATTCCTTTTTTTCCAAATGAAAAAAAAATTTGTTTTGCTGATCCTCACCTGAGGATATTTTTTTCCATTGATTTTTAGAGAGAGTGGAAGAGAGGGAGAAAGACATATCAATTGGTTGCCTCCTGCACATACCGCCGGTGGGTGATCTAGCCTGCAACTAAGATACACACCCCTAACTTGAGTCAAACCTGGGACCCTTCAGTTGCAGGCTGGTGCTCTATCCACTGAGCAAAACTCTTTTCATAAGAGCAATGAATAATATTTTTGTCAGCTAGCCAGGAGCCTCCAATAAACAAAATTTCTTCATCAGCAATCAAGCTGCAGTAGATACTTCTGAAAAGAGAAAATTCAACATCCTACAAAAGTATATCCAATGGCAGATCTCAGTGAGTCTGGGGAGGGAGATGTCTTAAGAAGATAAAATCCAATACTGACTACCCCAAGTTGAGAAACTGAATTAACATACTGCATTTTTTGTTTTTATTAATTTTTAGGGAGAGGGAAGGAGAGAAACATCTATGTGAGAGCAAAACATTCATTGGCTGCCTCCTGCACATTCCCCTCCAGGGTTCAAGCCTGCAACTAGGCCATGTGCCCTGACCAGGAATCAAACCAGCAACCCCTCCATGCATGGGGTGATAATAAACTGAGCTACACTGGGCAGAGCTATTTTTATAATTTTATATGATAAAAAAATTTCAGCAAATAAAGAACATAGTACAAAGAAGCCCCATGTATCCAACACCATACCTCATTAACATGGTTAATTCTGTTTTATATCTAATCCATGCCCTACTCCCCTTCCATCTACCAAACATCAAGTCACTTCATCAGAAAGTCTGTATTCTGAAAATAAGTTAAGAACTTTCTATTTTTAAAACACTGCCACCAAATTATCAATAATCTTTTTAGATCATTAAGTATCTATAAAGTATTCATATTTTCAAATAAGATCTATACATTGGATTTGGTTGCTAGGTCTATTGCATCCATTTTAATTTATAGATTTTCCTCCCTCTGCTTTTTCCTTGCAAG
Organism: Lasiurus cinereus; assembly: GCA_011751065.1. Lineage (NCBI taxonomy): Eukaryota > Metazoa > Chordata > Mammalia > Chiroptera > Vespertilionidae > Lasiurus > Lasiurus cinereus. Next base: position 4,813,085 of record JAAGEH010000165.1, read on the forward strand.
TTATTTGTTGAAGAAACTGAGTCATTTGTCCTGCAGAATATCCCACATTCTGGACTTTGCCAATTATATGCCTGTGTTGCTTTTAGCATGCTCTTTTCTCCCTTCTGTTTACTGTAAATTGGTAGTTAGCTCTCGACTTGGTCTGATTTGGTTCTAATTATTTGACAATCTATATATATAAAACACTAATATGCAAATAGACCAAATGGCAGAACAACCAGTTGCTATGATGTGCGCTGACCACCAGGGGGTGCAAGCAGAACATGGTGGATGTTGGCCACAATGGGATGGTGGAGCAGGTGAGCAGGGCGTCAGACCAAGGCAGGGTGCCAGTCACTGTCATCGGGGCAAGCCTCTGGTGGTTACTGAAAATTCTTTGCTCCCACATGCCTCGGTCCCACCCAGCACTTGCACCTGCTGCCAGCACTGACCCCACTCCCAACCACAGCTGATGCCCAAGCTACTCCTCACACCTGCTGACAGCACCCGATGCCGGTTTCCACCTCCCCCTGCTCTTGAGGGGTGCTTGGGGCAGCAGCCACCACTCATATCTGCTGATAGTGCTGGCCCCACTCGCACCTACTGCTGGCGCCAGCCCCAATCACTCCACACTATTAGTGGGTGTGAGCAGGGCCAGTACCTTCAGCAGTGGGAGCGGTGGCAGCAGGGGCAGGGCTGGTGGCAGACAGGGGACTGGGGCCATGGTGGGAGAGGCTGGGTAGAGGCGCAGAGGATGGGTTGAGACCTGCCCCTGTGCCCACCACAGCCTCAAGGCCCATAGTTCCTTTCAAAGTGCACAAATTTGTGCACTGGGCCCCTAGCAACATATAATGTTTGGTGTTTTTCGATGATGCTAACTGCCCTTAATGATTATTACTAGTTGAATTGTATCCCTCCAAAATGTATGTAGAAGTTCTAACTTCCATGCCCATGAAGTAATCAGGTTAAAATGAAACTCACCCTCACTCAGCCTTAGAGGAGGAGGAACATTTGAACACAGACAGAATCAGGGAGAAGATGGCCATGTGACCAGAAACAGAGACAGGAGTGTTACATCTCCAAGCCAAGAGCATAAAGGGTCCTACTTAGCCTCATCTTTGCCAATACTTGGTATTCTATTTGGTTTTTTAAATTTTAGCCATTCTGGTGGGTGTGTAGTATTATTTTATTGTAATTGTAATTTGCCTTTTCTTGATGGCTACTGATGTTCAGTACTTCTTCAAAGGCCTCTTGGTCTTTTGATGTGTTGGTATTTACTTTTCTCATTATGTTTTAAAATAAGCAATTAATCTATTTTCTTAAAGTATACTCCACATGCTTTCATTCATCTTGCTTTTTCCCCTTGACAGTATCCAACCAACTCTCTTGTGCTTCCCCACAGGTGGGTGGGTGGGAGATAATCAACCAAAGATCTTGTATAGGCATAACCAATGGACACAGACAATAGGGTGCTGAAGGCCTGGGGTGGGGAGGAGGGTGGGCTAGAGGCAGTCACTGGGGGGTTGTGGGGGGAAAGGGACAAAAGAAGAAGTCAACATGTAAAAAACAAAAGAACTGCTCAGCAAAAAGAAATTAAAGAGTGAGTGTAAATATGGCAAAATATTAACAAGTAATGAAACTAGTAAAGGGTTATATGTGTTCATTGATTTATGAACCTATAGAAAACCTTCAACTTTTCTGTAGGTTTAATTTTTTCTTAGAAAAGTTCAGGGGGAAAGTAATGTGTTGCCATGGGACCCATAAATTACTGTACATGCCTCATCTAAGCCTCAATAAAACCACAGAACAAAATGCAGAGCCACCAGAACTCTGGAGAGAGCCTGTATTGACTTAGGTCCTGGAACAGCTCTTACCTCCAGAAGAAATATCACCTACTATCCCTCACCCTTCTTATTCCACATCCAGATCTGGACTCCAGCTGGTGAAGTCTGGTCAAAAATGACCCGGGTTTGAGTTCCACGGCTTCTTAAAGGGTTTTGCTGCTCTCCTAACGTAGGAAGTCAGATGGCCTGTAATAAGAAAAAGTTCCAGTGTGCCACTCTGCTTGGTATGAAGTAGACAGACTCTGGTTTGGGACCCAGGAAAGGATTGAACCTCTAGCAAGGGAAGTGGCTTCTTGGTGGTCAAGAATTGGGTGCCTGGGAGAGAACTGCTATCTTTAGGAACCTGCAGTTCATTCACAGTCTGCTGAGCACCCACCATGTGCTGGGCACTGTACCAGGAAAAGAACACTGTATACTCTATTTAATGTGTGGCATATGGCTAAGCATTTTACCTATATTGTATCCTGCACCTATCCTAGATACTACTACTTTCACAATAAGGAAGCTAATCCTCAAATGAGCTGATTAATTTGCCCTGGGTCACACAGCTAAGTAGTGGTGGAGCTGGGATCCCAATCTGTTTGTCTCTAGCTTTACGCACTACTCCCACCTCCTGCTCAGTTTCCTGGCACTTGGGTTCCTTCTCTAGCCTCGGGGAATTGCCCAGATATATACCTTTGCCCAACCCTTCTTTGCTCAGTTAAATCCTACTCATCCTTTAGCTTGATATTCAGATATCATTCCTCAAGGGAAGCCCTTCTGAAGCTTGCTCACTCCCTACCCTTGTCCTTATCATACTGTTATATGTTTCATTATCAGTTCTCCCACAGTCTCTGGACCCTTAGGGGAAGAAGGCTGTCTGACCGTCTTAGTCATTAAAAATCTCAAGTCTTGGCATCGGGTCATGGGATGGTCCCAGTTTTCTTACTCTAATCTCAGGTTCTCATATCTTGGCCAACATCAGAAAAAGCAGTTAAGTGGGAAGGGCAAAGTTGAGGAGGGAGCTGGCAAATAAGCACTAAATTTCTAGCAATCAGATTTAATTGCATAAAACTTTGAGCTGGTGGTGGCACTGAATTTTAGGCAATTCACTTTTCATTTTAGGCAATTCGCTTTCATTATAGGAGGCCTAGTGAAGAGAGACTGCCCTAGGGTTAACAGAATCACTAATAGAGCAACTGGCTTCTGTTGAGAGATGATATCCCTGAGGGCCATGTGAACAGCCAGAAGGCAAGTCTGCTTATACTCACCATCCCCATCATCAATCCATTCATTCATTTGTTCACAAATATTTACTGAGCTTTGTCTGCTCTCTGTCAGGCATTGCTCCAGGCATTGGGGAGTAGGATAGAGAACCCAAGAACCCTATAATCTCAAAGGACTTACATTCTAGTGGGATGGCAGTTAACTAATAAAAATATAGAATGTGTCAGGTGAGCATATGTGGATAAAGGAAAATAAAGTAGGGTGAGATGGGAGCAAGTGATGGTGACAGTTGTTTTGGATACAGGGGCTAGAGGAGGCCCATCTTTGAGAGAAACCTGGGTGAAGGGTGAGCCACACTGGTACCTGGGGAAGGGTATTCCAGGGCAGCATTAGTCATGCTGACAGATGTCATCAGAAACCTGAGCCTCTTCCTTCAGCATTTTTAAGTAACTGCATAGTATTGAAGTTGTCCAGGAAATTATGTAAAGTCACCAAAGCATACCAGGAGTACCAGTTAAAAATATGGATTTTGTAATTAAAGAAAACACAATAATTTCAAGAGAAACATCAAAAGTGCTTTATTCAAAGTAATGTCCATTGCCAGCTACACATTTCCCCCATCTTTCAGGTAATTGGTGGATTCTGTCCTAATAGAACTTTCCTTGTTTTGCGGCAAACCAGTCAGAGACCCACTTTTCCACTTCTTCCTATGTTTTGAGGTGCTGCTCAGAAAGTGCGTGTGCCATCGATCAGAACAAGTGGTAAGGTAATCTGAAGGAGCAAGGTCTGATGAATACAGCGGGTGAGTTGATACTTCCCAGGCAAGATCTTTTAATGTGTCTTTAACTGGTTTTGAAGTGTGTGATGGTGCATTATCATGAAGCAAAATTACTTTGCGGGGTCTTCTGGCCCATTCTGGTCATTTTATGATCAAAGCGTGGTTAAAATTGATTATTTGTTGTCAGTAGCAATCAGTATTAATGGTCTCATCTGGTTTTATAAGCTCATAATACACCACATTTTCCTGATCCCACCAAATGTAGAGCATTGTCATCTTTCCGAAGCGATTTCACCTTGCAGTTGATGTTGATGGTTGACCTGGATCAACCCATCATTTTTTGCATTTGAGATTTTCAAAAAAAATCCACTTTCATTGCCAGTCACAATTCGATGCAAAAAAAGGCTTACTTTCATGCCACTGAAGCAACTTACTGATGACATTTCAGTTTTCCATTTGTCTTTCGTTCAGTGGGTGTGGCACCCATTTTCCTTCCTTTAAAATCTTTTCCATTGCTTGTAAACTATTGGAAATTGTTTGCTGAGCAACATTTAATCTTTCTGCAAGTTGTTTTTTAGTTTGACATGCATTTTCATAGAATAATGCTTGTAATTGTTGGTCTTCAAACTTTTTCGGTTGGCCTGGACTTTTTGTCTTTCACATCAAAATTATCACTTTTAAAGTGTTTAAACCAGCGTTCACAAGTATCTTGAGATGGAGCATGTTCACCATAAGCTTCCCAAAGTATACGTTCAGCAGCACTTTTTCCCAAATTAAGTAATGATTAAAACTTCCCGCAAATGCTCTTTCTTTGGCACGAAATTCAACATTTTTAAGCGGAAAAATATCTATGTTAACACCTTCGGAAAATTTGACATATGAAGTTTTGAAGCTTGCTGTCCATACAACAAAATAGCATACATATCCAACTGCATATATATCAACATATGTGTAACTTCATCTATTGAAAAAAATCCGCAATATTAAGCGGCACAGCTTGTATACTCTTGGTACAAGCATCTTACTGACATATTTACATCTAGAGACTAGCTTGTGGCAGCTACAATATCCACCTCCCACCAGCTCAGGGGGATCAGGCTTCTCACACCTATACCCTCTCTCTCCTCCCTTGCTCTCTAAACAAGAGCAACCTTACCCTAGCATTTCATTTAGAATTTGGAACCAGCTAATCCTAGGGTGACTCAGGTTCCTGTTGTCCTTGGCTTCCACCGGAAATGCAACCTGAGGACATGTCTCCTTCCCCTAAACCCTAAGTTGTTCTCGCTATCCTCCTGCTGACCTCTACTCCCGTCCTCCCACTGCTCCTGGAATTTCCTACCACCCTTCCCCAGTATGTCCTCTGGGGCCCCACGTAAGGAAAACAACACCCCAAACCTCAGTCTTTTCTCCCCAGGCTCTTTCACTCCTCCGTGGGGGCTCTTCCCAGACTTCCTTTACCATCATCTCCAGGGAAGGTGACTCAGGGCATGGGGACCCAGAGGAGACCAGCATTGTCTTACTCCTCCTGGTGCTTTGCTTGTCCCCTCCTTTACAAAAACATCCTTTGATTCTCCTGCCATCCACCTCTTCTCCCCTCTGCTTTTCTTCATGGGTATCCCCCACCAAACACTGGGTCTCCCATTATAGTTGTTGAAGAATTGGCTCACAGTATTTCCTCTGCTCCAGCACTTACCATCACCTTGAGAAATGCCAGGATCTGGCTGATGATTCTCTTAAAACCCTGGCCTCACAATTCCTTGGCTTCTTCAAATGCAATGACTTTTATCTGCTCTCTACTCAGCTACCTACAGCCATCAAGTGGTCCAAAGCACAGAAACCAGGGGAAAAAAATGGAGACTGATGAACAAGAAATAAAGAGGAAACATAAAAAAGATGGCAGGAGCCAGGCATTTTCTCTAGGAACAGCTCGGGAGCTCAAAACTCCATTTTGAGGGTGGAGTTTGACATGCTGAATGGATGATTTCATGTGGGTTAAAAACTTAGACTTGGTTTGGTAAGAAATGTGAGCATTCTGGTTAATAAAACATTTTGGTTTAAAGAAAAGGATTATACATACATTATTAAACAAAGAATAAAACACATGGAAACCATTATTTGTTGAATAATAATATCCACTGCATTTATAGCACACTTCTACACATTTTATTTTAATCTCAAAACAGTCCTGTCCTGGCTCCCTTGTATGATCTTGCAATGACTCAGCCTCATTGTTCAGAATCCAGACATGAGTGCATTGTGTCAAATGAGGCTGGCTTAACTAAAAGGTTCTCTGGGGTACTAGGGGAGGGCTGGTAGACAGAGAAAGATAGCATGCATAGAGCTGGGAGTGGAGGAGGTAGCCCAATCCTGCAAGGTTCCACTGACTAAAGCATTTGCCCTAGTCTGCAGAGTCTATGCCAGGGGTCAGCAAACTTTCTGTAAAGAGGTAGGAAATAAGACAATGTAAAACAAATAACATGGCTATGTTCCAGTAAAACTTTATTTACGAACACTAAAATTTGAATTTGATTTGTCAACCATTTCTAAGTGTAAAAACCATTCTTAGCTCATGGGTCAAACAGAAATAGTCAATAAGCTGGATGTGGCCCACAGGCCACAGTTTACTAACCCCTGGTCTGTTCCAATATACTCATAAGAAACAACTTGGGCCCTAGCAGGTTTGGCTCGGTGGATATAGCATCAGCCTGCGGACTGAAGGGTCCCAGGTTTGATTCCAGTCAAGGGCACATGCCTGGGTTGCGGGCTTGATCCCC